>JAQMCX010000029.1:15255050-15313666 GCA_029814765.1 Acanthurus leucopareius
AAACCAGGGATCTCCACCAGCCAGTCAGACTAGCCTAGCCTAGTCAGACGAGCATGAACTGATGAAGCCCCTTGGATATGAGGCGAAACATCTTCACAGACATATTACCGAGTCCAGTTGCCTTCGATTTATTTGCCCAGAATAACCATGACCTGGATGAATGAGAACATTCACAGATATTATACTGAAAACTATCTCCTGTATAATCCGTCAAAGAAAAAAAAAAGATCACTTTGTGCTCAGATTAGAGGGTGATAATTCCTCTCCACATTGAAATGGGCAGATATGTTGGGGCTGGAAGAAGACAGTATAATCTGTCCAATGTGTTACCTTAAAGAAATAGAAAACAAGCATAATTTTGTTTTACAATGTCCTTTTTACTGGAAAGTCGCTGAGGGGCTGTTTAATAACACAAAACCTGGAGTCAATATGATAAATAGTGATGACTCACAACGACTGAACTGGCTGTTAAAAAAAAGACATTTAGTTTGGCAAATTATTTTAAAAAAGCATGAGGAAGGGAGCACTGTTTTTAATTAGTGAAGTGATTTCTAAATAGTTTCAAATTTTGTTCTAGCTGCAAAGGTGTCATATAATCCCATGGGGGATGGGCCACTAGGTGGCACAACACTAAAACAAATGCATTTATTCGTTTATTAATTAATTAATTCATATTTATGTAAAATATTGATTTTCAAGGTCAATAGTGACACGGTATTAATATAGTGGAGTAAAAAAACCCTTTTTTTTAGCCCACCTGTGAGTTTTATGTATCACAGGCCTTGTTCTTTATTTGATGTTGAATGGTATAACTATGTATAAAGTTAATGTGAAAATCTAATGTTGTTAGTATACACAGTCCCTCACTAGAGAGCTGTGAACCATTACGCCAGAGATAAATGATACTGCTGATGACATTAGGACCAACATAGCAATTTTTAACGAGTCCACTGCCCTTCCTTCTTCCTCCTGATGAGGGCAGTGCAGGACAGCATTTGACCAGTAGTTTAACTGTATTACTGCTTGCTGGCACAGAGCACATTGCTAATTCTAGTCACACAGCAGTGGTGGATGCCTGCTGGCCAAATGTTTGACTCAGTACCTCTGTCTGTGTGTGTGTGAACGTTTGATTAAAATGTCTCTTGACCTGGCTGTGACACCCTCAGTTGCTGAACTCATTGTTTGACAGTCTGCAAACAACCCACTGATGCTCTGAGAGAGAAACAGAAAAAGCAACAGGGTTAAGAACTTCCATAAATGAACCTCCTATTCAAAGGCTTATCGTGCCTCCTGGCACAATGATTGTTCTTACACATCATCCTCCTCCACTTTGGAGTTGATTCCCTCATTTTCTCTGCTTTGTTCTCAGATGAGTAGCTGCAGGCAACGCTGTGGATAAGTGGAGCAAGAAATACAGGGAGTGTAAGAGAGATAGATGGGGCAGAAGCTGTGCTGCTTAACTTAATTCTTAACTCAATGATTTAGGTAAAACACATGCATGTGTGGAGACACACAAGGAAAGCAAAATCCCACTCTATAGCACTCCAACTACACATTGATTTCCTTTGTTAGATTGATGCTTAACCGTTATGATTTAAAGGATCAATTCAACAAAACTACAAAAAGAGCCCACATATTTACCATAATTACCATATAATCCACATGCACGCTGTCACTGTTTTCATAGGGACTATTTTGCTGGTAGAAAGTGGCTCCAGTGAAACCTGTTCAGTGATTCCGAAATGTTTGATATGTTTGCTTGTCCATCTTGTACTTTGCTTGTCTTTTTGCTTTTCGGATAAATCCTGCTCTCCTGAATAATAATAGTCCTGCTGGCATCGGAAGACTCTTGTGCTGTTAACGTTCCAAAATGAGGATCACTCACAGACCTTTTTCTCAGCAGACATTTTACTTGTCATTGCAGTGAACTTGCAGGTGGAATAAAAAACATTAATGATGGCAGTGATCCAGCCATCAGTGCAATGTTATTCAGCACTTAATGTCTTTTAAAACTGAAACAATTTATCAACTGATCAAATTGTTTACTAGAAAATTAATTTGCAACCATTATCAATGTTTTTTTTTCCTTTTTTTCTTTCCTTCATTCTTGACATATTTGTCAGTATATGAAATATTATTTGGACTATTGGTTGAAAAAAAAAGGAATTGAAAGAGTTCACTTTGGACTCCAGGAAACTGCAATGGGTATTTTTTGCAATTTTTCAGTGTTTTATAAACTGTAAAATTGATCAATTATTGAAGAAAATTATCAGTAGGTTTATTGGTGCTTAAACTTTTTCATGTGAAGGACCCCTAAACTGGCACACATTAGACCAGATGGGTAACCCCAAGACATGTATTTGTATTATTACAGAACGTATATTGAGTTCACAACAAAATACTCATATTTGTAGTCACTGTGTCACTTATGGATGGAATTATAGTTTAAACCCAAAGGTTTAAGAAACTCTGGATTAAGTGATAATGGAAATGATCATTAGTTGCAGCATTAATGATATTAATGATTCTAATACACGAAACACACAATTTGTTTTAGTCTGACATTGTCTTGAGGCAAAAGTAACCCTATCCAAGTATGGCCCTAACATGAAAGTAAATGTGAAAGACATGCATTGACACATTTACTCTAAGTCTCTTAAAGTTTTTTAAAAGGGCTAATTTGAACTTAATAAATAAATATCTATATAAGTAAAATACAAATACCCCATAACAGCATTGAAACATAATAATTAAGTAAATATACTTGATAACTTTTCTTATATGCTTTTCTGACATTTTCAGCTTGCAAAACCAGCCAAAGAAACAATAGAATCATTTACTTAAACGCACATTATGCCATTTCTGCCACTAGATGTCTCTCTATCAAAAATAATACAAACAAAAGACCAAGAGTTTGATGACATTGTAAAGATCATAGGATTTGTTTATTGTACTGTTGAACAAGCTCCACTGCAGATGAAAATCTACCTGACTGACTAAGACAGATGCAAATGTTAACAGATTAGTTTAGATATTCAAGTTTTATTTACATTATGTTGTTATCAAGTTAGCTGATTTCCTTCCTCACTCTCTGACTGATACTACCCTGAGAATTAGTTCACAAAATGAAATGCACCATTACCTTGGATAAAATGAAAGATTCCTTTTGAGTTTGAATATTGTTGGAAACATTTGGGAAAATATACATACAAAACTTAACAAAATACATAACAAAGACATAGAAATATACACATGTATTTTATTAATTTTTATTTGTAAATGTTACATGTTACACTCTACTTGGACATTTCCCTTGGAATAGTAACTTGTGTTTTTTTTATATCATTTTATTGGCAGATTGAAATTTTAAATGTAAAATAAAGCATAAAACTGATGCCTATCTCATCTGTACCTTTGGCTAATAAAATAGTAAATGTAAAATGAACATAAAAAAACAGCTTTTGGAAATGTAATTTTATAATAAAACTGAATAAACCAAATCATTGCCTTTTAGTGGAGTATTTTGAAATAATAGTATTACTACTTTAAGAAACTAAATGCTGCACATTTGTCTCTTGTCTCTCCTGAAAGCTATTTTCTTCTCTTCTTAGTCAGTAGTCTTTTGCTTTTATTAGTATACAGTGAAATGATATAACAAAAGAAAAAGTTTGAGTGCATCTTGCATACTATTTCAGAATACGGTATATATAAGTTTAAATAGTGACATAATTTATTTATATATATAATATATAATATATATATATATATATAAAATTTATAATATATATATATATTTATATATATTTATTTATGCCTAAACATCCCTATAAATCCTTAGGTGTCCTTTGTTTGTCCCTTTTAGTTGGAGGCCCCATGCAGTTATTTACCTTGCCTAATGATCATGTCTGACGCTATATCTGCATGCCTATCACTTTACAAAAAACACAGTGACTTCTTCATCTGTATACATGTACATATGTCTGAAAATGAAGTCACCCTTTTCTGATGTACCTCTGGAGGTAATTTGTCATAAATAAAGAAAATAAATCTGCAAATTTAATATCTAGAATATATGAAAGATAGAATATGATTTCTAGAATGTAATAAATTTGGAGCGACTGAATGCGAGCTGAGACTGATTCCTGCCAAGCAACCATCAATTCACTAACATTTGCTTTCTGATTTGATTTCACTCATATTGTCTTCAGTAAAGCCTCTCAGTGCGGCACTAGCTGAGCTTTTCTTCCAGTGTGAAGGACGGTTAATGAGAATATCTGAATAGGTCTAGACTTTGAAAAGCTGCACCATTCACACAGCCGCTTCTGACTACTTTTAGTGGGTCAGTCTGACGCGGCACAGAAGCAGAAGAAATGGAATGAAAAGAGAGAGAGAGAGACACAACACTTCTAAATTTTTGCTGGTTTCTCAGAGGAAAGCTGATGTAAACATGGGATTTGTAAACAAAATGAGAGATGAAACATTGACTCTCCCTGTTTGACTGAAGTTTCATTATCAGCCTTGATGCCGGAGTATCCCAACATTATGTTGTGGGTTTAAAGGTTGGAGTAAAACTAAGAGTGAGGAGAAAACTGTGTGTTCTTTACAATTCCCCACTCTCTGCTCGAACAAAGATGCGCTGACAGTCGTACAGCTTGAAATGTAAATAAGTTCAACATTAGTATTCAACCGTCATCGTATGCTCTGTTTATGTGTCTCTGCACGTGTGTGTGTGTCTGTGTGTGTGCCTGTGTGTGTGTGTGTTCAGGCAGGGTGGGTAACAGTATGGGAATTGGAGTATTTGATCAGACTCCCCTTGGCTCAGTGTGAATCTTAGTAGCAGGAGTTCATCTGTGGGACAGTCAGTAGCACTGAGCTTATCAGCTTCATTTCAGTTTTTGTCAGATTTTGGGCATCATGCATGTGTGCATGTGAGAGAGAGACAATCATTGTTTGTTTTTGTGTGTGTTGCTGCGAGCTCCAGCATCTGTCTTCTTACATGTAGCACTCCTCCATCCTACACATGCAACACATAAGATACCACTGCGACACGCAAACACCAAGCCAAGAAACACCTACGCATTTAAGTCAGCTTGTGTGTGTATGTGTGTGTGTGTGTGCACTCATATGTGTGTCTTTCTGGGCTCTTTGTCTGTCACATTCACCGGTAAGTGAACCCTTGTCCCTGAAAATCCAAATGACACAGTAAACTGTTCCTGTCACCCATAAATCCAGGCAATTATCCTGACACACACACACACACACACACACCTACACATAGCACACAAACACACACACACAAGCAGATACGTGCACACCAACATCCCCAATGTATGTGTGCCAGTGTGTTAATATGGCACCTTTTATGCCTGTTGGCAGGGAGTACAGAGCAGAGGAGGAGGAGGGGTGCAGGAGTTTTTCAAACTTAAGGCCAGAAGCGACTGCAACTGTATAGATTGTTTAAAACTTTTCACATATACTGAAATCACACCAAAAGTCGACGTCATCACAACCTCAAAAAAATGTCCACCTTTACACAGTTAGTTTGTAGTTTGGGTGACCAAAACTAAATTTTATGGGACCGATTCTCAGCATTTATCATGTTTATAAAGGCTTTCTAACAGGAAGAGTTTGTGCAACACACATAGATACTAAAAGACACCCTGTGTATCTGCATAAGACTTGAAGAGGCAAAAAAAAAAAAATGGCATCAATTTTTCCTAACCTGGGATGAAAATTTGTTGCTCTTGCAGGTTTCTAAACTATAAACAACTTTATGGAAGTGCTGAACTAAAGTGCTATTAGAAACTTGGACTAAACAGTCTATAGAAGGGAATTTAGAAAATGGACCAAGTCACACAAGCAGCAGGTGGTGTGTCCGATTATCAAGTTTAAAAAACATATAATATCAGAAGAGTTAAGGACTGCCAGTTGATATTTTTGAAGTGCAGTTTAAAGGTATATAATGCTGATTATTTTATTTAGTTTAATGTAATCTAGTTAATTTAAATGAATAATGATAAGATCTATAGAGAAACATGATGTCATGTCAACCTTTTTTTTTTAATAACTTGTTTTTGATGTATGTGAGGATACTAATGGGGTAATATTGAGGATACAAGTGATTTGCAATAATTATTTAAGTATTCAAGTCACATCACTAACATTTTAGCTTTGGGCAATGTCAGTGCTGTTATCAGACATTTCCCTCCCCTGAAAGCAATGCATGAGTTGAATATGATGAATGTGGACTCCTTGTCTTTTCTAAATTGAATGTGTGCTAGGAAAAACTTTGCATGCTGACAGAGACCCTCAGACACCAGTGCTGTGTTTGTTTCTTCCTGTCGTTGTAATCTGTTAAAAAGGGTTCCAGCATGTTGTCTTATCCTTTTTCACACTCTAGGCATATCAGTCTGTACAGATACACCAGACAACACACTGAAAGTTACAGTCAAAACACATTGTAAATAAACATCAAGGCCATCAACCTAAATTCTCCATCCTCCGTACTGTTGACACCACTTCAAAATGGACCAAGAACTTTCCCTTAATGCTGGAACCTTATCTGTAAAAAAAATCTTTTATTTGAGAAAAAATACCAATCTGTAGCTTGTGCAATTCAAGCTGATCCACAAAGTTCACCTCACAATCCACTGTGAGATGCCATGGGCACAATCTGAAGTTTGCTTACCCTGTACACAAAACACTCCTTACACTTAACTCCATGCAACCTGGCTCGGCACAACCGAGGAACGCTTTTGAAAAGAAATCTGTAACTTGCTATCTTCTCTGCTGGGCTGCTTCATCACACTGTGCCTCTCACACTGCCTCCTAGGAGGTGTATCAACAATTGGCTCAAATAAAAAAACCAGCAGATCACTCCTCATGGTAAAATTATTGTAAGAAAAATATCCCTGTGAACTGGAAATCAAGTTCTGTTTTACACAAAAAACATGTCAAAACTGTCTTTTGTCATTTCAGAAGAAAGACTGTCATGTTCCTTCATTACTATGAACATACACACTGTAGTTTGTTTAGCTTAGCTGTGATTGACTCAAAACAAACTACAGTGTGTGTGGTCATTGTAACGATGGATCATGACATCCAGTCCAACAGTGTGGCAGATGTGTTTTAATTAGTTTTTGGACAACAGTGGAGCTATATGGCACAAAGGCAGAAGATAAATCAGGCTTTGATCCACATGCGGTACTTGTTCCGCATGTGGATCAAAGCATGTGGATTCAGAAATGTATCTTTATTGTGGGTGTCGCTCTTTTCATGGGATTATATAACTGAAATACTTTGTCAACCTTCAAGCTGTTCAGTACATGTCTAACTCTATGGTCTATCATTGTCAGAGCTACAGCTTCAAACTACATACTCTAATATGACTGATTACCAATGGATGTGTTACAAGTCAGCATCTGTGTCAACCAGGGCAGATGGCATCAGAGGCCATTGACAGTCCAGACTGAGGCTAAACTGAGGCAGTTAACCCAGTGCATGTGTGTAAAGAGAGTGCAGTGAGCATGTGCATGCTTAGCCCAGCTCCGACACCTCTTGATGCTGCATATGTCTCCTCCTTCTCCCAGGGTGAGAGGCTCATCATCAGAATAGCACTCTCGTCTTTTCCTCTCTCGCTCTCTCTTTCCCGATGCACCACACTTGTTGAAGAGCTGTCATCTCTTTTTCTCCTCTCTCCCTCCCTCTCCGCTCTCTCTTTCCTCGCTCTGTCATCTTTTCAGCGTGGATGCAGGGGCGGATCAAAGCCGAGTGGAGGCGGAGAGAGATGGGGGGGGTAGGAGAGAGAGGAAGAGCAGGATGAAGAGGGAGTATTTCTGTTTTTTCGGGGTGAAAGAGAGGACAGGGTGGCTCTGTGACACACATACAAACCCCCACAGAAAAATGCCGCTATAAGGAGCGCCGGGGTTTGAGCTGCTGCTGCTGCAACCCAGCTGAATGTACAGAGACATGAATGACAAAACAGTCACAAATGCATGCTGATGATGAACAAATATTAAGCTGAATATCAGTATCAAAGCCTATTTAGCCAAGAAGACGGACTCAAAAAACAGCTTCTGTCAGCCAGTCTGATCCTGTAAGGAAAGTTAAATCAACACGGCTGGCACTCTTCCAGAAGGGCGTTATCATTACAGATTTGTTCACACACTCACACAACTCACACACTCACACCCTCAGACACACACACTGGGGAGATCTGTGATGATGTCTTCTTTATGTTCCAACATGCACGTTTGGTGCAGTTTTTTCTTTCTGCCACAAGGTGACAGCTTTGGATGATATGACCACATGCTGTTCAATTACAGGATTTCACAAATTCCACCGAGTAAATCATCTCATACTACACTGTGAGCCTTTTATCACAAATTTGGTTAAGACCATTTCAGGCATAAATATGTCATAGAAAAATATTGTAAAAGGACACAGCATACTCATGTAAATCTGCAACAAAATTTATTAATGAAGGAGAGGCAGAAAAAAAAATCTTATAGTAAAAACAGGTTTTTAGTGTGTCTTCATAAGGGAGGATTTTTTTTATGGGGGAATGTAACTAAGTATATTTACCCAAGAACTGTCCTTCAGCAAAAGTCTGAGGTACCATATATATATTACTTTACACTTCTACAGCACTGCATTTTGGTATATTCACTCCACTAGATTTATTGGAGAGATTTACCTGAAGTTACTTGTGAAACCAAATATATGATCACCTTCTTAAATATGATGTGTCTGTTCCCTGCAAACTATCTCCAATTATAAATCATTTATGCCCACACTTCAGTCCTCATTTTCAAAAAATATGCAAAAAAACAGTTAAGTTCAGTTGTAGCTTGTATAACCTGGGAAATTTGGCTTGAAGTATGCCAAACACAGACACAAGAGCAAACACGTGTCCTAGAAAAAGGGAGAATACTGGAGGTTAAAGAACATATCATTTAGAAAGAATAATACACCAACTATGAAAAGACTTTGAAACAGTCAGTAAAAACATATTACAACAGTTCCAACAGGAAACTAAGAAGAATACAAAATAAGACAATAAGTCAGGGCCTGTCTTTTTTGTTACTGTGAAGGCTTCAAATTGATTGCTGGTGTGCAAATTCTGTGAGTAAGTGGTACATACTAAAAATTAATTTCTGAATCTATTACCCCTGATCCTGGGGTGTCTATAGGCCCTATAGGGGTCTATAGGGGTTATCTTTGAAATCCAGTTGGGATCCATCGGTGTTGCCTTATCGTCATCTGCTTGACTGTTGGTTGCCCAATTCCAGGATTACCATGGCGTGTGTGAAAAGGTGCAAGATACTGACGTTCCTGAAGGAAGCTGCATGTGTGCATAGTGAGAGTCTTTCGTGGTGTCTGAAAGGCTAACCCAGTAATTTACTTTGTGTGAAATAAGCAGGTGGCAGGTATGACTGGTAGTTATGTTTGTCTTTTGCTAGATCTTCTACTAAAAAATGGAGATGGTGATGACTGCCGCTCACCAACTTGTGCTAACAAAACACATTCAACCTACCGAGGAAACATAGTGCAAGGTGATTTTTTTTACATATTTCCTCTGTATTTGTGTTAAAACTTAGGATCCTATCAATGACAGTTGTTTCTAGTAGCTTGTAACTTTCAACAATAACTGCCTACGGTCCTCTAATGATAATGTCCATTGAGAATTTTGATTTTTTACAAAACTAAACCACTGTTTACTTCCTTTTTCTGACATAATAGATCAAGTGGTAGTTGACGGACATTTACAGCACTGTCCCTCAACCCTCAACTTCAGGTAGACTCACTGTGTCTGGCCTCATGCAGACAGTGTGATTTCAACGCCAGTCCATCCATGTCAAGCATTTTCTACAATCATGTTAAATTTTTCATTGTGCAGCATGATGTAGTCAGTGCTTTGAACAGGTTAAATAAGGCTAAAGGAAACAAAGGGTTAAGAACTGTTTTTTTCTTCTTTTCATAAAACTGAGAAATATTTTTAAAAACCAACAACAACAAAACACTGACTATGCACAAAGAAATGTAGCTAAAATAAAGCATATATTTCAGCATTAAATCATCAAAGATATTCTCATTTCACAGACAATCTTAACCTTTTTTTTAGAATCTTAGCCTCTATTTCCAAATGCTTCATTTTTCGTAGAGAAATATTCAGATTTTGTCTTACCAAAACAGAAAGATTCAGGTAAGAAAGGGAAATCAAAATGATGTTTCCTGATTGCATCATGAAGCAACTACCCAACATTCAGTACAGATAATATATAGATATGGGTTCTCCTCTATATTTCTGCTTATTTTAGAAATACTCTGGATGGTATGTTTGCCCTGTGGTCAACAGCACAAAGAGAGAGAGAGAGAGAGAGAGAGAGAGAGAGCATTAATCTGGTGAAAAAGTGGACAGGTAGCAAACAATGCATAGTCATTATGTCATGTCATGCTGTTTTGTCCAAATTAATTGCACAGGAACCCGCAAAAATTTCACTTTAATAAGCAGTTTATTGATCAACTGTCATCAAACGTGGATTTTCCTCAACCTCTTGTTAAATTTATTGACATGATAAATACTCTGTTTTTATGTGTTATCAGATTTTTTTGAACTGTCTAATTGCACACTATATATTTCTGTGTGATTGTCAGTATTAAGAGGAAACAAGGACAATGGAAAGAAAGAGGAGAGAAAATGAGAGAAAGCAGGAAGAATCAGGCAAGAGAACAAACAGACAGTGAAGTCACCATTTTCATAAAACCAGTAACTGTTCAGAAACAAAAACATCCCATTGTGTTTAGAATTTTACATGTATGGAGGCTGATCCCTCCTGAAAATCTGATCGTAGAATTGATCCTCTGTCATTCCAGGATCAGTTTGTAGACGTCACATCTGTCATTAAAACATGTCAGAACCAAAGATAGCTGCAGGGGAAGAGGGAGAAAAACAAACTTAACAGGCTTTCACCACCTCTAATACAAAAATCACGTTAAGTAAATAAAATAATAAATAATTATTTTCACTTATTTAAACATATTCAAATTTAACTTATTATAACTTGAGAAAAAGCCTGTAGAAGGGTGTTTTCTACATCAATTTTGAAATCATGTTGTTGTGGCTGACCTAAAGAAAAAACTTGCCCTAAAAAAAATAAGTGTGTAATTGGAAAAAGCAGAAGAATAATTACCACATGCTGTTGGACAGCCATCACTGCACAGACAAGTCACCGAGAATCACTGATCTGACTCCAAAGAGCAGAGCTGTGTGCACACATTTACACTGGCAGCTGATAGGACAATAGAATTTAATTAGAATTTAAAATATTTCTTATCTTGTTTAATGCAGTGTTACAGATTATTAGATGTTCAAGGCCCCCAGTCTCTAAATGTAGTTGCTTCTCGGGGGATGAGGTTCTTTTTTAGGGGAATTGTGCTCACCAAAACTGATTACTGGGCTTACATGCTTGCATATGGATACTATGGATACTATATTTAAATAGTTTTTCTTTTCTCCCTTCGCCCATACACATGTACTTGGCACACTGTTTTACTTTGTCTTGTGATGTATCAATGTTTTTCAACTTGTGCCAATCTTTCTGTTAGCTTACACTACACCAAAAAAGCTGAGGGACCTGATTATTTCTCCGACCTCTCGCTGTTAAATTGTAGACCATAGACATCTCCATAATGAAAATGAGCTCTATAATTCTTAATGTTAACAAATCAAAAATATTAATACTTCAGAAAGTCCTACAGGAGCAGTGGAAGTATGAAGCACCAATGCTTTGAAGGAGAGTTTGGGGAGTCCACTTCAGCAAATGTTATCAACCCAAATTTACCCAGAGACCAGTGTGTCCTCTGATTAGATTTTTTCAGTCCCCGGGAGCTCTGACACACTTGTTCTGGTCATGCCCTAGTTGAGTTTTACTTTAGAAATCATTTCTTGACGGAGTCTGAGGTTTTCAACTGCGAATGCCACATTTGGCACTCCAAATGTTCATGACCTCAAAACAGAAAATGTAGGCGAGTGTCATTAAAGTAAAGGACATTAGCTCTTTAACTGTAGAGGACATCAGGGTATACAGACCCTCCATGCAAGCAACAACCTGAGCCAAGTCAGGCATACACACAAATCCACCATGTTCTGAAGTGCCGTAGCTCTTAATTTTAACTGATCTCTATCAACTCAAAATGACTGAACTGGACAGTTTTATGCAGGTTATATATCCTGGACTTCTTGTCATTCCCACTGTGGCTCAAGTCTCTTTACACACTCTTCTAAAAAGTTAACCCTTACACATCCACTGGATTGAATGTGAAGCTATATTGACTAAGCACAACTTATTAATATTTAAGTGTTTAAATTTTTGCCTTTTTTGGAAATGCTTGACATTTTTCAATTTGTTCAATTATCCACCTACAAATTCACTTATACATATATGTCGTTATGTCGTTTTTGCTTAATAGTTTTCGACAAAAAGCCTTTCCATTTAGCTATTTCAAATAAGTCCAAAAAGGTGGATATTTAAGGCTTTAACTACTTCAGACTTTTTAAAAAAAAAATTCAGTCACAAAGTTATTTCAGTGTTTTCTATCAGCTCTTGTTATGAATAACATCACCCTATTAAAAGACGAGTCTTTTTTACCTTTTACTGGGTAAACTGGAGAAATAATTTAAATGTAAAGTCCAGTGCTTTATAAGTTGCAGAAACTTGATGCAGACTTAAAACAGTTTAGAGACAATGCAACAGTGTATAGAAAAGGTCTGGATGTGCTTGAAAGGAAACTGGTTATGTAGGGGTGCAACAGAGCAGCTTTCTGTCTCAAGATATGATATGGCTTTGCATTTAATGAATGAATGCAAAAATGCATGTTTACTTTCAGCTTGTAATGTTCTGCCTTTTCTGCAGTAGGTTACTGTCTCTAGAAGATAGTTTTAACAACAGCTGTTATTAGTCATCATGGCTGTCTTCTTAGTAAGGATGACCATGCCCTTTTAACACACACTGGGGCACAAATACTTATAAAATAAAAATACGTATATAATCAGTGCTCATAAATAATGTGTAATACATTTCCATTACCACTCATTAAGTTCTGTATGAAAATGAAAAGGCCTCTACTCAAAAAAGACTTGCTGACATGTGATTAGTGTTATAAAAGGGTTACCCTTTGGTTAGTGTTAGTCACCTGTTAAGGTTCAAGAAAAGATCATGGTTCTGGGTAATACAGGGATGCTTACATATGTAACACAATTTAAGTACGTATTTAGCTTAACTTAGGCCAGTGTGTTGAGCAGATACCTGTGGGTAACTGTGCATCTGTCAGCACTGACAGCCATAACAAAACACACAGTAGGTACTTGATGACTTGACTACCTCACAGCTAACACTAACAGTGATTATAAAAATATTGGAGCGCTTCATTAGGCTTTATCAGGAACATGAATCTGATAACACATGTCCAGAGTTGGAGTGGGTGGGCACTTTCTTCCTGAGAGAAACCCTGAGCTCAGACTCTTCGACAGAGGGGAAAACCAAAGTTTTTTCAGACTTCCTTGGATGAAGAAAGGGGTTCACAGTTCCAGTGTCGACTGCTGTTGTTGAGCATTAGCCTGCAGCTCTCTCCAGGCTTTCTGTGCAACCTGTCTCTCTGCAGGTATGGTGGTATAGAGCTGTCACATTCTCTGTCAGTCACATACTGCTGCTGTTAGGTGAAAAAATATACTGTTAAAGTGGAATGCAACAGAAAAATGTGACCAAAATGCGATGTTTATATAACTTTTTTTTCACTTCTTATGTTATATTCAGCTCACATTGTTGTACACTGTCCCCATTCAGAGTTGCATTATTAAAAATATGATTACTTGATTGTCTTGAGAATTAATTGCTAGTGTACATGCAGCTGATGCTGTATGCTGTAAGTTTTCTTTGATTGTGTGGCTGTGCAGGACTACTGCCATGCTGTGTAACTAATTATAAATGAGCTCCTCTGCAGAATAAATTTTTTCAATGTGTGTGTGAGACAGTGTGTGTGTGTGTGAGAGAGAGAGAGAGAGTGTTTGCATTCATTACTGTTGGTGTTTACCTCTGGAGCACAATAGGTAGGTCAAGGTTAAAAATGGAGAGGACTTTAATGTGTCTTTGCAGTCTCTCCATATAACGTCCATTAACATCTATAATGATAACCATGTCAATAACGTCACTCAAAATCCATAACAGTGTCTGTCTCTGCTCCACAGTAAGGGCTGTTGGATGTAACTTCTCACAGAGAGCAATCTATCACCCTTTAACTTAAGCCCATTTTTATTCCTCAACTTAATGTTATATACTCACAAGCTCTTCATGAACTCAGTCAATTAGAGTGCGTGTGCAAGGACACTGCGTAATAAATGTGAGGCATTAAGGCTGGGCCATATTGACAAAGTCAAATTTAATGATATATTTGACCAAGTAATTCAATACTGCTAATGCAACTTATATTTGACAATAACTGTTGGCCCCTTTTAAATGTACAATTTGTAATGTTTCCACTAAAAATGTTTAAAACAGTATATATCTTTGTTATATTTCCTGTTGAGTTGTGTACTCTATTATCCCAAATTTTCCCCAACATGTTCAAACTTAGATATCTATAATTTTATTTAAGGTAATGGTGAGTTTCATGCTGTGGTCTGTCGCTAAATTCCAGAGAAACACAAGTCAAAGAGTGAGAAGGAAGTCAACAAACATGACTACATGTAATGTCAATAAAAATTGGATACATAACCTTTTCTGTGAACATTTCTGCCTGGTTTAGACAAATATCTGCGATAGTGAATGTTTAATGATGAAATAAATGAATCCCATGACCTTAGCTGATTCAGGATGATTACAACTTATGCCTCAGTTGTGTTTATTCTCAGCCATTTGCCTTTCTGCCCCTCCTCCAGCCACATACACTTCTTTAGGCCCCTTCAATGCCATTTTTACTTAGACACCTGAGGACCAGACTATTCCACCTGTCCCAGTCACTTGCTTCCAACCCAAGAACATTGTTTTTGCTATTCCTATTGCCTGACCTCTCCTGTCCAACTGTTACTCTGTTCCACATTTTTTGATAGGCTCACAGTATATGTCCACCTTAGTTTTACAACCTATTTACCTGTCTGCCTTTCTGCCTGACTGATGATTCTCTGACTAATGCCTTTGGATATGTTTTCCTGCTCTGACTTTTGACCCTCGTTGAAGCTAAGTCAGGCAGACAGAGCAGTTAGACAGACAGAGAGAGACAGACACAACAATGTTGGATTTGTTTTTTGATGGTTTCTTTTGATGATCACTTCAGTCTTTTAGAGCAAACTCTTTACTTGTAAATCTTTTCTCTTAAAATCTTTTTAAAAGTAAAATTATGACCCAAAAACCCCAACAAACATTGCCTGTTAACATAATTACTTCAAACATAAGCACAAACAATGCATATTTTAGAATGTCATTGTAATGATTCTAGCAGATGTAAACAGAAACACTGTTCTTTAGCAGCAAATAAGCTTGAAAAATGCATAATGCTAACTATACCGTGGCCCTTAAAAACAGAAAAATTCTGATGACGTTGATGTTTTGATCATGATACAGTATGTGTCTATAAATATAATGCCAGATCATAGATAATAATATTACAATAATGACAAGTTATTTTATGTTCTATCAGGCCCCTTGCTGTTTTGTAACATGAGTACAGATTTTAGATGAGACAGGTGTGACTCACTATTAGAACAAGGTTGAATTGTACTCCTCTTTCATTTAAATAGACCTATAAGGACTATATTCTGTTTTCTCAGCACATAATGTGGCTAATATTTTATTATATTGAATATATTAAGTTTGTCTGAGAAAACAACCGTGAGCTATGAATCAGTCTTTTTTTTGTTTTTCCCTTTATATGTTTCAGTTGTGCATCATCTCTTGTTCGGTGTTTTACAAGAACCCATATCTCTCTCATACAGAACATGTTAGATAATGTTTTGGCAGTCCTAATGTGGAAATAAGAACAGAGGCAGTAACACATGTACTTTGAGCGCTTACTATATTGTGTGATTTGCCTTTTGGTCCCAGGTATGTCTACTAGAGGTTGAGATGAAACCTACAGTATGCTCTTGCAGGGAAACAATTTTCGCAGTCTACCATTTTTACCTTGACTCCAGGCTGTATTACTCTGAAAATTTGATCCTCTACGACCTGCTGCTGCACTCATGACCATTTAGTCTGTGGGAGAAAACTGAATCCTGTTGTCAAAAGATTCAGAAAGGAAGTGAAATCACTTACCACTATGTGTTAAATTAAATTAAATTAATCCTCATTATGTCTTGCCTTATCTGTTTTAATGCACAATTTTGTATGGCCATCTTCCTCACTGGGAGATTTTGAAACAGATATCTTGTGTAGTCTCTAAATGTCTTTATCCTTTCTAGTATGCAAACCGAGCACTAACCACTGACCTGTGACAACCTCTTTAGCCTCCAGGAGTCTCAGGTGCAACCAAGCAGAAGGCTTGAAACAAATAGCCTTTAATAGAATTTAAATATATGGAATTAAATTATGTAAAGTGAGTACGACCCCTAACCCAAACCAAGCTGCAACCTCGGGGGCTAAAACATGAAGCTAACACAGCAGTGAGAAAAAACTGCAGTTCCTTGATTGGCCACTTGAGGCCTGCTCCACAAGCAGATTGATCTTCATAGAGCCCTTTACTAAGATACTGAGCTTTGCAGCGGGAGTAATCATGTTTATAGTCTGGTAAAATTTACTATTTTATAGTTTAACAGTGTGTATAATTTAGTGCCATCTAGTGGTAAATATACAGTTAGTAAGTGACTGGCTATCCCTTCAAGCGTGCAGAAGAGCCTATGTTGGCTTTAACATTTGCAAAAAGTACATATTGCCTAATTAAGAACTAGTTTTTGGTTTGTCCATTCTGGGCTACAGTAGAAACATGGTGTTACAATTTTACAGACTCTGTGGAACAAGGCTATCTGCCCTTTAAATAAAAATCTCATTGCATGACTAAGACAGTTATTTTGAAATCAGGTGATTTTACACAGCTGAAAATATACTCATAAATATCATATTCCATATTCTGCCATATTCTATGATTTGATCCAAAATATTACACAATGGACCTGTGAAATGCTACTCTACAAACCAGTAGGTGAAGTCTTGATGACTCTGTCCACAATATATTAAACACTGTAAAAACCTGAACTCAACCTCTTGCAAATCACCTCTTGATCATAAATATATGTACATGCACAGTATATTGTGGCTACAGCATTCACAGGTAACATCTTAGGTTCCTGAACACACAAGCACTCACACAGCACTCTTTAATATTACTGCATTTTATTTAATTTAATTATATAATAGTCATCAAATAAAACTTGTTCCTTGTACCTAAATTTATTACTATGTTTATGTACACAGTAATTTTCCACCATTATTCTGAATGTAATGATAGTCCAAATTCGACAAGAGTAATGTTAACCGTGTATTATGATTTGATATCCCAAATTAGGCCTTATTCTGAATATAGCATTTATGTATAAATGCTGATATTATTCAGGTTTTAGAAACTTCTGAAGATGTGTTACACAGCGTGCAACCTCAAGACAGTTGGTCAGTGAATAAAAGGAGATGGCTGCATCCACATATCATAATGGCAAAAACTGTAATATTTAAGTGTTCCATCCTTGTTGCTGAAACTCAATGACATTGACACACAAAATAATAAAGAGTTTAGTTACCATTTGACATTGAGGCTTGTCTATGTAACTCTTTTACATCCTATGATGTGTTTCTTTAAAATGTTTGCTTGTGTTCAAATCTCCAATCCAGTTTAAAATCACTGTGTCCCACTGATCAGGTAACTGTGGTCCTGTCCAACTTGGTCTGATTGTGTTTGAACAAGAGGCACACATGCATGTGTGTATGGGTTTGCGTGTGTGTGTGGAGCGGTCATCAGAGGTCGAGTGATGTCATTGTCAGTGCTCCCCCTCCTTGTTGACCCTGTCACAGTGACTGTCACCTCGGTGTCTCCATCTGAGCAATGCTGCTTGCGCACACACATTGACACACAAAGATCAGACATCTTCAAGTGAGAGGGCAACAGCACTGTCAGCACCAAGGGCAAGGCCAAGAGGATCGGCGGCTTCAAGTGTCTTCTATGTGAGCCACCAATCCACCTGCCCAGTACACAAACCCCACCCACACTCAGCACCTCCTCCTCCACCCAGGAGCAGAGCCTCATGGCATTACTTTTTTATTACTTACAGGATTTATCAATATTACTGTTTAGATTAAGTACTTCATGATGTTTATTCTAATAACATGATTGGGTACTCAGTGTACTTTAATGATACATTTGTTTTCTAGTCAGTGTTATGTAACACCATAAAATAGTAGAATAAAATCCTGTCATCTGTGTTTTGTAAATACTACAACTAGAACATGAAGTTAACTAGCCTGTTAGATTTCTAGGATAGTTCCTAGCTAGCCTGACCGCTGCAAACTACATGTATTAAAGAATATGTTATTAATTATATTATTATTATAATTTTTTTTTCATTACCATGTACCCAACCATCTATCCCTAACCAGGAAACAAACGTGAGACAATCAGAGGCAGCCCAGTGATGGGCAACAATGGCGTCCTGATGACAATGATTAATGACATAGTACCGAGCAAGACTTTGCTGTCATGAATGCTGTGGTGACTGGTGCTAACTCTGAGATGCTGATTTTCTTTGCATCTCATATGAAATATTTTGCATCAATTACATGTACTGTGTTTATCAGAAGTTGAATCAGGGACAAGAAAATATTTTGTGTATCCACCTCCTGATTGGATTCTGCTTCAAAATGGCTTCTTCCTCGGCCCAAACTACACACCCTCCCACCAAGGTTCATAACAATCATACCGGTAGTTTTTAGTCAGGGTAACAACAAACAAACAAAGTGAAAAAATAACCTCTTTGGCAGAGGCAACAAAAGGCTGAGACAAAGGAAGAAACCATCTATTATTCCACAGCAGTGAGACTGTTTTTGTCACTGAGAGCATAAAACAACAGTGAGCACCTATAGACACATCAATCAGATCAGTTGCCATCTCTGTTATCCCACTTAGTTACTGCCTGCTTATTCTCTACCTCAATGCTTCCAGCTTTAGAAAAGTTCCATTTAATACAAAAAAGTCTTCACTTATGTGGGGATAAGCAGGAGAGTGTGAATGTGTATGGATATTCTGGTGAAGCTAATACAGTCCAATAAAGGATTGCTCCATCCTATATTTGTGAAGTTCTTATTTTATCTCGCATCTATTAGCCTACAGGCAGACAGGACTCCACCACGTACTTCATCGCACTGCACAGTGAGTGTGTACGTGGACGTATGCGTGCTCGTGTTTTGAGGGTGATGTATTGAGCCAATCACTGAATGACGTCTCATACATCACTTTTATTGCAGTGGTTTGGCCCTAACCCCCTTCTTTTCCTGTGTTGCTCAATCTTTCCTTCTCTCCATTTTGGGCACAAGCGGGAGGGGAGAAGATAAATAATAAAGTTTTCATGAGACTTTCACGTTCTTAGAGACAAAGAGGGCTTGTCAGTGCACTGAGAGACAAGATTTACTGTGTCAAACTATACAAGCTCTGGCTGACAGAGGCCTCTTGACCTCTTGTATCTGTCTACAGGCGGTGGCATTACTTTTTTGGGGCAGCATTTTGAGCAAACACCGTGCAGATCATTCCATTTATAGCTGAAGAAAAAGCCATAAATAATAATGCCGGGGATCAGCTGCCATGCCTGTCTCTGTAGAATACAAAGTGGACCTTTTACTTTCTCACTATATTGTTGGAAGTAAACATTTGGGTTTTACAACAATAAACACACTCCTTGCTCTATTCTCTCTCTTCCTACATCCTTACCAAGCCTTATAAATTCCTAAGGTGTCTCATTCCTGCCTCTAATGATTTTTAATGGACTACTTTTGTCTGACCAGCCTATATTGTTTGGCTTTCTATAATATTGTTCTTAAGAAACATTCACAAGACTTTTTTGTTACTGCTAATGACCCTAAGTGCTTCTTAATCGCTAACTGTCCTAATAGCTAATTTAATCGCTCTAATGTTCCATTCAATTAATGTTTTTATCCCAATAAAATCTGTCCTGGCTCATGGTTAATCTGCTCTTTGACTTCCCAGTTCTGTTAAGATTTGACTTCCTCTGCATTCCCATTTGCTCCCCTAAATGGCCAATATGAAACAACTTGGCTTGGTATCTAGATCCTTTAATATTAATTCCTGATTAAGAGTTCATTTTCTGGTACATGATCCCACTGAGCTCTAATTACCACAACGGCTGAGTGTTGGTTTGGATGTTAAACAGCAGGCAATAAATCCCTCTCAGTAATTCTACTTCAAATTTTAACAGCTCGGTTTGTAATGTTTGTATTTCTGCAAGATCATCTTGTTACTGCTGAGAGAATGTGACCATTATAGATTTCAAAGCCAAACACCCAAACATTTATATTTTACTGAGAGACTATGTGTGGCCAAAATCTAGAATAAAAACACACACACACACACACTTTATAAAACAGCCTATCATTCAAAGTATAGTTTCATTGTGTAAATCACAATAAAATATTCATTCCTAATGTTTATATAAGCAAAGCCTTACTAATTAAGGTAAGACCATTCCATGTAATTCTTGTGTCATTCCATACAGCCATATAACCAATTTTATGATTGTGCCTTTTTTTTAAACTTTATTCTACTTTCACAGTTCTGATTCATTTTGGTTCAGTATCCAGATCACCGAGATTTAAAAACTTCCTCACCATCAGTGTTTGCTGTTTTTCTCTTGTTTTGATCTTGTTGAATAGTAAATTTGAAGGCAATGCTGGCAATAGAGGCCATCAAAACATGCATTAGCTTTCAAATTACTTTCTCGATCACATTGGGATGGACATTATTTTTTAATTCAAAATAGATATTGATAGAATAGACAAATAGATATTAGAAAGCCTCTTTTAGTGTGACTGGTGTCTAAAATTCTTCTGTGAGCCTGTTTGTTGGAGGTGTGGCTGTTTTCATCCTTTCAAAACCCGCTTGTATCTAATCAGCAGAGAAAACTAAGGCTTGCCATATATGCATCTCATTAACATGCGTCTAGCCACACACAAACTCACACACACGCACCTAGATGCTTTGTTGTCTCTTTACAGTCGGTCTCTTCATTTTAGCGTTTCACCAGCCAGAGCATATGCACATACAAACACTTGAAGGAGCCAAACTGTCAAGACTCATTAGACATAAATAGCACTTAGGATGTTAAACAGGCACAGAAAACCAATCATGTATGACTCAGTTCTAATGCATCATTTCTTACAAACATACATTGTGTGATTTGGTTAAAATACCTGCAGCATTAAATAAAATTCACCAACTTCACCATCATACTAATATTTTTTACTCCGTCTGTCCTCGTTTTAACATCATAAATGGCTGGTATAAATAACTGGAAGGAAAACTGTTACCTTTTTTTTCTTTTCAGTTATACACATAAAATGACTTCTAATAGGTAGTCTTAACATGACAAACTTTTGAAAAAGAAACTATGGTGTCCCTGGAGTTGAAAGAGGAGAGATGGGTTGAGAGAGTAGGGGAAGAGGGGGTTAGGATAGGTCAAGAGGGTGGGGAAATAAGGCAACAACAATAAGAGCAACAAAGAAAGAAAGAATTAAATAAAGAAGAGGAACAAAAGACAAAGGAGACGTGAGGTGTTGTTTAGCTCACTAAGCCTCAGGGATGTCCCATGGCTTTAGTTCTTTTTTATTTTGATTTGATCCATGACAGCAGGACAGTTTGGTACAAAAGCAGCCTTGCACTGTTGGGTGCTCACTGTGGAAGTAAGCACTTACCTTCACCATGCCTGAAAAAAATCAATCGCCACACAAACATTGCATGGAGCTTACTTAAAGGCCTTTAAGCTTAGAGAAATATCAAAATCCTGTTGTGTTTTGAGAGGATTTGAAACAAGAAGTGCTTTTTTTCAGGGGAAGACTTGGACTGCTGCTACATTAGATCTAGAGTAAGAATAAATCTGCAACCTGTGACTTGAATAGCTCACTGTGTGTGCTCTTGCTGAAGTTTATGACTCCAAGTGACAATGTGACTCTCACTGAGTGTTTGCATCAATGAGCTCTTGGTCCATCAACATAAAGGGGGTGCTATCAGATTTTTGTAAAAATAAGATAAAATTCACAGAAAAAACAAACTTTAGTAGGTATTATTTTGTGTGTTTCTCTGTCTGTATGTGCAGTCTAGATTAAAGGCAAAGACAGGTGTCTGTCATCCTCTTCATGTTTGGTACCTCTGCTCCAAAATCGATTCTAGAAGTGTGATGTTGTTATCATGGATGTATTTTGCTGTGTACAACCAGTAAGAAGGTAGAAATGGACTTCATGTCTGCAGTTATAAACTACTGAGTGTTATATTCGTATGCTTGCACCATCTACGGTAGACAGAAGGATGCATATAGGCTTTAGTTGACAGTTATGTATAAATTGGGTTTGAGGACATCGGTTTTTCCTTCTTCTGGGACCATTTAGACTATGACACTTGAAATTCATGGCTCACTTTCATCTGTTAGTGTGTATATGTGTGGTGGAAGCACATCGGGGCCTACATGTTAGTGACCCAAATTTTATATCATATACTTTACTACGGGCTTACGGTAAAACATGACATATTTTGTGCTTCTTCTGTGGTAAAAATTAAACAGTAGTCATAAAGGATTGTTGCTGAGGATTTTTTGTCTTAGAAACAGTGTAACTGATGTTGGTGCAGGTTGGAGGAGGCAAAAGTTAACTGGAATCAGGAGTTGCCCATTCAGTTACTTTCCTCTGGTTTCAGGAGTGGCCTCAGTACCAGTACATTTACTTTTACCATCAGAGTGGTAAAGTGGGGAAGGTTTTGAGAAACAGTCAGGTTTCCCATTTGTTTTTTTTGTTTTTTTCTTACATAGACACTAATTTAGGCTTGGATGAGCTCTACTGCCTGAAACAAAGCAATGAGCATCTGTGTTGTAAAATATTGATGGTAGGTCTAAAGGAGCAACAGGTAAGAGAAAACCTGTCACTAAACCCGCACTTTTGTTGACTCTACTGCTAATGGCTGGAGGAAGTTAAAGACTGAGATTTATGGAGTTCATAATATTTCATTTGTAAAGCAACACAGGTGCTTCTGATTATTCAGATCATCTTAAACATGTCAGAACTTTGTTTTGCATGCTAATAATGCAATGACTAAAAGTAAAACATGTTGTATTGATGGGACTAGAGTCAATTTAGTTAACAAAAATTTTGATTAGGAAAACTAATCAACAGACATATTTTTAAATGATAAAGGCAGAACATTGATGATACAAAACTGATGTCAAAACTCTAAATCTCCATCTTGTTATTACATGGCTGCACATTTCTCCTCCTGCCCCATCCAGTCATCTTTCTGATGACTTTTACACTGTGCACCCAACTTGAGACATTAATGGAAAAACAAGTACTGCAAATTTATACTTAACTAAAATAAAAACATCTCCATTGAAAATACTCTAATTATCATTTAAGAAACCTACTCGAGAAAGTGTAAAATGATACCTCGTATCGAACTCCTCAAAGTAGAAATTATTTTTCATTTTTATATTTATGATTACCATTAACCTTTTTTATGTTAAAATACAAGTTAGTGTTGCTAACAAAATATCAAAGATATGTTAGAAATGTTGTTTATTTAAAAATAAAAAAGCTAACATTAGCCATCTAAGTATACATCCACCTACAGTATGTGTTTTTTACTTAAATGTGCTTGTGGAGGTTAGAGGAGTTTTGAAAAGCCTGATCACAGCAGGTACAGCATCAGCAGTGCAGTACAGCAACTTGACACCTGCAGTAGAGGGAAAATGAGAGTGAAAAAGATCACTCTCTCTCTTACTCTGAGTTTTAGATAGAGCAGACTAGTTGTAACCAAAGTATTTGGCAAATGTAATGCAGTGGAAAGATTTCAGGTGTACTTGTGTAAGAATTGAAAAGAGGAATATGAAAAGTACTTGTTCTTTGAAAAAAGTTCTGACCTTGGAATACATGAAGGCAACAGCAGGAATTAGTTTAAAACAGGGGTGTCATTTGTACCAAATGTAGCAAAGAGAAAATGGGAGTCACATTACTTTTTAACTTTATCAACTTAAGTCAAATAAGCCAAAAAAGACAGGAGTGTAATGTTAGTTGTTATTAGCATCTCACAACAATGGGATTTTCCTTGTATGGGGTTAGCAAAACTTTAAAGTCATTAACTTAGGCAGTTTTATAAAATTTTACTTACAGATAAAAAGATGATCGCTTAAATGGCTCCATGCCAGCTAATCCTATTCACAAATATTTTGTTTGGTTGGTTTTTGGTTTGAATAAAATATGCTGGACAATAGCCAGATGTGAAAAGCTTAGCTCATTTATGCAAAACCTTAGAAATGTGTTCAAATTTGTGAAAAATGATTGACTACAAAAGTTCAACAGGCACAACATAGTTTGTAACAAAGTCAAGCACAACTCTATAACTAAGACCTGAACAACATGTGGTTTGTAATAATATTTGTAGATTTGTTATGAGATGTCCTCACTGTTCACACCACTGCTTCCTTTACAGTTGGCTTAACTGGCTTCCTCTCCACCCTCGGAGACCATTTCATGGGTTGTTTTTCATTTTCAGATGCATTTACTTTATTATACTGCATACCTAAAATAGCTTTTAATTCCATTTTTTTCAACACACCCCCTTAGACACTGCTGGATGATATTGGATTATTTTCGGTGATATGCATTTATCTTTCATTTTTCAGTGTAATTTTTCTTTACAATAGATTTTGGTTGTAAATATAAGTTTAGATTGTAAGAATAGTATGTTTCACCAATTCAGAAGCCTTCATTGATCCATTTGTTTGTTAAATAAAAGTGTGGAAGTCAGGAGATATTTGTTTGCATAATAAAAATCAAACACACTGCAAAGCTGTCACAGCTACAGACACAGAGGCTACAGACAGCCTGTTTGTAATTTTGCAAATACATAAATGTTGCTTTTGTCTGAGGGCCACATACTCAGTCATTTTCTTACCTCACTCTGCCATAGTTATTGAACAAAAATGTATTTGAATTAAAATTTCATTAGTATGCTATAAATGCTAAAAGAAACAAAACCTGTACAGGTAACAGAGGAGTTTTATAGAAAGAGTATAAGGTGTTGAAAAAGAAATCCTTGCAGAATGTTCAGGACTGCAGCGGATTTGGCTTTTCCATTCTCTTCATGGGCAGAGTTGTGCTTGTTAGCCCAAAGACAGCGGATGCCTGCCAAGTAAAGCTGGAATATAGGACAAGTCACCGGCCCAAATGCTGCTGGGATGAATGTGTGAAGATGAATACAATCTGCTGTGTTCACACTGAGTTGGAAAGAGGTTTGTGGGGAAAGTGTCGGACCAATAACTTCATGTCAGGGGGTCGTCCAGACACATGCAGAGCTATATTTCAGCTAATGAGGGGACCTTGTCCTAATTTACATTTTAGACATTTAGATAACCTTCTTGTCTGACCAACTTAAAAAGTGAGAGGAAGAAAATTCCAAAGTCCTTAAGGGACGCGTATTATTGACACTACTGATCTATCATAACAGGATACTGTTTGAAGATACTGAACCACACACAGCTGTAGGGAAAAGTTCCACAGAAAATTTTGCCAAAAAATACAAAGTTGTAAAGACTTGCTGTCCTGTGATTTTCATTCACATCAACCAGTACTGATGTATTGCTGATCTAAGATCTAAGTGAAAGTCATCAGCTGTGATCTCCTGGTACGGGAAAAATTATAGTATTGTCTTTTTTAACTGTAACATATTGAATATTCACTATGCTGTGCACAACAGCAGGTGCTGTGTAAATTTTTAAAAGAAAGGGTCACTAGTTTGAGAGTGAAGTAGACAAGCACATTGACAACAATCACTATTACCCTGAGCAGCCTCTTTAGTGTTAACTACTAGTTTGTAGGAAAATTAGGAATCTGCAGAGGATGGTAGGATGGTAAGTATGATGTTGCAATGTTGCAAAAAAAGTAAGTATCCTCACAAAGTGGTGATCTGTAGAATACATTGGTATAATATACATTGAGAAGCAATGTTCGTATTGCATGGTACCTACTTAGCTTTTAGTTTATTTCTTTTTTACCCAGGTGAACTCCCCCAAAATCTAATATAGTGCAGTTCATTTAAAAAAGGTGTGAATTTACTTAAGAGTGTAACTTGTAATGAGTTACTATCCACCCCTTGAATGAGTCCATAACAGCCTTTTTTCACTCAAGAAATAACCAATCATTATAATGCAGATAATCTAGCTAATAATATTCTACCTCTTTGCCTTGGAAGTTATTATTTTTTTTACTGTAGAAAACAAGGTGGCCAGGCATACTATTGTGTGTGACTTACATTTGAGCAGATAATCACACTGCTAAATCCATTCCTTAAACTGTTCATGTGTACTTTTTGGTTTTGGAAAGATTCAAGATTCCAAACTCTCTCAGTAATCACTGTTAAGGGAAACATGATGCTGCATCCAGTTTGTTGTGTTCTCTCTCTCTATTAAAGTCAAAAATAGTTTGGATCAGATCTACTTGGATTGGGTCTAGCTCTCCTTGATTTTCTTGGAGGTGTATTGTGTTTTTATAGTGTGTGTTTTTAAAACTGAACATTGGTCACAGGCTGGTTTTGCATGTATCTGTTTTGGATTTTGAATCAGTAGAGCACTGTGGGTCAGAGACTGCAATATTTGTCACAAACAAATCAATCAAGTTATGCTGCCAAATCCAGCCTGTAATCATCCTCTGTGTCCATTTGTGTAAAGCACATTGTCATTTTTCTAACCACTGACCTATGCATAAACACAACAACAGTAAGTGCAACTTGCAAAACCAACTAATCACATGACCACTGTGTCTGAAAACATGCTGGTCTAAATTTGAAACAGCAGTGGATGAGACAAAAGCACAGTGGCAGCTCTATAACCATGCTGTCCTGGAAAAAAAAGTGCACAAGCTGGTTTTTAGGCACTTAAAGCAATTAGTGCAGAGGACAGAGCCAGCTGAGCCATTGATTACTGTTATTTATAAACCTGACAGCACCCTGATGAGAAGACAAAATCTACCCTCTCTGTCTTTTCCCTGCTCATCAGCTCTCCCTCCCACCATCCCCAACTGACTGCTCAACTCTGTTCACCTTTTCCCACATCTTTCCTCCTTGAACCTCTCCTTCACTTCTCTCCTTTCTTTTTTTCACTTGAAATTTCCACTCCTCCCTCTCAGTAGATTTGAACATCCATAATATTTGCTACTCGGTCTCTCTTTCTGCTCTTATTTCCTGCTGGATCACTTTCACACATTGCTTCACTATATTGATGAAAAAAGGGGAGGGAGAGAGAGGTAAGCTGAGCTGGAGAATTCCCTCATAAACAAAGAAAAATGTATTTCTGCTTTTCCAAACGACAAGCCAATACTCCCTCAGGTCTGGCCTTGGGCCTCGTAGCTGTATGGGAATGGCATGAGACAAAGCAGCAAACAACAACAGGCCTTAAGACAAGCTTGGGCATTCTTAGGAGATTGTCTTGCATGCAGGTATGCCTGGATGAGTGTAACAGAGTGGGAACAGAGGCATCCAATCTATTCCCAGGCTCTGGAGCCAGCAGGCCAGCAACAACAGGGGCATTATGGCCAGGCCCTGCCTGGCTTTGTGTGCCTGAGAGGGTCTATGTGTGTTGGTAGTCAAGAAAGTGCAGGTGTGTTGGGAAGTGCAGACAGAGATGGAGATGTGAATGTGTATGTCAGGGGTGGTGTGGAGAGCTGAGAGAAAGATCAAGGAGGTATGCACTGAATTTTAGAACAGGATAGAAGTATACAGCATGGAAGGTTCTTCAGCTTTACTACTCAAAAATATGCATGATAGCAGCAAAAATAAAATTATTAAAGGGTTGCTATGCTTTAATTTGTATTGTATTTACTTATTAATTTACAAAATAAATATTTCTCAGTATACCAGAACAGTTGAACTTGTGGTTTGTAGACCATCATAACAATAAATTATTCAGTCTTTTTCCGAGAGATAATAAAATACATTTTCTAACTCTTGTGTAAGGGCTCTTTTCTCTCCTGCCACCTCTTGGGACAGACCTATCAAAATACAGTACAATACTCACAATGCTGATTTTTTTATGTAGAGGACTAAATCTGCAACTTTAGAAAGCAGTTTTAGATGAACAAAGACGTTTTAATGTTAATTTTTCAAAGTGGAGTTTCACTACAGAGCTAGCAGACAAAACATGCAAACCATTTCTTTAATGTCTGGTCAAGTTCATTCAATTAAAACTGCCGAATCTTACCTCAAGGTTCACTTTCTAGCTTTTCTCCGTTGGCATAACAACATCTCACGGCAGGGCTGTTTGAGACAGATGAACTCGTGGTCACCTTGGGTGCCGCCAGCTGGAAAGGTGCTAAGGAGGAAGAAATCTTTTGAATTCATTTCAGAAGCTATTTCTATGTTTGAAGTCTCTCACTGCCACCGATGGTTTTTTTAGTATTTTAAATTAAAAACCTCACTGCACACTCTGCATTTAATGCCTGCTGCTTAGGGTACTCTGCAGGCAGTCTGCAGAGGGACACTCTGCTGGGTGATGATGTTCACTGTCATTAACTCATACATCATTATTTTGTTTTGTTTGTTTTGTTTTATTCATTTTTTTTTAAAATGAAAGCAAAGTAAGAATCTTACTAATGTTCCATGCAAACATCCTAATATGATCCACACTGTACTTCAGAAACTTACATCATGTAGTTTACAATAACTCAGTATACCATAGAAATAAGTATTTAGCAGAAACAAAAGATAGCCTTAAGATCCTCCCTCTAAAATTTAAGCAATCCACAGAATGTGGACCAGATCCAGGCATTTTAATATTTATACTGTTTAGTCTGCAGGGACTGACAGCTGTCATAACCACCCACTGTTCACACAGTGTTTGGAACAATTCACCTGCTAAACAACAAAATGTACAATAGCAGCAGTCAGTTATTTGAGTTATTTCGGATTTATATAATAGCAGCAGTGAATACTGTGGGCCGAGTATTCTTTTAGTGTTTGTTAAAACCAGTATTTTATTTGTGCTAAAACTATGAGGAGTCTGTCTGAAGCATGTTCACACTTTTTTGCTACAGGTGCACATTAACAGTCCAGACATATTACAGAAAATACCATAAGCCACTATTCAAAATATTATGGGAAACTATTTTCATAGTGCAGAGATATTTAGCTGTAGACTTCTTAATTATTTTAATACAGCTCTAAATATGAAATATAAGTTGTATGATCAGGTAAAAAAATGTAAACATAGAATTTGAATAACTACTGGATAATTAGAAATATGGTCAGTTACATACTTGGAATATTGGCTGCTCCAAATCAAAACGACTGAATATTAAATACACACGATTGGTAACCTAGGGCCTCATGTATATAAGACTGCACAGCTTTCCTATTAAAAGATAGTATTCCTATCAAACTTTAAAAGTAGGTACACACAAACATTTGCACATTTATGAATATGTGCTCACACCAAGTCCTGGGTGTCTTACTTTGTACATCTCACCAGAAAATTGTACACACGTTCACGACCCACTGACTGTTACTTTCTCCCCCGATAACTACAAATATGCCAGTCCTGTCACCTACTTTCCAAATAACAATGGCCAATCCTGCTGCGAGACACGAAAAAGAAAAACCTAACCAAGTCAGAACAGTCTGAAATAGTGAATGTCAAAAGATGAGTCACTATGCATCAGCAGAGCGTCACTGTCATGGATGGGGGTGCAGGAAAACCGGAGCTGATGCCACATGAAGAAAAGAGAAGCTGCATTGCTTGGGAAACACTCCATCCTGCCAACATGTGACTGTGACTCAGACGTGTGATGTTACTACTGGAAAGTATCTTTATTTGCCAGCCTCATATTTAGGACAAAGTGTGGAGGCTGGCAGCTGTTTCCTCCAGTGCTGGGGTACTGTAAATGAGAAACAGTCAATAAAAGACAATATATAGTGAAGCTGTTGGTACCATAAATATATATTAATGCGATAAATGTACAAAGTAACTAAGAAGGTAATCTGCATGAGAAATAAAGAAAGAAATGGTTATGATAAACATAAGGTGAAAGATGATGATGATGGCAAATATTAATATCTCGTATGCAACCTTTTAGGAGGAGCACAGAGGTCCCTGGGGAATGATAGTCATACAGAAATATTCATTTTGAGCTTTGTTCCACATCCTGAAAATTACTTAAATAAAAAAAAGAAATAACTAGTATAAAAGTGCATGCAAAAATGCTAACTGTCAGATAATGTTTATGAGGGTGAAATAACTTTTATTTATTAAGAAAAAAAGTGTGTGAATATATATATATATATATAATTAAAAATATAATTTCAAAATAATGAAATAAAAAGATAGTTCACCTCATATCTGCCAGTAGAAACCCTCCAGAAACAGAAACAGCCCTGCCTCAGTTTTCCACAATATAAGTGGTTGGCTGAACAAAGACCAGGTGATGTCTTTATTTTTCAAACTACTGTTTCAAAGAAAAACATGGACTTCTACACTGTAACTTTAGGAAAATGTTGCTGCCATACTTTAAAGAAATCTGTGCTGCCTGTTGGTATGAAGCTGGCCGTGAACGTTGGTCTCATGTGACAAAGTAACTGCTAAACCAACCATTGATCACAACCTCTTCTTGAAGAGATTTCTTACTTGGACTCAGTGGAAGACTTGGAAATACAGTCTCTGGAATTTAATATAACTAGGAGAAACACTAATTGGTGACAAGGTGACAACAACGTTGGTGTGTGAGTGCCTATTAGAAAGGCTTTGCTCTTAAAATAGCATTAAACATCACAACAGATCAGAGAGAGAAAGCTGCTCATTAACTGCTTTGTGTTAGAACTATTTTGAGCTCTCCATCTGCAGATCATGCACACACATACAAACACACAGGCACACACACTCACACACACAACAGGGAAAACCCCCCTGAAAACCAAAATCTGAAGGCACTGAATTCAAAATGTTTTGTATTAAAACTCTGCAAAAAAAAAAAAAAGATTGATATAATACTATATATTTCAGTCCTTTCAAAACTGTTGGTAATATTAATATATATGTTAGAAAATAAAAGTCATACTCATGGTTTGTATTCACCTTGTTTTTAAGGTCAGAGGTACCTTATTAAAAATGTTCTACATTCTACGCTAGTGCATCGTTTTTGTTGCTATGAGAAGAAAATGTGCTCATTTTAACACAATCACTTTTTTAATGGTATAAACACATTGTTTGATATTACTACATTTATATTTTATATTTGCTGATCCACTGATGAAATGAAATAGACATTTTGTTTTTTTTGTCAAATGTCTTAACAGCTACAGAATGGATTGCCTTAAAATGTGGTGCAGCTATGCCCATTGACCTTCAGGATGAAATGTAATAGTTTTGGTGATCCCTTATCTTTTCATTTAACACAACTGTCAGGTTATCATTCTATTAGTCAATTACTTTGTGCCTCATGACCAAATGTATGTTGACCAGCCAGTCCACTTTAGCTATCTTTTGTATTTACTAAACCACTATGCACTAAACTAAACATTACTTGTTAAATATTAGCATTTTAGCATGGCATTTATAAGCCTTAGCACTTGGCACAAAGTACCATGGTGCCAAAGTAAGCCCACAACAAAACAGAGCTGCTAAAAGCTACAGTGAGGCCCTGAATACTTTACTCACAAAAAAGTAAAAATGCTCACATTAAAATGGCTGAAGAAAAGTCAAAATTACCATTCAAGTCAAAAAAGTCACAAAGTTAAAAGCAAAACACCTGGGAAAAGAAAAAAAAATTAAAAAGCAGAGTATAAGTAATTTCCATTTTAATTTGAACAAATTCTTAATCATATTATTTACTAGTTTAAAGCTACATTATGAAGTAATTGGTGTACTATGCAATTTGGAAGTACATGTAAATACCAGGTTTCTGTAACATTATTGCCAGTATTGTGTACATGCCAACTACAAACAAAGCGAAGCTGTACTCAAATATTTGATTCACAAAGAAACTTTGTGAAAACATTGATCACTTTATCTTGATTTATTGCAAACTTAAAAAAAAAATCTGTCTTGTCAAAACTAGAACTACTTGTTTTAACTCTAGCTTGCAGTTACCCTGAACATGCACTTTATAATTTATGAACTGTGTTCTAAAATATGGACTTATTTAGAAATATTAGGCTAATTTAACAGATGGTCAGAATCAACCAAAAACATTTTGTTAACCAAATGTCTTGCTTGTACACAAAAATTTGAATGCAGCCATTTCCCTATGACAGATTATTATTATTATTATTATTATTATTACTTTGGAGTAGGCATCTCATTGTTTATTTATTTATTTTTTATAAATAACTCTCATGTGCAATACCAAAACATGCAGACAGTTGTATGAGCTTGTATCACCTGCACAATGTGAGTGGATTTTGAAACTAATTAAACACCATAACATCCATTAATGATCTTTTTAAACAAAGTTGGGTTTTTGAGAGAAGGAGCATAGAGTCCAAAAAGTGCATTGCCAGAAATAAAAAAATCCTATTTGACGGGGCCACAAAGAAACAAATGTATGAAACCGAAAGAAATCATCTTTTTAATATCCAGCCATTATGACAATGTATTGTGTTGTTGGTGAAACTGGGAAACATGACTCTAGTGCTTTGAAACACAAATGACTGGCTTCCCATTCAGATTTTTTAGGGAGATGCGGACAGACAAAGACAGACAGAGACAGACAGAAAAAGACAGGGGTAAACAGCAGTGGTGTGGTAGCTCTCTCACACTTGTCACCATCAAAGGTCACAGTGACAGATCTTATATTTTTCCAGCCCTTTCTTCCCTGCACTATCTTCTCTTACTCTCACTGTCCTCTCTCATAGTTGAACTCCCCCTTGTGTGTGTGTGAGAGAAAGAGAGTAAGAGAGAGAGAGTAAGAGAGTAAGAGAAAGAGTGAGAAAGAAAGAGAGCAGGTAAAAACTTTCCTGTGCATGTGAGTGTTGAGATGAGAGGAAAACTGAGATGAGTGTGTGTCTGTGTGACTGTCTTTCTCAGTGTGTGTGTGTGTGTGTGTGTCAGAGCCAGAGCAGAACAGGGAGATGAGAGGGGAGTGCAAGCTGTCATATTTGAGGTGAGATGTGGGTTCATGCTGAGGTTAGACTTTTCTCAGGGGTCTGAGGAACCTGCTGAACGAGTCATCTAAAAATCGTAACAAGAGAAGAAGATGGAGAGATTAACACTGTCCTGCCAAACTATCCTTCCATGTAGGCTTTATGTGTTTCTCTGTTCGTGTGTGTGTGTGTGTATGCTTCCTTTGTCAAAGTAGAATTCACACAAGGCTATTCAATACATAGAAGCAGAACCCGACAATAACTCTTTTTTGCTCAACGGCCACTGTGGATAGTGGTTTTCCAAAGGCACTAACAACTTACACTACACAGACGCACGCGCATGCACACACCTACCATATCTTTTTCTTTCTCCTTTTTCTCTTCTTCCTCCTTTTTTTTATAGTAGATCTGCCATCAGTATCAGCCTTAGACAAGATTTCCACACAGTTAAAATAAAATCAGTATACCTGTCAAACTACTGACATCAGAAGCCTTAACCAGAATGCCAAACCTAACCAGGGAATTTTGTGATCTCCCAAATTTTCAGGGTTCCTCACTCTTACTTATACCTGTATTTAAATGGAGTCAGAGGGCATTGCTTCAATGAAAAATTAAATTCCTCCACAAATGACTGGAGGGTGAGTGTAGGAGAGTTTGAAGGACTGTCACATGGGAATCAAGAATTTGACTCCCATCTTCGGTTGGGTCTGGACAACAAAAGCACTTTGGCTAGGTCTAGGGAGAGATTGCCTTGAGAACTGCCACAAAAATTATGTGTCCTAAAAAAGACACAACATTCAGTCCATACAGTTTGTTTGGAAGGACACAAATTCACATTGAAAAGTGTGCTGACTGTCTTGTGCTCATCTACATAATTAGTTTTTGTGACTTTTTTATGTCATGCGGTGACACATGGCTAATCATTCCACCAAACATTCATCAAAATGTCACCAATCAAAATTAAATACAAAGGAGTGATACAGAAAATATTCTAAAAACAATCTGGTTTCTAACTGTCAGTCAGGGTCCATGTAGATTCATACTTCTGCCACACTTTCATTGTTGATTCAGGCGTAATTTGCTGTCTAGGCTGATGCTGGCAGCATTCTTCAAGCATTTTTCTCTCCGTTGCCTGATCCATCACAAACAAAGCAGGCAAACCAAAGCTATGGATCGCAGTCACTCACAGTGGATAAAGCTCAAGTTAGAGGGCTGCACCGCCCACCACTGACAGGAACATAGACTCTTTTAAGAGGAAAGGAGGTGGGTTATGCATCTGTGTTAACAATAACTGGTATACTAACATTAAGATCATAGACAGTCATTGCTGTGTATATTCCCTTCAACAGTAATACTTACACAGCTATTGGCCACTGATGAAAAATCAGCAGAGCACCCACCTTGAGGCTGTAGACACTACAACTGATGACTTTCACCATGCTGATTTAAAGGTAGTACGTCCCAAATTCAATCAATATATTAATTGTGCTACCAGGGGACTAAATATGCAGCACAAAACATACTCTATCATCAAAAGTGACTTCAGTGGTTCAGATGTGGAAACACCTTTCCAAACCTGAGCCATTTTGACCACATGTCCTGGCTAAAACCAGCACGTACCCTCCGCAGGAAGAAGGCTGAACCTGTTACACAGACTGTAAAATAATGGCCTGAGGGCGCCTAGGACCAGTTGCAGGATTTTTTTGAAGAGCAAGTTGGAACACCTGAACCAGGAAGAGTACACTACAGCTGTACTTAGCTTACACTGAGAACTCTGCTGACATTGTCACCATAGACGAGTGCTTCAGGGTGTAAAGAAACAGTGTTTTCAGGTCTGGCTAGAGGCACCAAGAAGCCAACATGGCTTACTAGAGAAAGATTGAAGTCCACTCTAACAGCATGGCACAGGGCAGATATGGCAAATGATTAAGAACATCACTAACAACCAGTTCAACCACCTCACAGCTGTTGACAAACTGAGCTGTTAAGTAACTAAGCTGTTTCTTCACCTGCTTGAGGTAGAGGCACCTAAGTCAGCCGCATCACCCCCACTAGCCTAGAGTAGCCATACACTCATGGTGTAGGAACATGAGGTGAGGTGTTCAATGTGCCCAAGAAGAGCTGCTGCACCTGGGATGTCTGCTGAAGGAATGCTTAGACAAGCTTGCTAGGGCCTCAACAAAAGATCTTCAACTTATCTCTGTCACAGTCTGTAATCCCATCCTACCTGTATTCAGCTACAATCATCCCAGTTCTGAGAAAGAATATCATCAACTACCCTAATGACTATCGTCTGGTGGCACTCACAGCAGTAATAATGAAGTGCCTGAAGAAGAGAAACTGGTCAGATGCCACATCATTACCAGCCTCCTACTCACTCCAGTTTGTATACAAAGCTAATCGATCTAGGATGCCAGACACAGATCTCCACGAAGCACAACCCATCTGGAACCAGGAGATCTACACAAGGCTGCTCTTCATAGACTTTAGCTCTTAGGTCCAGAGGTTGTCAGCATGAATAACTTGGTCCTGAACACCTCTAAAACCAAAGATCCCTAAGGTGTAGAGCTTTATCTTGTTGAATACTGTTGAATACTGAGCTGAAGTTAACAAACAGCATTCTGATGGACCTTGCTGTCATCCCAGTGTGCAGACATTTTTAGTTGCTTTTTTCATATGACGCAATACAGAGGCCCAGTCTGGTTCTTTGGCCTCTCTCAAGCTGAATACAAAATTCTAAGATTTCTGGGCGTCTGCTCAAATGATAGTGAGTCATTCTGTGAAAAACATATTGTGTTCTTAGTGGTATATGTGTCTTTTATATGTGATGTGGTTATGATTTGATAATTGTTGAGCTTGAGATGCTAGAAAATTCCCATGTAAATGGACAATGAAGTACACAAGTTATCTAATAACTGGTACTAGCTGGTTATAAATCTTATGCCAGTAGGTCGCATATTTTAACATATTATATCCCTGTGCATGCTTAGTCGGCTTTTATACAGACAGTGATTTGCTGCTGTACTACCTCCCCTGGAAGCTCAGAGATGCATATAAAATGGGAAGGCACAATAACAGGGGGCAGCATACCAAGCTTGAACAGCCCGTGTAAAAGGAGCTACTGTTTGGCTAGCTGGAGGAGTAAAATGGGTAAAAATTATCATAGATGAAATGTCTCTCATTTATTTTGAACTTAATCGGGATCAGTACAAATCAAAATGGATATAAACAAAAGTAAAGTTTGTGTAAAAAAGAGAACATATATACGTTCTTATCAAAAAGTCAGTACTTTAACTGAAAGGAAACGTACTTCTGCAGCTACGAAATTGCACATGTAAGGTCCTTCATTCATGAAACCAATCTCATGGCTCTTCTTTGTGTATGTGGCGATGTTACAACCATCACTTTGTTAAGGACATCCCCTATCTCCCCTTTCAAAAATGTCAGTGAAACATGAGAGCAAGGCAAGTATTGGATTTTTAAAAAATGGTTCAGAAAGGGTTTCTTCAAAGCCTGATTTGGTGTTAAAGTTCTTTTGCCTGAGAATATGTAAAGGAATGGAACTTCCTTAACTAACTTTCTTGTCTGCATCTCTATCACTGAACATGTTTATTTGTTTTTTCTCTAACAGAACTTTTCTACCATTTTCTGTTTATACTGTAGTGTGTTGCCATCTTTTTTTTCAGACTGATGAAATATGTTATAGACTCATTCTGGAAGATATTCAAGTCATAAAGTCACAAAGTTTTAAATATGAACCAATTAGTGATTAAAGTCAGTTCAGAGATATATTCTGCCACTTGTCAGTGATTTTCTGAGCACAATTCTCATCTGTAAATACTAAGTTTGCTGGAATGAGAAATGCTCTCTTTCAGTAGCCCATTTTAATGAAGAGCTCTTCCCATCTGACAAAGACCTCAACATTCACATTTGCACATTCATACAAAAGCAGATAAATACACACACACACACACAGACACACACACACACACACACACACACACACACACACACTTAATTCCCTTGGGTACTGAGTGGCGTCACTACAAAGGTGGAAGAAAATACTTTTTTTTTCTATTTTGTATCAATTTTGTTTGTTCTTTCTATTTTCATGAACTAAGAAAATAATACACTTAACATTTTTGAAAATGCAAAATAGATTTGGAATTGATTTGCTGATACTTCTTTTTCCCAGTGTCTAGTTTTGGGGTTTGTTTGTTTTATTAAATTTGTTTGGTTCTATCTTTATTTGTGACATTAAATGACATTATATAAGGTCCAGTTATTATAATTACTACCTTCCCATTTCATCATTTGTGTGTCACATACCGATCTGAACACCATTTAGAGTATTACAGGGTCAAATGACTATGTTGAATATAGAAGATGTTGCAAATTGTGGCACACTCACAGAAAAGTTTGACTCACCTATGGCTCCTTGCCTGCAACTTTTTATTTGGGGGGGTGGGGGTTGCTTTTGCGTTATTTCTGATAGGACAGCTGGAGGTGTGAGAGGAAATGAGAGAGAGAAAGAGGGAGGATGACATGCAGCAATGGGCCTCTGGGTTGAATTAAACCCAGGGCTGCTGCAGCAAGGACACATAGTCTCTGACCATGGTACACCTGCTCTACTGATTATATATCTGATCAGATATACAGAGCTATACTGAGCTATAGACCTATTGCCTGAAACTTTACCTTTTTAATTAATATTCCCTGCTTTTTCAGCTTCCAGCTGCAGCAGAACGCTGTTTACAGCAAATTATCTCTAATTTACTGACTTTATGTTACATGCTTAGAAAACCAGTAGACAAATTAAGTTAGTAGCTTGCTGGTGAACATAGTGCTGCAAACAGGGAATTCAACAGACTATTATGTAATACTTATTCAGAAGTTGATTGAGACCAGAACAGGGCCATAAGAGAATGAATATTGGACTAAGAAAATTGGTCGGGCAGTCAAAAACCCAACCTTAAATAAATGCTAATTTATCTATTTATTTTTTCCTCAGTTAATATCCTGGACTACAGATAACACTCTTATCTACTGTCTTTTTTGCTTTAGCCTATTTTAGCTAAACAATTTGGATTTAATAATGTGACATTCATTTTAGATGAGAGACATCTAAATGTTGTTGTGCTGTATGAAGCAGGAATATCCCTGGAGAAAATATGGAATCTTGTGTTGCTCAAAACCATACGTACCTTTCAGCATTAATGCTGCCTTCGCAGATGTGCAAGTTCACCATAAACAGGAGCTCTAACACAGCCCCATGCCACCACAGATGCTGACCTTTTAAATTATCTACTGCTAACAAAATGGATAATCCTTTTTCTCTTATGTAGACTATACGTAATACTTAAAAAGCTATATTTAAAGTAATTTATAAACATATATACATGGATGCATAGACCCACACACCCATGACATAATTCTATGCATTTTTGGAATTTGCTTCAGGTGGAATGTGAACAGCAAACAGCAAGCAGCATCAGTGCATCAGTGCATCTATCAAAGAAAAAGCCTTCTTTAGGAGATGACCGTCTATCTTAATACAATTTTGATGTGACAAAACTGATGTGTGTGGGTTTAAAACTAAAAGTCTTTGGGTTTGCATTATGACTGTACCAGTGCTAATATAATCTGGAGACAATCCATAGGTACATTGTCTCCATGAGCAGTGCATGAACATAAACCCTTTCTTTTTCATGTGTGTCCATTTTAACTGATTATGGCAGCCATACAGCCCCTGTGAGCACTGTGGCTGCCTTTCTTCTAGAGATTTTGTGTGCTGCTGAGTTTCTCCATGTGACTCATGCTATTTTCAGCAATATAGACAGTGAATATAATGGCAACCTTCTCTCCATGTTGTACCTAGAGCTCTCTGCTAATTTCAGCATAAATGGGGCTGTTATGTTTTCTATAAAAATGTTTTCAGAAACATATATTAGTGCACTTTTAAGCTGAAATATGAAACATTTCCTACTGGCTGACAACCATATTGTTTCCTGTTTCACAAAGCTATAATGAGCCAAAGGCAGATACCATCCAACTCACAGTATGTCATTTAATGGCAGATGTGTTTACTGTCTGCTGCAGTGCATTACATTCAGGTTTTTATAAGTTTTCTACTTTTAAAGGAAAAGGAAATTCCAAAGCACCTTTCCCCTTTTGTATCAGCTGATGTACCACTAAATTTAAAAATTATAGTAGTTTCTATTGCATAGACAGCCCAGTTTTCTAAAAGGACCATCTTTAAAAGGGTTAAACATCACAATGATCACCTTTTTGATAATTAGGGCAGAACCCTCCATTTAAGATGAAAACCACAAGGAGGTTGACATCTAATCATCTTAGAAAGCTAATAAGGCTAATGCAAGCCTGAGATAACAACCATTCTTTGAACACTCAGATGACACAGAGCAACATTAGCAGTTATTTGTGGTCATATTCTGGAGGAAAATAATTTCGCTAATTTTATTATCTCTCTTCACTCTCCCTTTTTTTTGGTTTCTCATCTACCTTAGGGTAAAATGTTTTGCTCTTTGCTGCAAAATGCTCTTCCTCCTCATTAGCTAATTGATAACTTAGTCTGTCTGCTCTTCAGATCTGGTCAGGTGGTGTAGAGTCGGCTTATCACAACTTTTACTAAAAACTGCTGCTGTTGCCTGTCGCTGGACACAAGCTTGATAACAGCAATGAGAGATAACTAGACAGTAAAGGTTTGGTTTGTAAAACCAGCAAGAAAATAATATTTTCCAAAAGTAAAAATTATGAAATTATGAAATGAAATAAAACATTAATATCCTGTTTTATAATTAAATCTGATAAAAGGATTTCTAACGATGTTTTGAAGACAACTAACATATTTCTGTGATAAATTCTACAATTAATATGTAATAGTATACACCTCATGAATCCACATCCATCTTACTAAAGCCCAACCAGATTATATCAGAATTTTAATTAAAGCACTATATATTGCCTGCCTTCAAATCCAATTAGAATTTTAACCCTTCTTTGAACTTTTATCCAAACAAATCAAATCACATCATTCTGTGGAGTTTTACCTTTTACCCAAGCCGTCATTCTGGAGGTCGAGTTGCCAGAGTGTCCGATCCCCACTGCTCTGGCTTTGGACCCCCCTCATCTCATTTTGCGCCTGTCAATAATCATGCCTGTGTGGTATTATGGTATTTGCACAGAAAAGAACTCTGTGAGCATCCAATTAGCAACCAACAAAACCAACACAACCTGTCACAGTGGATTATCCCAAAACCCTTCCCACCCTCCCTCACCAACACCCCCTCTTCCACATCACATGCTGGTTTGCTCCACCACCCTATTTACATTTTTATTGGCCAATTATCTTCCTCTTTCCCCAGTCTGTCTGGGAGCAGGGTGCTCAGTAATAGGGGGAATCTCAGCCATTCTCTAATTGAAAGACTTTCTGGGGATTATGGAGAGGTCAGAAATAAAGTTGTTTGGAGAAATCATAAACAGAAGCCTTTTCTCTCACTCTGTTGAGGAATATTATTTTTTATCCAGCAGCTGTTTATCATTGCAGTGGGGATTTTTTTCTCAGAGCTGAGGGACTTATCTCCCTACCCTGAATAATAAAAAAAAAATGTGAGTATGAAGCTCTAATAACCAATGAGGAATCAGGAAGGGACAGAGGGATGATGGGCCCTTAAGATGGTTTGAATTAGCCTTACATTTGCCTACTGCTTTTCTCTTCAATCATTAATTACTGTAATGTGTCAAGATGTTGTAATGTGAAGGTCTGACAACCCAGAGACATGGAAGCAACATACAGGCAAACTCATATTATTTCACCACACCCAATACTGCAGGCTTTAAAGGGCGATTCTGACACACAAAGAACATAATTCCTAAACTATTATGCTGATATTTTGGATTTTAATTGGTTACTTTTACTCACCAGATGCTTCCCACACCAGAAGAAGAAAGTTTAAATTGGTTTGTTGCTTGCTATGTCCCCTGGTCTTTGGAACAAATGTGAATAGCTCCAGTCAGATGTTATTTGAGGGCACTGAGGGGAAAAAAACTTTAAAGTGTTTGCCACCACATTGTGTCTGCTGAGGAAAAACAACAGAAAGTTCAGACTTTAAAAGCAAACTCTGTAACATACTACACTCAGGTGAGCCACAGATTTGGAAACTGATATTTGCTGCTCTATAAATGAATCTGTACTGTTTTTTGTGTGTTTGTATATGTGTGTGTCTGCACATGTAGTACCTGGTAAGAATCCAGAGAGTGTGCTACAAGTTGATTTCTGTTTTTGAATAGAGCAAAGGTGCACTAAATAATCTTTAAACACCTCTCTGAGCAGCAGTTTTATTCCATGTTTGCTTCATTAGACAGAGAGAGACAGGAAAGATGGGAGACAGGGAGGCGATGACATGTGAAAAAGGTCATGGACCAAATTCAAATCCATAATGCCTCAGGATGGTGAGGTTTAGGGTAGAGCCAGACGGACTGCAGCCAGGCCTCTGGTTGCCACCTACGCCTGCTGTAATCAGCCGCTGGTGGGCAGATACATAAGTCCTGTCAGTTTAGGTGGTCAGGTGACCTACACTGGTGGAGTTGCATAAAAGAAAAGTTACATCTAAGCATCTAGCTCAATGCATTCAATATGAAGATATTATTATACATATAAAAAGGCTAGAAGAGATGTAAACAAATTTGATTCAAAGATTTCATGATTGTTTTGGATTTTTATTTTTTTTTAAACTATCATGAAAAGACAGTGTAATGGAAATGTGGATGGAAATGAGAACAGGTGTGTATTACTTACTTTACTTTCATTTGAAAGTAATAAGTTACTTTGCAATGTTACTGTCTGTGAAAAGTAATAAGTTACACTGATTACACTACTTTTGAATTAATATCACCAAAATAACTGCAGAAGTATGTCTAAGCTTAAAAAAATTGAAGTATGTAATATTGTTTCATGGCGAATAATCAAAGCACTGAAGTTCAAGTTAACTGCAGTTCATTGCAAATCCAGTGGGAGGCGGCATTGTAGAGCCCCATGAAGGCTCTCTTGCATTTACAAGCAGCCATTTGGCCATCCTGTCAAATCCATTCTTCTTTCTTCTTTGTTCAAACTCGCAGAAATAAAATTTTGTTGATAAACTCTTGAAAAAAGGTAAAGTAACACAGTAACTGTAATAATATCACCATAATTTCATTAGTAACACATTATATTACTTCATTACCGCATAAAAGTAACATAATACTATAAGGTGTTACTTTTGTAAAGTGTCACACCCAACACTAAAATTTAGTGGATGATACAGCAAAGACAACAGAAAGATAACAGGACAATTAAGAGATGTATATGTAAACTCAAACACAGCTTTAATAGGTAGGTAAGAGCAACAACAGTCATGGGGAAATTGGACTTTCACCATGTAGTGTACACACAAAGTTGCGGTGAAGGCAGAGCAGGAGTTCAGGACGCACAGAATGCTGTAATGAGTGCATATGATAATACACTATTATGGACTATATACTGTACGAGTCAAATTTTGCCACAAAAATGTTTATGTTTTTGTTAATCATGGATACATACAGTTTTTACATTTCATATTTTTACGATTTTATGAACTCCTCAATGTTTTATAAACACATGACATAGTTGTTTGAAGACTGTTGTGAGCCACATCTTTTCATCAGGAGGTTGAAGGGGAGTCTGGTGGCTCATGGAGTAGGTGAGACAGCTGCCAGTAGCAGAACAGTGTTTTCAAGACCATCAGAATCTTTTACAACCATTTTTTTTTTGCCACCAATGCTCTGTGTTTGCAGAAAAAAGGACATTTTTTTCAGCTGTGTTTCTGGTGTCATGGCAGTTGCTTTTAAGGATACTTTGGTAGATTTTTCATCCTTTTTTGTGGATAACATTTTTTTTACTCCATTACCATGAAAAACATCACTTAAAAAATGAGTAAAGAAAAAATAAATAAAAACTGAATGACAGCTTTGGTAACATAATTCAAGCTAACTGTTAAGATGATGGGGCATGAATGCAGAGTTTCTAAATCTAGTCATAGCTATATTTATTGAATCTTATGAAAAAAATCAGCATTGTCTTACACTCTGCTGCTCTTCCTGGCAAATGTGTGTGTGAGAAAAAGAGGAGGGAGTAAGAATAGAAAACCAGACAGAACAGAAGAGCGGAAGAAAACATGTAAGTCAGTGATAAAGAGTGTGTGTGTTTAAGGTTGTAGTGATTGCTGGCTGGGAAGATAAGTGGACGGAGTTTGCAGCCCAACAAACAGCAGCGATGAGAGGAGCGGCGAGCTGAGACTCTTGGGTAAAGACGCGTGCTGCACTTAAGAGCCAATTACCCACTATGTACACATCTCCTCCTCCTCCTCGTCCTCCTCATCCTCATCCTCGCTATCTCTCCCTCACTGCTATCCAACATGGCACTCATCTTAGTTTAATGGCCCACAGGGACTCCAACAGACACATTCCTGCACATATATATACACACACAGATGCACACATACACACAAACATTTGCATGTGTGTAGTGTGACTGCGCACACAGAGATTGCCTCATGATGTGTGTGTTTGCAATCCTTTAATCTTTCCTTTAACTCTCTCTCTTCTCTCTTGCTATGTCCTTCTCTCTTCTTTACAAACACACACATATACAGAAACACAAACACTGACGCAGTGCCGCACACTCACACACAGACACACACTCATCTTATTTTAATGCGTCTGAAGGGGAGGCACTCAGCAGCACAGCAGGGGGGCTTCCTGGCAAGTCACGGAAGCACTGAAAACATACACTCCTGCTCACGCTACCACCATACACGCACAGAAACACACACATAGGCACACACCCAGTGTATGTTTACATGCAAGCACATAGCATAGCACAGAAATAACACACAAAATCACAAAGCGGTGGGACACACATGCTGACTGTTATGTTGTGAAGCTCCATCACATGATCACAGTAAAAAGTAAAACTCACACAAATTTCGTGACTGGGAGGCTGAAAACACTCTTACCAGTCCACCATGCTAGACAGGAAGCTCTGCCAGAGGCTGTCCTGATCTGACAAGGTCTTTTGGTCTTTTCATCAAACCCGCTGAATCACGAACACTTGCTCTCAGTCTGCACGGAAATTTTTACAATAAAATAAAAAAAGAAGTATAATGTAAAAACCGTAAGCACTTCCCAAAGCAGAATTGTGGCAACATTAAAAACCATTATCAAAGCAAATCACAAGGGCATCAATTCATTTACCGGATTTCTAGTCTTTGAGTTGAAAGCCTGCATGTCACTTTGACATTTTTTCACTCCATGTGCCTGGTGTGACTTCATTAACAGCCAACCTTTGATAAATCTGCCTGCTGGAATATGTATTCCCTGCTGGCATTTCGGCTTTTTTGATTTGATCGATAATTGCGAGTCCGTGAGAACACAAGGGAAAAATCAACTTGGTCAGTGTTAGAGGTATAATTTGGCATAATGTGCAGGCTACAGAGGAGGAAGAATAGTGATGATTTAAGGGCCAAAAAAGACTACCACGACAGCTAGTGAGGGTTTTTGACTCTTAAAGAAGTTCCATAAAAAGAAGGTAGAAGCAGGTTGAACCTGCAGAAAAAATTACTACCAAGTAAACATAAAAACAGAAATGGTAATTGAATAAAAAGAGAAACAAAATCATCTACAATCTTTTCAAGCAGCTTTAATTTAACACCCCAACAACTGTCTGGAAAAAAATTGATGACTGTCCGTGTGTTTGACACATCTCAGTGACTGAATTAGTTTGGTTTTTTTTGCTTCCATACTGAGCCATCATTAAACTGCTGTTTTTTACGGCAACTTGCCCTCAGTGCATTTCAACATACCATCACATTACATACTTAATACACCGCTGTCTTATCTCCTGTGTTAAAATGACTTTTTAAGCTTTTGTATTGTGCTTGGGACATGTTTGGGACTCGTCTGAAGAAGATAGAAGCAGTAAGTGTCACAATGTGAAGAAAACCAGGTCAATGCATACTGTACATCTCTCAGATTCATAACATCTGGACACTTGAACATTGTACACACTCATAAAATTTGCATTATTGTTTGAGGGCAACCCTGGGGTGCAAACCTCAAAATGAATTTATCATATAACAATAATAAAGATAAAATATCAGGAGGCTCAAAAACAATAATTTACACCTTTGTTTGAAAGCTATCAGTAAATGTTTTGATAGAAAATAATTTTTATCTTTTATCATAGTTTTTATATTCCTGAAACACTGACCTCTACCTATTCATGTATTCTTTGCTGTCTGTGAAAAATTTGCAAAAAAGGAGCAAAATTTCTATTTGCTGAAATTCTTATTTTGGTAACAATGATATTAAAAATCTGAACTCAAGGCCCATTAAGGATATAAAAGACCAGGAAATCAATTAATAATAATTAAAAATAAAATACATTGGATATTAATTAAAAATAAACCATTTGGTATGCTTGGCTAAGACAAGCATTGAAAAAGCTAATAAATAAAGGTGCTGAAAACAAAAAGAGTCAAGAGTTTAAAGGATTGATGCATAATTCTAAAAAATTAAAACAGTTTTCATGTTTTGGCCAACCTGGGTTTTTTTAAGTTCTGACCACTGAATATATTGGTTATAATAAACATTTCTCTCTAAGTTGATTGCTGAGATGTGGGAACAGCAATATTCAGACAACCAGACAGATTTTAATTATATATCCAGTTTCATTCATGTTCAGGTTCAAACAGTTTGAATATTTTGAATAACATCACATGAACTGGTTTAAATAAGTCTAAGCTGTAGGTGTATTGACAATGTGTGTGTTTCCCTATTGAATTTGATTTATAATATAGCATAAAAACTGCTTTTAAATTCATCTACTGATCACTGGTAGTGTCCAGGTCTGACTGATCTGTACAGGCACAATATGTAATTACTGTGCAGAGGATTGCAGAGGGGGTTTATATTGTACTAATCGATTTCCGAACTTGAGAGTAACAATCAGAATCTAAAAGCAGACACATTTCCTTCATCCTTTCAAACTACCAATGTGTGATAGTGGCTTTGGTGATTTGGTAATTGTTTGTGCAAGTAGAACTAAGCTGTAATAAACTGAAATAGTAAAAAATCAATTTAAAGTCTACATTTTACTCTAATTTACCATTATACTGGCCCCCTTTTTGTCTGAAGCAGTTCACTCAAACATGGCCAACAGTGGAGTTCCCACTGAGCAAGTACAAGCACAAAGTTTTTTTTACACTGATCAGAATGAACTCCTTTTCACTTTGCAGTCCTTGTAGATGGAGTCAGATACTTAAACTTGATGTGTCGTTTCAGTTTCGTTGCTTATGTGGCTGCTGTTCCAACTTGTTTTTCAGAACCTACACAGTTTGCATGACAATGTGAGATTTAACTGTAAAAAAAAAACCTTAAGCTGCCTTTAAACACCCTGTGAATGACACTTTCGATGAAACTGACAATGAGTAAGGTGGATGCAACTTTGTTTAAAACTTTGGCCCAGTGTTACACAACTACTGTTCAGCTTGATGTCACATTATGACACAGTTGAACCTCTCAAGGATTAAAGACAGTTAAGCCACATTAGTGTTCAGTTTACTTTTCACCTAAACATGATCATGCTTTTAAACACACCACTGATGTTTAAGTACGTGTGACACAAAAGATTCAAGATTCATTAAAGAATAATGTTGCAATGCTATTTTTAAAAATGAACTAAAAATTGAAGTCTCAATCACTCAAAAAATATACACATATATATTGTTTTGAATTGATAATTAGCAAGTGCATGAAAAATGAAAAATGATAGCTGGTTGAAATTCGAGCATGTGAAATAGGTTGATACAGCCTGAGTTCGAGGACTAAAGCTGTCCTTTACAGGAGGTGATACATCTGTATCTCTTGCCAGACAATAGCACAGTGAACAAGGGGGTTATTTACTTGTAAAATCCTTTTGGCTCTGTGGAGGAACCTCACCTCAACGATATCACTGATGCACTATGAATATGTACAAATGGTGTTCTGGGAGGTTTTAATCACAGTTTTAGAGCCTTTCTGTCCTGGGTCAAGCACATCCAATGCCAGTTTTGTGATGTTTCCAGTCAGAACACTTTCCATCACTCCTCTGTAAAAGCTGACAGGAACTTGGCATGGTCACTATGCTTTTTTAACCCTTAAAAGACTTAGGGCAATTTGACTGTAATTAATTTTTTTTTAGGTTTATTGTAACAATCAGCATCAAGTTTATATTGCCATTTAAACCCAGATTACCTTTAGTTTCAGCCTCGTTCATTTTAAAGTCCCATTTTTTACAATTGCTTTGTCTGAGACTGGAAAAATTTACCATAGCCCTAATCTTGCACACAGCAAGTTACAGCCACTCGCTACAACATTATCCCGGCCAAACATGCCATATGTGATACTATTAAGAGGCTGAGGAAATCTGATTTACATGACTTTTTAGAGCATATGGATTGCATGAGTGGTTCAAGTGTTATTAAACATTTAAAAACTGAAGCAATTTTCAGCCACTAGAGGCTGTTTAATTCTTTAAGGGTTAAGTTTTCTAGAGATAAAGTTGTCTCTCGGCTTTTCACCAGGATGGAGATGTTAAACGTCATTGTCAGATTCACTGTGATCTTGAAAAACTGCTCACCTGCTCCACATCAGCTTTGCTGATGAAGACAGGTGTGTGTTTCTGTCTCCTTTTATTAAATAAAATCTACAATCAAAAGTTTAGAAACTCTCCACAAACAACGCATTTGCATATTAAGAGTAAAAACTCCTTGCAGTGTTTGACGCTAAGCCTCGGTGCAGTTGTTTTGATCTCTCTCACAGTGGCCAAAGGGGGGGAAGCCTGACAGCACCGTTTCAAATTGCATTTCTGGGACAAAGCCTGTTTTTGTTCAGTGTTGTATACGGACAGAGTCACTGCGAGGCCACTGGACCGAAAGTCTCATGGTCTATAATCCTGATTTTACACTGTAAACAAACTGGCTATATTTTGTCGGGATGTATACCCGACACTAAAATATCAAGGTTATCAACTGTGGACAAAAATATGTGTGTGGAAATGGCAGACGCTTTGATTGCTGGGGCTCTTCTTTTACAGAAACAAAGTCCAGCAGACAGTAAAGAAGAGTATGGCCCCTGTCATGCTATGTATTATGCAAAATCCTGCAGTTCTCAGAAAAAAAGTTGAGTGAGGTTTTTAGAGCAGAACTGAACTGAGCAGAGCGGGACACTGAGTTGTGGTGCTGGTGGCGGTGTGTAGCTTTGAGCTACAGAAACAGATGTCTCACCAAGAACACCCAGGCTGCCTAATGGGATGTTTTAAAGGTCACTGTTATTCTGTAATAAGAGGCAGTTCCCGAGAGCTGCACAATACTGTACCTGTCAGCAAATACTAAACCTGGGCTGTTTGGCTGCAACTGCTTTTCACTGAACAAAAGCAAGCTATTATTTATACAGTGAACAGCTTAAAAAGGAAGTTGACATACAAATCTTTAAATACTGAAAATCTCTTTTAATATGGCGTACTTATCTAATGCAGTTGCAACAACTACTTTTTTATATTTCTAATCATATTATTTTTTCATATTAGATGTTTATCTCAGTGATCTCTATTATTTCTAATTATTAAGAAAATAAATAAACTAATGTGTCAGCTAACCCTGCTAGCTTTACACAAGCAGCCAACTTCATCTTCACTAAACTGCACAATATAAATATCCAGAAGCATAATTCCTCAGTTTTAGTTGTAGCAGATTGAGAAGAGAGCAGCATGATTTCCTGTGAGATTTTTACTGATAGTCAGAGGATCTGTGATCAGTCTCACTCTGAGATATTGCTCCATCCCACAAGCTAACTGCTCTGGGGTTTAAATACATCTTTTAAATCTCTTTAGTTGTGCTAGTTTAAATATTCTGTGTTTTTGCATTCTTCGAGTTTTGTCTCCAAACAACTAATGGACATGTTTTCCTTGCACACCAAAATATGTTTCGAGTTAAAAATCATGTCATAAAACACTGATTTAACAAATTTGTTCTACAAGCTGGACAGTCAGCTAAACCTGTAATACGTTAATGCTGTTTTAAACTAATGACTGTGATAATAATATTAACATGTTTTCCAGTTTGTTGCAAAGCTCCTCGGCCAACAAATTATTTTCTATATAATCAATTATTTCTGCCTTAAGATGATTAGAAACCAACAAAGTGGATCAAACCTTTGTTTACAGAGATAGATAAAACAGTCTTTTTAATTATTGCTGCACGTAAATTTCTCTAGCAAGAAGTTTGTTGTCGACTGGTGAGTTGAATAACCCCATAAGGGTCTTTATGACCTCACAGCTTAGCCCAGTGCTTCATTAGAAATGTGTTAAGAGCTTTATTGCAAATCACATGTGGAGACAAAACTGTCACAGCTTCATCTTAGCAGGTAATTACTTTCTCAGCTGTGGGGTAACATTCTGATAAAACTCAGCTTGCTCAAATCATTTACAGTTAAACAAATCTTTCCATTATCCAGAGTTATTAAAAAGGTCTGGGGGATCATGGGGCGATGATCACCATCATATCACAAAAGGCTGCAGCTCTTGGACAGCCATTAACTCAGCTTACCGATCAGAGCAGACACTTTGCAGGCCTTTATGCAAAGAAATAGATAACTCTGTTTCACAGTGCACACTGCTTTATGTTCAATGATGATGCTGGAATGAGAACAAACGGTTGAGAACATTTTTCAGGAGAGATTCCCCAGTTGCATGAACACATGAAATGGTTTGAAAGACTCATGCACACACACGCACACACACACGCATATCCCAAGGTACTTATATCAGACACAAAAAGAAATGGTTCAGCTCTGCACTCAAAATCACCTCCAATAATCCCCAGCCATGAAATTTCTGCTTTGGCAAAGAAGCCGGTACAAAAAGAGAAGACAAAAACAAATCACACCAACACATGCAGACACTCATACACTCTCCCACATACCGGCCTGCTAAATGTGGATTTGGCCAGGGATCTGCCTCTCCGTCTCTCCATCAGTGTGAAGACGGCCTGGTGCTGGTGATTGGTGCCTGATGGGCTCAGTGCCACAAAGGGGCAGATGTTAAACTCTGGTCCTCTCCTCTCTTACATAACTCCTTTTTTATCGGGACAATTCCCTGCGGTGTAATGAGGCCAATAAAACTGTTAGCATACTTATGTAAGCTGAACTAATGAACTGTGCTCAATTGCTGAGCCAGGATAAGAACTAGGATATATTTAGGGTTGTATTTATATGTGTATCAGTATTTCATCAATACTGGCCAAATTAGTAATGAGGTTGTCATGATTTTTGTTTTTTGTTAGCGCCTTTAGTCAGGAGTCAGCTCCACTTTGTGATCAAGAGCCATGGAAATGGTTTATGGCACAGTCAACACATTCTCTCTTTAATCCGCTGAACACTTGCATTAGTGAGCGAAGACAGCGTGGCAGCATAGCATAAGCCATTCTGAATGCTTTCTAGGGTGACAGTATGAGAGGGGAGGGAAAAAAAGACTGTAAAGGGTGAGGGAAGGGTCGAGGAGCGGATGAAGGGGGAGAACCGAGAGCGAGGAGGAGGTTGAAGAAAAAGACAGGGTTAAGCTGGGTGAGGCTAGGACAGAGACAGAACATGTCAAAGAGAGGAGAGGAGAACAGAGCAAGAGGAGGGCGAAAGGCAGAGAAAGAAGGGGAGGGAGGAGGTCAACAGGGGAGAGCAGGGAGTCGGGGCTCCTCCGTGGGGGTTTAACTTCACCCCGCTGTTCCTTTTGCTGCCTTTTTCAGCTTTATGTCTGGAATCTCACTTCATTTCTTTCATGACATCTTCGCCTGGCGTTGTCCATGCATCGGTGCCTCGCCCTCCTTCCACTGTCTGCTTCTCCTTCTGTCTTTTCAGAGTCGTGGTGGGAACTCTTGGTATAGGTGTGTTTGTGTGTTTGTGTTTGTGTGTGTGAGGTGTGTCTGTGTTATATCTAAGCTGGAGTTTCTAGAAAAGCCTCTCTTAAACAGTGTGAGATCGACAGAGCTGAAGGCCGCCGACTACGTTTAGGAACACCCACCCTCTGAGCTAGCCCTGTGGAAACCAAACACTCACAGATACACACACACACAGCCTTGTACACTTATCTTTGCTGGGACCTGTCTCACATAATGAATTTCCTGGACCCCTACATAACACAAGCCATTACACCAAACACATTTTCAGACCCAAACCCTAAAACGTCTTCAACCTCAAATAGCCACTTAAATCTTGTGGGGTCCAGCATTGACATGGCCCCTACAATCATGTCGGATCCCACAAGTATATAAGGCTTCCAGTTTTCAGACCCCAAAAACTTAGCTTTAAGAACAGGCTTCCAGAAAATAGATTTGACACTCTTGAATAATGCTTTTCTAATGTTAAACCTAACCCCCAAAACTAAAATAGTTAGCTAGTAGTTAATGAAGTAACAGAAGGTTTCTATGGACATGCTAACACTCAGATTAGCACACTGTTTAAAACAAACCCTATACTTTAGCTTTTGGTTTTAGAACTTGATTAAATAAGACATAACTCTCCAAACTACATACACACCGGTCCAACATGTTGAAAAAAATTCAAAGCTTGACAGGCCTGCAGAGCCTAGTTATGGTTGCTAAGTTGTAACTGGACAGTCGCTGTTTGGGGGACCAGGCAATTGTTCGTGCTTCAGACTGTAAGCACTTGAACTATGCATGTCTAATTGGATGATGCTTCAGGTGATAACTAAGTCTGTGGTATGTCCAGTCTTTTTTAGTACTTTTTTTTAACAATATGCATCACAAATGTGTTTCATGTGCAATTCAGGACTGTCTCATACACTTTGTGACTAAACAAGGCTTTAAGGAGTGTATCTGTTTTCGCACTTTCATCACACTAAAACTTTGCAGTGAAGAAGCCTTCACGTGTCCCGCACTTTAATTTGCTATCAGAATAGTAGCATGTGGTGTGTTTAGCCAACTCAAGCAGGCCTGCTGTATTTATTTTGAGAAGTGAGCCATCTGTTCCTGAAGAACTGCCATATGATTGGTTAGAAATTATTGTGTTTCTGTATTGTGATTGTCATGTAATTTATTTTCCTCCTCATTCAATGCTGCATTTTTTTATGTGGTTAGAAAATACTCCAGTGCTCCATATCAGGATACACCACAATGATAGAAAGACTAAGCATATAAAAAAAATTTGCATGAGAGTGTGTGGGCATGCATAAGATGTTGACATACTTATATTAACATATGCTACATGAGCTAACAGAACACACACACAAGCTATTTTAGTTTGCTCTAAATTTGATGTCTTCGCCCCTCCCTCCTCCATCTTCTATCTGCAGTGTTTCCATTTGGTTAAGTAGTGAGGTCCAAGATTATAGTCACTGGAGGCTCTGCTTTGTGTTTCGGTTAAAAAAGAGAAGGAGAGGAAGGGGTGAGAAACAGTGAAGACAAGGAGAAGGAGGAGAGGCGGCTAATAATTGCAGCTGGCTTTTTCTAATTGTGCACAGAGTCCCTGGTGTTTACAGGGGCCAATAGAGGGACTGTGACTCTGTTGTGCTGATCAGCGGGCTCTTTTCTGCTCTACACAATAACTCACATAAACGTTATAAGCCATGACTCTCTCTCTCTCTCTCTCTCTCTCTCTCTCTCTTTCTCTTTCTCTCTCTCACACACACACAGAAACACAGAAACACACACAGTATTTTGATGGCAGCTAAGCTGTCAACAATCTCCACAGCAGTGATTATTATGTGCAGCCGTACTGCTGCCCCCTGCATGGCTCATTCCTATACCATGTCTGTGTGTGAGTGCGAAGGATGAGCAGAAGCGTGCATGAATATTTGTCTTTTGAATCTTCAGACCATGCTGTCAAAACACTGACTGTCCAGTGGTAACACAGCATTTAGTAAATATCTTTTTAAAAAATTCCACATGATTCAGCTAATTTACATTAAAAAAGAGAAACTGACCTTTGCTGAATTTTAAATCTGAGCCCGTCTTTAACCAGTTGTCCTGGTTTGTCTCTGTAAAGTTGAGCAAAGTTGACCCTTTTAATGGGAGAAAACTGAAATCAACCTGGTGGAGAAAATCTCCACCATCTTTGATCAGGAGGAGAGAAGCGTGTCAAGGAAAAACTTTCCTCTTGTCTGTCTCGCTGTACTTTTTTCTCACTTGTCTTTTGTTTGATGTGCTCACGAGAGAGACAACAGAGAGATGGAGTGTGTGTAAGAGGGAGGGACAGAAAAAAAGAGAAAGGGCGTGTGTGTGTGAGTGCGTGTGTGTGTGTGTGTGTGTGTGTGTGTGTGTGCGTGCGTGCTTGTGTGTGTGTGTGTGGGTGTGCATGAGGGAGAGATTCATTATTCGGATAATGAGTCCATCTGGGACAATATGAGACAGTTCACTCCCCTTGTGGTGGTCTCCAGCATTCAGGGACAGGACACTTTTCCAGCTCGGAGCCAGGGAACGTCGATCAGTGCAGCGGCCTCGTTAGCATGCCTGCCGACAGTCACCACCGCCGAGCAGGGTTTCTCTTTAGCTACAGGGCTGTGTTGTTTTTGTCCTCTGGTTAAGGCGTGCTCAGTACGTTCAGAGGGGTTTATTGTCAGTGTGGCCAGAGTGAAAACAGGAAGTGACAAATCCTGCTTTTCAGCAACCGCCATGTTTCTCCAAAAATGGCAGCATGACAAAATGTTGGTCTTTTGATTGTTTACTCTGGAGAATATAAACAGGTCCCATTACCCCCTTTTTTTCAGTGTACATGGAAATATTTTTAGGGGCTCTATGAAATCAGATTGGTCAAAGGATAGTTCAGTTTAATCAAATCCCTCACTGGAACTGATGTCCACTCATACATTACTAAGTGACACATTACCACTATTGCGTCTTAGAAAAATAAATAGGACAGGAAATAATTAAAACCAATGATTTACATAGATATTAGTCATGGGAAAAAAAAATACTTAAATGGTGAGTCCCCTTTTTTACATTTCCTGAGGTATTTTTTTTGATTATTGAATTGATTTTCCATGTAAACAAATAACAAGTACTTAATTTGGTAGCTTAATGCAAACACATAATGGGAAAAACAAGTAGGAATTACCATTACTGGAAGTTGATCAAGACTGGGGTAATCTTATTTTTACAATATTCTAATGCTTAATGGAAACAAATTTGAGCTAATAGCCTATTTCTTGGGATGTACTTTTTTAAAATTTATGGAAACATACTTATACCTGCTGCTTGCTTCACGTGGCTAACTCATCCAGTACTCTACATCTAAAACACTGCAGGGTTACATATAAAGGCAAACTAGTGACAAAATTTGGTTATTCAGACAAAGTCTGATAATTTTTAAACTTAACCTTGACAACAAAGAGATGTTGTTCTGTCAGTGACAAAATAAAAAAATAATAAATAAATAATAAAAAATAAATGTCAGAAACTGATTTTTTGAGATACGATTGTACAAATCCCTACTCTACATCTACCAGTAACATGAATTCTTTTTCATTTTTTAATCAAACATTGGAGGTTAATTTTTTGGGATATTTTAAAATGTGTTTACAAAAAACCCCCAACATTTTGACCCATCGTGGGCTCAATTTTCATTCACAAGATGCAGTGCAAGGAAGTTTGGTATCAGTTAAGAGGAAAATGGTGATGGACCTCATATTTCATCCCAGCCCAAAGCAGGTGAAAGTTTCTGCTTAACTGGGCCTACATTGGGATGAAAAGTGCAAAATCAAATCACAAACAGCAGACCTGTAATGAATGTTTTAAACTTGAGATGGTTGCTGCAGTACCACCTTCATGGCTATGTGCTCACAAATTTAGTTTAAGAAGTTTGGCATAAGACTGGACCTACGTGGAAAGTTTTGTTTATTTTCCTGCAGGGAAGACAAATTCCTGAGGGAGAGAAGTAAAGTTGACCAGTCCCTAATAAACCTGAATTTGAGAAAAAAAAAACAAAAAACTGGTCTATAAAATATGGTTTGTGCAAAAATTACAATATACAATCTTTCAATTTAGTTAAACAAAGAAAACCAATCTAGAGGTTTTCAGTGTTCAGACAGCTGCAGCATTATACTTTTATTATTTTCTTTTGTATTCTTCTTAGCTTTATGTGGTGTGCTGTTGTGTGGTGCAACCCAATTGCTGGAATAAACCTTAAAGTATAGATTTCTCCACTGAGTTGAGCCATCAATTGAGCCCCCATGGCTGATGTGATTTTACCCTGGCTGGGTACCATGCATGCTTCCTGATGGGAGAATCAGAAACTTTAATCAATAGATTCTCTCCCTCTTCGGTTCCTCCTGTCTCTGCCACCTTGAAAACAAACAAAAAACAAGCAGTTGCCCTCACAGACATGAGGATAGGTGGGATAATAAATTCAGGTCAGAAGTTAGAACCCTGTAGTTGTTAAAACACTTTTGTGAATATTTCATATCGTTACCATGTTGACTCTTTGTTTTTTCTTCAGTCATGGCTTCCTGCTTTTACTTGTCCACTTCTTTCTTCTCCTGAGCCAAAAAAACCTATTAGGCTAGCCCTGCTGGAGAGAAGAAACGCCGGTAAGAGTGTGCATGGTCGGAGATAAGTGGAGGTATTAAGTTGTGGAATTAGACTGAAAGAAACCAACAGAGATGTACATGCACGCCTGCCTGCAAGTGTACACGACTCCGTCCAGAGCTGCTGCTACAGTAGTGCACACAGGACACACACAGGGACACTTTCCATGTCATTAATCACAGTGACAGGCCTCTTGTTGTCACTTAGCAGCTGTGTGCTGGGGAACATTAATGTCCCCAACTTTACACTACACACCACAGTTGCATGTACATGCAGAACCACGTAGGAGATACAGTTAGCCTTGCTTAAACCCACAGAGATAAATGTTATCTTGCTGCATTAGTTCTATGTCTGTTTAGCTGACTGTTTCCTACAAGCGAGTATCACAGCAACTCTGGGGAGAAAACAAATTAGGGGTATTGAGATTAAACTTGTAACTTTTTGATTTAATGGCACAGTCAAGCCTGAGGATAGGACCGCACTTCAAACTAAAGATTCTCTTTACAAATATTAGAAAACAAAAGATAACATAAAGTACGAAAGACAGTACCAGCCACTTAATATGGCTGCCCACCAGCCAGAGGCTCTTTGGTTTCCTGCTGGCTGGGATCCAGTTCTAAGCCAGATTCCAGTTACTGGGAGTCCTCCCTGCCTCTCCTGGGGCCTGTCTAGAAACCACTGTAAATGTGCCTATTTATTCAATTATACAGTGTGGCTTCCTTCACAAAAACACATTCACACAAAAATAAGTACAAGCGACAGTGGAGTTCAGTGCATAGTGAGAAATGCTAATTCATGTCTTAAGACCATAAACATTAAACTAAACCAAACAACAAAGCAAATGCCAGTGGAGAGACGCAACTAGCTACAGCTGAAAAGCAGCCAGCAAAGATGTTAGTCATCCTACTGATGTACTTAATGCCATTTCCTTAGAGGATGAACTGCACTGACCAATGCGACCTCATGTGATGGCAACAAAATAACACACTACTACTAATGACATTGTGCATGTCAGATCATGCATTCTAAGCTTGTCTTGTATGCTTGCCATTTAGTGCAGTCTGCAATGTTTGAGTTTCAGAAATGCAAGAAAGGACAAAGCCAGTTGATTGTCTTTGTTTGTCACCGCAGTCAGGTGACCTTTGTCATCATTGTAACAATAATTAAAACTTGAAGCAGACACTCTTTGGTTAGATTTAGGCACTAAAACAACCTGGTTGGAACCACGCTGCAGAGAGGGTAACTGAAGGACTAAAGGGCTGTTGTAGCCTGCAATGTTAAAAGTGCATCTTCAAGGTTGAGTATGTAGGATTTAGTGGGATCCAGCCAACTGAAAACCCCCTCCACAATAATGAAACACTTAACTTCACTTTTGTTTAAAATCAGTTTGTTTGCACACTTTCAATCTTCTGACATCTTTTCACATTACAAATGCATACTCAACTATTAGTAAATGAAATGCTATTTAACTAAATGTATTCAATATTATTTTACTCCTTAAATTAGAGAGAAAAAGATGGCAAATTGCTGGAAAAGTATTTTGTCTTTACAGCGAGTCTATTTTTGTTTACTCTGAATAAAATATCACTACTATATCTGATATGTGTTTCATTTTTTGAGTTTTTGTAGTAAACAGCAGTCTGTGACGATAATTTGAATTACATGCGCATGTTTCTTGACTCATTATTATTTGAGACAGTCTCTTACCAAAACAATTGTTGAAAAACTGTGGATAATGACCATGTAACATGGCCATTACTTATGAGTGCACATTATCACGGTTCTGCATAACTTGACCTTTGAAGTGTTAGACAATATGCAATTTGAAATTTCTCACCTGATTTGCCAAACTATCTTCTAAAGCCATACACACTTTGAGGATTGATTTTGGATGCAGCCACACGCTCTGTACCAGTGGTTGTCGTTGCTTTGTCTGTTAAAGCTTAATGAAAGTAAAGCCCATTTTAACAAGACAATTCTCCATGCAGTGAGTTTAATTCAAGCTTGGCTGCTGACTGACACATGGAAATATGGTTTAAAAACTGTCTGAATAACTTCTGTCTCTACAACCCATTTGAGACAACTCATGGGGTTTATGGGCACACTCCTCCCTGACCACCACCAGGCCAGGTGGGTAGCAGATGTGTTACCATAATATGCCATGAAGATCATGCCATCTGCTGAAAGAGAAATCAGTCCTTTTTCACATTTGTCCAGCTTGTGCGTAATTTACATTTTCTTATTCCAGAGCATTAAAATCTAATCTGATTCTTCCTGTGACACACTATGTTTACATGGACATAAATAACTGGAATAAAAGTCTAATCAAAATAACAATGCTTCATGTAAGCACGTCTATCGGAAGATTCTGACCAGAAATATTGTTGCTGGGGATTTTAATCAAATGGACCTCGGAACTGTTTTGCCTAGATTCCATCAGCACATCCACATCTCCACCAGAGGACACAACACACTGGACCATGTCTACACCAATGTTCCTGGCAGCTACAGAGCCCTCTCTTGTCCTCATTTTGGCCAGTCAGACCACATCTCCCTGCTTCTCCTGCCTACTTACATCCAGCT
>JAQMCX010000029.1:15325895-15405594 GCA_029814765.1 Acanthurus leucopareius
TATTATATTATATTATATTATATTATATTATATTATATTATATTAATTATATTATATTATATTATATTATATTATATTATATTATATTATATTATATTATTACTAACATTTGAAGGAGCAAAAAAAAACAAAACTTAGTTCATAAAGAAATACTATTAGTAATTTAAGTAGTATTCTTAGTATCTTTTATAATAATAACTTTATTGTTATTTTACTTTCTTATTTTAATATTTTTTGGGAAAGTTAATAATTTTTTTTATTATTTACTTTGTTTATTTTTGTCACTAATGTAGTGGAATTGCTAATTTTAATCGTAGTAGTAGCAGTACAAATAACACCACATATTATTTTTTTAAATTGTATTATCACTTCATTTATTAGTCATAGTGCTATTAGTATTAACAACAGTCAGTCAGGTTGTGTTAGATCTTCCTAAATGCAAATAATACTATTACCACTAGTAGTTAGAGTAGCATGAATAACAGAATCAGGCTAATATTACTAATAATAATTTTGTCGTAGCTGTTCTTTTAAATTATTATTTATGATTGTGGCTGCTTATAATTACTCTAATAAAAATGTAATATTTGTTTATATAATTCATGTGATAATAAATATTATTATTGATATTAAAATGACTCATATTAGTAATAGTAGTACTAAAAGTGGTTGTATGATGTTAAAGCACAATGTAGAAATACATTTTATACATAATCAGCCTTGATAATACAAACAAAGTGTCATCATAAGTAGCAGACGCATGAGTAATACCATAAAAAGCCACTGCAGTAGAAAGATTGAACACTTAAACTGAACAGAGTATTACTGTTAAATTTTAAAGTTCTTTGTTGACCCTGGAAAAAATCTGCTTACAAAAGAATCGGTCAGTATGTTTAGGTCAGTTTAGTTGCGGTGCTTTGGATCATGTCGGTTGATTTTCATCAGCAGAGTACAGCAGTGACTGGATGGATCCTGACACTGTGAGACTGTTTGTTTGGCTTTTTACAGTATTATTAATATTTTGACATCACTTTGAGGTTAACATTGACTACATCTTTTTACTATTAGTTTTATAGACTGTTGTTCTACTGTTAAGTTATTTTACGTCAACACTGGTCACTTTGCTGTTGAGTGTGCGTGTGTATGTGAGTATGTGTGTGTCATCTTGCAGCATGAGTAAAATGAAAAATTATTTAGTCCGTACAGGTGCTGTAATCTGGCATATTTGCATAGTTCTTCACCATCACATGAATTGATGCATGATCATAGCCCTTGAATAACACATGCACACACACACCACACACACACACACACACACACAGTCAAACACACAGAACACAACAATTTGAGGACGCACTCTGCTGTGCCAGGACACACTGTAGATAATAGCTTTATGAATACAATATAGGAAATCGATAACTGATCATTGTCCTTGAGCCTTGCAGACATGCCGCTGCTTTCAGTTCATCCCATCAGTCAGATATTTGCCACTGGGTAGGTGAGAGTTTGTGTGTGGGAGAATCAAGCCAATGACAAATGAGGATAAATAACAGAGAGGGGGAGAGAGATGCATTGTGCCAGCTCATGACCCAGAGAGATTAACAGAAAGTGAGAGTTGGCCAGGCAGGTAGGGCAGGAGGGTGTGGCAACCAAGAGAGAATTTAGTGTGCAGCGCTGGCTGATCCCGCACTCTAATTGGCTGGTGAGACTTTGACAGGCACGCTTGTCCCTCCCTCCCCCTCCGGCTGCCTACTGAAAGTGTATGTATGTATCTGTGTGTGTGTGTGAGGGAGCTGGCAGACTGAGGCGAGCCACAGAGGCAGGCTCTAACTCCAACCCAATGAGCTCGCAGCCCGCACACTCACACACACTTCTCACACACACACTCACACTCTCTCCGGCGCCGGCTCTCGCTCTTGCATCAACCCTGGGACACAGAAGAGGAAGAAGGAGAGGAGAGAGAGAGGCAGCGAGTGGCAGAGAGGGAGAGTGAGGTCGAGGGAGTAAGAGAGGAGAGAGGGAGAGAGAGACAGAGGGAGACTGGCGGGGTGTGAGGGAGAACACCATGGCTTCAGATCCGGGGATGACTGCGATGCTGCTATGGACTATATCACTACAGGCTTTGGGTACAGCAGGAACTAACAGCAATGAAGGTAAGTGTGTGTGTGTGTGTGCGCTTATTTGTACAGGCAGAGTTAAAAAATACATATTCTCTGAAAGCGGTAATTAACTTCATTCATGAGCTCCTGAAAACAAACTGACAATGAGCCATTGCGTGCCAGGCATGAGACGCTCACACTCACATGTACGCACACATCAACAAATTTATACACACTTTACACTTTTAGTCGATGTGTTTGTCTGTCATAACCTGGGGCATGACATCAAAGTTTGCTCTCACAACAACTCAAGGAAGTCTGGGTGATATTTTGTGTGTGTGTGTGTGTGTGTGTGTGTGTGTGTGAACTGGTTGCTCCTATTTGCCCAGGTTACGTGTCAGCGGCAGGAACAGCGTATATGTCTGCTGTTGGGTTAGGCAGTGATGTGAAAGTGTGTGTGTGTGAGAGTGTGTCCATGCTGTTTTCATACTATACTTAACCGGAACACAACTCACATGTTTATTTCCTTACGCGCTTCTTCAAAAAAAATGTGTGTGTAAGAGATGTGTGTGTGTTCTTGTCACACACAGTCCACTTTGCTCCCTTAAGCCCAGCTTGGGTTTGTTTACTGCCATCCTCCTGTCCTTCATCTGTCTGCCACAAGACAGAAAACTGTTGTTGTCACTTGTTCAACTAATGCCACACACATACACCACAAAGTTCCCTAGTGCCTTTCTCTCTTTGTCTTTTTGTATGTGTGTGTGTGTGTGTGTATGTGTGTGGCAGGGTCCTTGAGATAGGTCTGGTCTCAGGAGACTGAGTGACAGCAGTGATTCGACTGTTTGGGCCTTTTTGGCCCTGACAGCTACATTCAGCTTACCACTGCAGGGAAAAACCAGCAGCAGAAGAAGAGAAAGAGATAGTGGGAAAAAGAGATGGAGAGATCAGTGCTTTAGATCAGGTGGGATCACCTCAGCAGGGGGAGAGGTGAGGGCAGCCACTTATCCTGTATTAAGCTGTGTAAAGTCGAGATGGGAGAGTTGGGCCGCCTTAGGTCAGACGGGGCAGAGAGCGAGTAGCACCATGCAGACAGACTGACAGTCAGTTCATACAAGATGTCCTCGTGTGAATCCCCTCAGTGACCACCACAGTTACAACCTGCCATTAACATCATCACTGCTGCATGCACCATAATTTCACTAATGTCTTCCACATCAAACGTCGCCCTCTCTCCTCGTTTTGTGTCCTCAATTGTCAAATTTATTCACTCTCTTGCGATGACTGTTGCCCTTCACTGATTATTAATTCAGTGTGATTTGCTAAAAAAAATGGGTGTCAATATGCATTTAACTGTTGTGCTGCCACTTACTTTCTGAGTTTGTGATTTGATCCATTGGCCTATATTAACATTGAATGCAGAGCATATCTGTATCCACGTATGACACATTAATAATCAATTAGTTATAATTATCAACTTAGCGCATGTTCTATACCCTTTTTGAGCCCAAAAATAAAGAATGACTACATTAATTGTTTGAGGTGGAATTTCCCTTAAAACAGCAAGTAGACCATCATGCAACACTTAAACAAACTTAAATGAAAATGGTCTCATTTCTTTAAATAAATAAATAAATAAATACATACATACATACATACATACATACATACATACATACATACATATATAACCTAAATAGAATATATTCGCATATTTGTTCGGTGTAAACTTTTGAATTGTCTGATGGGGTCATATTAGATTAATGGCTTGAAATATACAAACAGGTTATAAACAACGCATCGGTAAGGTTACCAGCACAATCTTTAAATGGAGTCTGAGCTTCTTAAAAACCATTTTATTTGTTTCATCATTAGATTAAAAAAAATAAAATTAAAAAAAACTTTAAATGTAATAGGTCCTTTAGTAACTTAACATTTTAATCAGAATGAAAGAATCAGCTTCTCCTTTCACTGGTCCATTCTAGAAAGACATTCTCACTCTATTAAAAGTCACCAGTGAGTTGTGAATATAATGCTTAACAAGATTAGATTTTGCTCTTATCCCACACACTAATAAATCTAAATAACAAAGAAAACAAATCAATTTTTTAATTTCTTTTTTGTGAAAAAATCCACTGCTTTCATCCTACTTTGGATGTGATAAGGGACAAAATTTTAATCAAGTCCAAGCAAATAGCTGATGTCAAAATTATATCTGATAGCTTTTTAAAAATGATAGTGCTGAAAAATTAATTTCTCTTCCTCACCTTAGTTTGGCTGGGATTTGACTCAGAGGCAGTAACAAATATTACATGTACATGGAAGAGATAACTTTTGAATGAAGAAAATAAATGAAGAGCTGAAATTTAATTGGTATAAGAACAGGTAACTGCTCACACAACCATGCAGCACTCTACTTGACAACACACACTCACACACACACTGCGTAAGTTGCATATAACACCCAGGAGCTCTCACAAAAGACGCTGCGACAGAGTTTTATATGTATGTGTGATGTATGAGCAGGAGTCAGGGCCAGCGTTTGTTTCTGTTCATTGTTTATGTTTGCCGCCATATTCATCTTTTGTGGACACATCCAAATGTACTGAGTGTACACTCCACTTATAACTCAAGTGTCCTTCAAACCGTGTCGTTTAGCTCTTTATTACTATAGAGAGTACTCTGTGTGTGTGTGTGTGTTTGTGTGTGTGTGTGTGTATGTGTGTGGGTGGGTGGGTGTAGGTGTATACTCACAAAATGCAAATCCCCATAACGTCAGTTATATTTTTTAAGATTAAAAACTCAAGTTAAGGTTAGGTTAGGTTAAATCAATGTAAAGTCCATGTGGTGTCCTCTGAAGTGATGTAAACACGACTGTGTGTGGGCATGTGTGTGAGAGTATATTTTTGTGTAAGGGGAGGAATTGGAGAAAGCTAGTATTAGTAATTTGACATCTCATAACATGTTAAAAAATTGCAGGGAATCTATTGTTTGAGACACCGTAATTATTACAGAGTCAGATTACTGTGTTTTTGCTGTTCTGGTTGATGTTTTTTTTTCTATGCAGGCTGAAATCAGAAGGACAGCAGCATTTCATGAAGTTCAGCTTACCCACATATTTAATTTGCAAGGACACAGAATAGCACCTGAAAAGCTGATGCAAAGTATTTTCTTCTCTATTTATTAGGTGCATAGTAATTATAATGGTAACTATTTGGTATGAGTGATAATAGCAACCAGTATTAAATAGTTACTTTTTGAGCACTGTATTTTTCAGAAAATCCATTGTTGAATTAAATGTCGGCTGATCACATGCCCTTTTAGTACCAGAAGAAATAACTCTAATCCATAAAGGAAAACTCAAAAATGCTAAAATTCCCCCCCCACCCCCAAAAAAAAACATATTTAGAGCCACATAGTTTTTTATGGAAAAAAAATGTGTAAAACAATGCTGATAAATTCTAAACTTCCCGGAACTTTTTACATAGATTATTTGTCTCTCTCTTTTATTTTATTTTGTTGCTTAAATACATTAAAAAACTGGAAAGTGATTTTTTTTTTAGTTTAAATAAATCATGATGTTTAAAAAGGTACTTTAGTCAAAGACCACAGTAATATTTTAACTTTCTTCTCATGTAACAACATGCTGGTTATCAAGCCAGTAAATTGCAATTTAACTGTTATTATGTAAAACATGTAAAAAAAAGCAAATTTAATCTTTGTGAACTAATTAAAAATATTTATACATTCCTGTATATATATTTTTTTGTTTAACTGTAGAATAAAAGAACTGCAACTGTGCTTTATTCCTTAACCTTGTGTTGTACAATGATGGTTAAATAATCAAAATCTTATATCTTATAATCATAACTATGAAAACTATAGAGACTAAATGTGATCAACATAAAAAAATTAACAAGACTTATCCCATAATTTGAAGCGCTACTTCGGGTCATTTTCATTTATATTTTTTAACTATCTTTTTTTTTATAAAGTCTTTATTTTTTTTCCAACATCATTTTTTCAGATAATTATTATTTTTTTAAGTAGCGTTTTTTATTACAAAGTTATAATGATTGATGTAAACAGGGACAGGATTTTTATTTATTGCCAGTTTGCTTAATTAGAAATAACAAAGAAACACCTCTTTTAATGAGTAGTGTATTAAATACATTTCATATTAAATGAGCATAAGTAAAAATGCATTGGCTGATTTCAAAGTAATATAGACAAATATACATATTTGGCACATTTCACCACATGTATACATTTTTTGAATTTTATATTGTATTATTATTAATTTCGCTTGAACCATTTATTTTAATTGAAATGTTTTTTTCATAATGTGTCATTTTTGTTTATTCTTTGAATAGGTGATAGCTGTAATACACTCGCACAGTTCTGTTGCAGATGTTTTTCAAAGCAGACAGCTAATACTCAAAAAAACATGACACACTAGTCCTCCAACAGAAACTTTTTTTCCTGTCAAGTCTGAGGAAGCTTTGAACTGAAAAAACCATCGCAACAATGAAAGTCCGTCAAACAGGAGCTTTCTGATGCAGAAGTTTTTAAGGAAACAATTCCAAGGGGAAACACTGCATCTGTGTTATTTTGAGCAGAGAAAAAAAAAAGCCACCCTACAGTTAGTGTCCTAGAGATATTGCTTATCAGTATTTGAATCAGCTCTCAGAAAAAGTCTGTGTAAGACAAAAACACAGGGAGCAAGAATCAGTAGCTCCCACATTTAAGGTGGATTTGTGTGTCCTGAATAATCTCCTTGTAGGAGGTGGAGATTTCCCTGAACAGACCCTTCTGACGTCGAGCACTGTCCCTCCAGCACGCTGTTACACACCGTCGCATTCCCAGCGAGGACACAGAGCGTTCCTTCAGGTTGTTGTTAGCACTGAGGAACATGAAAAGACCCATGTAGAGAGCAGGACTCTCTGCTAATGAGCAAACTGTAGGAGGATGATTATTACCACATACCTCTGCTGCAGGAGGACCAACGGGGAAAGAGACACAGAGGCAAGGAATGATGAAAAACAACAAAGATTTCCCTATTTTTCATTATTATGAGATTTAAACAATTTAAAAGCAAAAAAAAGGGAGTGAAAATAAGAAATAAAGACAGAAAAGTTAAAAAGAGACACAGTGCTGGGAACTGCAGTGTTTTTCTTTGCGAAATAAAAGGCAAAGACAATTTTTGATCTCAAACACAAGACAGTGAGATTTTGATTTTGATCTGCGCTACAGTCGGTTCAGATGCTGCAGTTTGTATCGATCTCTCCTCGGTCAATAGAATACCTGCCGCATGTTTAGTAACATGAGAGAAAAATGCATGAGAACCTAATTAATAGCCTGAAAGGGGACGTTTCTATGTCAAATCACAGAAAACAAAACAAAGCATTTAAGCTATTGTAATGAGAGCTGAATTTTCTTTAGTGTGCAGTCCGATGTGTTTGCCTATGGACACTTTAACAGGCTTGTTGACATGGGAAGATGTTTTACTTCACAGCTTCTCATATTTCAGCTCATGACGCCTTTTATTGATCGATGAAGCTCCCGGTTTCCACCTTCTCACCATACAGAGCAGCCAAACTATATCCTAAAGTCTCCCCCATCAGAATAGATCACCAGCCTCATTATCTGTCAGTGTGTTTCTTTCACACGCACACTCGCTTCTTTGTTTGTTTTGCTCAATCACTTAGAGCTTTCAGTTCCTGGTCAATTAATAGATAAGGGAGAGATATGGTATGGCTCCAGGAATAGTCTGCATATTAAGTCTGTCTTTATATTATTCACCTATGATTTACAATCTACAGGAGTAATAAAGAAGTTCATATTTCCTTTATGCTCTTACTAAAATCAGAAAAATGTTTAAATGGGTTACTAATTAATATGTTTAGATTTTTATTTGTTTGTTTTTTTACATTTTAGTGTAAAGGATTAGTTAACAAAGTCTCACAACTTAAGGATAAAACCTGCCCTTTATTCTGGTTGCACAGCATCGTATACTCCTGTATCTCTTGCCAGACAGCAGCAGGGTGCTCAGTCTGTAGCTGGAGTGGGTGCTGTCTTGTAAAATCTTCTGACCGCTGCAGACACCTCACCTCACTGATTTCACTGATGCTCTGTAAATGGATACCAATAATTTTCTGGTCAGTTTTAATCACCCGCTGCAGAGCTTTCCTGTCCTGTTCTGTGCACTTCCCACACCAATTTGCACCAAGTGATTTCACCTTGAAACTATTACCTTACTATTAAAATCTGAGGTTTGTTGATGTAACTTACCAGAAAATAAATGCAGTTTCTTTTTCTGTTTCACATCAAAGCATTTGTAACAAACTCATCAGGAATGTCAGCAATTGTTAAATTTTTTTTTAGTTTTTCAGACTCTGGACCCATTCTCAGTTTCAGTTCAATAGTAACAGTTTCCAGTGGCATCTTTTTTTGGGGGGGGTTGCAGTGTGCAGCGTTTTGGGAGAGCATTAAATGACCAGGAAGGGCGTAAACCTTTCCTCCTGTCTGCTGGTTTGTCTTAACACGAGTTGCTTTTGTCTGGCCGGCTGCCCCAACTTTTCTCCCCAAGGCGCTGGTCTTTATTGAGACATCAGCCTTGTTAGCCAGCTGTCGACAGGAATATAGGAGCCACCAGATCAATATGGCTGGGTCTGCCAGTCCTCCTGAGCTGCAGCCAGAAGCAGACCGCAGGCCTCAGAAAGCAGGGGACTCTCTTGAGCCCCTTCCACCCATTAGCAAGATCTGATGCTGGGCTGGCCAGAGTTCAGCACTCCCTGGGCCCACTCTGCAATGCTCTGATTGGAGCTGTATTGTTGGGTAATTTATGTTTCTCTGCTCTGCTAGTATGTGGGGTAGAAGATCCCTCAGTGGGATGGCAGGATAGAGCAAAAGAATGAAAGACAGGGAGAGAAGGTTGTAGGCAACGCTTGACAGCTCTGTAATGGGCTGCTGTTGTGGCTGTGTTAGCGCATCCCTCCTGGAGAGAGATCTCTATGATGTTCCCTTCATGGGGACTGATGAATGACGGAGATCTGGTTTTGCAGCAACAGCCTCCTCTCCTCTGTTACGGACAGAGAGAGGAACACAGCGAGTGTGTTCCAAAAGAGAGGCTGTGTGATAGAGGGATACAGGGGCAAAGACAGAGAGAAGGAGAGTGCTAGACGGTCACGGGGGGAGAACAAAGTGAGATGAAGAGAGAGAAAGAGGGGGAGGCTGCTGTCACAAGTGCGGCTCTTATACTTCCATCGGTGGGTGTCTTTATCAACACCAGCGGAGAGCGTCTAGCTGATAATTTGCCGCTTTCAATTCCCTTCAATCCATTAAAGGATTTAAATGTTCATTAAGTTTAATAGAAGCCCAGCGAAGCTCTAATATGCTCTGATAAACACTGGCAAACCTGCAAACCTGTTCCAATAGCTGCGGCAACAAAGAACCATCCAGCTAATAAGGTCATACTCAGAGTTTGTGCTCAGCTCACTTTGTTTCCTCACAGAGTCACAGAGGCTCAAACAGCCACAAGCTGAGAGAAAAGTGTGAATTCATCAAGAAGTCCTCTAAATTAAATGACACGCTGTGTGTCATTGCTTTCCACAAATACTTGTATATGCATTTTTTGATCCATTTCCCTTTTCTTCGAGATAATAGTGTTTGTCAGTGTTTCCAATATGCACAACAATGATACATAAGGCTGTTTTGTTGATATCTTGTTAAAGTTTCAGTAACTTCGTTCAGGTTTGGAAAAATAGCGGTCACGGTTAAATAAAACCAACCTTTACAGCTGACAGGACACAGGATGAGCAGTGGGCTGTACTCTGTACAGAGTTGAGGGGTGGGAGTGGTGGCCGTGGCCATCATAGCCTAAACCTTGGTAATCCTATTGGCCACAATACACAGCACCACTTTTTTTCTCTTATTAAACCATTTCTTAACCTTTTGAAGAATTTAAACACACAGGTTTTTTTATTTTTTTGATTTTTGATATGTGCCAACATCACTTAGGGTGTTATGAAATACACATTTTTTTATCTCTCTTTTTTTATGTCCTCATGGAAGTCCATATGAGGATAAGTTGATCTAATAAACCCATTTTTTGGCTGTAAGCATTTACCAACCTTTAACTAGAATATGTAATTTTAATAGCAAAGGAAACATAACCTCCATTTACAAATGAAAAGTTGAATTCATTCGTAGTAAAATTTGATTTCACGATTTTTTTTTTTTTTATCCTTCTGCCTTATTTTTCTGGTATGATGTGTAGTTTATGATGGCTGAAGTCCGTACCTCTGTCTCAGTTACATCAGAATAAAACATTTTGTGTGTCTTTTTTTTTTTAATGATGACTTAAGAACAATTTAGAATTAATAGAAAAAGGTCAATTTGCCATTATCATGTAATTGTGGCACACAAGGCACACAAGTATATTCAACTGCCATAGATCCTAAACAGTTCTTTCAGCTAAAGTTAAACCATCTCTCTTTAATAACACAACAAATTATTTCATACAGTGATGGTTTTCTATATAAAAAGCTCATACACTGAGTGAATGCTGGACTACCAGGGGCATGAACAGAATGCTGGACTACCAGGGGCACGAAGCCTGAAATTTTTTCAAAGTCCGTGTGAATCTAGTAAGCTTGGTGCTTGTTAAGCTGTTGTTGTTATTTGAGTGAGTAAATAAAGGGGGAAGTCAAACCAAACTGAGCTGGACTCATGCTCCTGTGGTTTCATCCTGTCCTTCTCTATGAAAACTGTTTTATCCATCACTGCCGTTTGCTTTGTTGGTCCAACAAACGGCAGTGACGGGGAGAGGTTAATAAGTTCTGTGTTTCTATTCTGAGAGACAAGAGTCAGAATAGGTCTCTTTAGCTGAATTCTCTGACATTTGCTGTTTTAAGCATTAAAAAGATAGTGCTTTTTTTTTTAAAGAGAGAGGACAGTCTTGTATTCAGACGATATGTAGCAGGATAAAGCAGATAGATTCCTCTGATTTTGGCAGCTAGGGTAGTGCATGTGCATGATGTGGTGAGCCCAAAACCAGCTGTGATGCAGGCAGATGGATCTCTCCTTGAGCCTGTTTCCATAAGGAAATAATGTGTTTTACACCCAGTAATCTGTCCATATATCACAGGCCTGATGTAATTAATATGTGGCGAGGGAGGAGGTGAGACGAATAACTCATTTCTCATCTGATGAAAATACAGAAGCACATGTACACACAGTCCAAACAGATGTGCACAGGCACACAAGTATATTCAAGTGCTCGCTCACACACACACACACACACACACACACACACACTCAGACACTCAGTCTAACCAAGTTATCTCTGTGGGGACAATATTAATGCCGGCTATATGTGAAGCATACGTCTCAAGGGAACAAAAGCATTTATAATGTCTAAATTACTGTATATTCACAGATAGAGGAGAAAGAGAAGGGGAAGATATGAGGAGAAAGTGAAAAAATCAAATGACAAGTATTTTGGCAAAAGGTTTGTAAAAGTCTATTTCAGTGTCTTGCATCAGCACCTAGCCTGTGAGTTACCTCCTGCTGAAGTAGCCGCAGCTTTCAGTATGGATAAAAAAAAAATTACCCTCCTCTTGTTTGGAGGACGGACTGCTTGTGTAGTAAATGAAGCCTAAAAGAACCTTTGCCTGTCCTGACCTGCTGACTTTTAAAGTGTACTATCACTATTTTACAGCAAATTCATCATTACCCTCAGACACAGCCTGAATACAGGGCAAGGCACAAAGAGTCTTACTGTGAAAACAACTCACAAAGATTTTAAAAATGCTGGCAGGTGTGGAGGGAGAAACTTTAGTTTTGTATTCACAGCAATGTCTCCTAGACAGCCAAGCCACTCCGCTGCTCATAATATATTTTATGAATTACTACTTGTAAAAATCTTTTCTTTTTATATTCCTTTTTAGCACCACTTCCTCTGAATTAATCACTGTGTGAATGAATTACACAACTACTCAGGACAGTCGTACCTGTGAAGTCCTGTAAATAAAAAAAAAGGGAAATTTTAAGATCAACAACATCATGGTTAATTCTGGAAAATGCCCAAAAAAATTTAAATAATTCTCATTAAATAATTCTCATTGTATGATTGTAGTTTAAATTTCAGGCAGTGCGTACACCTGTCATTCTGAAACTTTTGCTGAAAGCAGATGCCTCCAAACATCACAAATAAAAAAGTAAGAGGATGTAGTGTGAAGAGCAAGAAGGACTGTGTTGGGTGGAGGTTGGTGTTGAAGGTTGAGTCGGACAAACAAATGACTCCAAACTTGCTTGTTTAAATGTGTATCTACGATTTAATAGGTGTAACATATTCTACTCACGACTCATACTTAACATAATTTAACATATACATTTAAATTAAGCTATTTTTTGTGTAAACCTAACCAAACTGAAGCAGTTTTACATTCATCATTGGTTTATTTGTGTTTTAATGACGATAAAGGTCAGCTAACTGTGGATCAGCTCTTCACTGAAGGTTATGGGAAGAACTGGCATATCAAATGCCCACTAAATCGGACTTTCGCTTACGCTTTTCACACAAATTGAAAGTGTAGAGTTGTATTTTTTGAACACGGATTGAAGGGACAGGGTTGTTTCTTACAGACAAGATGAAGATCTCACAGACAGCACTTCCACTGATGTTTAATTGAACGAATCAGTAGCGACTAACCCACAACAGAGCCGAAGCAGGGAGTCCAAACGCTCAGTTATTCTCCTCTCTGTTCTCTGCTGTCTTCAGTCTTCTGTTCATACCAGGCCCTTTTAAATGCATGAAGCTAAACTTATTCATCTTCTCACACTCAAAATAGATTAACACAAAGCTTGTGTGTCTCTGCATGGGGACTCTGCTTGCTTGTGATGACAGAGGGAGAAATCCTCGCGTTAGCTCTGCATTGCAACTTTCTACACTTCAACACATCATTCTTTGGGGAAAACAAACACATTCAATACAGCAGCATCTCATCACTTGGTGTTAAATTTATGCTTTGATACCAGATCATGCAACCTCCTATTTGTTGCTGGTATTTTTATCCTCAGATTGCTTAATTTCAGTCATTGCTAATAACACTGATAGTCCCTGCGTCGTGTTGCGGCGTCACTGCATGGACAGCTGGTGGCTGCGTGACGCTGCTCATTCAGGCAGAAAGCATTCAAGACTTTACTCTAACTGGGCTGCATTCATACACACACAGACAGGACTGTGTAAGAAAAATAATCATACACATGTAAGTGAATACTTAAAACAGAACATCGAGACCTTAGGAGATCAGAGAACTCTCACTGATGCAAATCATTTTCAGTCATCTCCAGGAGATTACTGCTTTGGGGCTCAATGCTCATGTTTTGTTGAGTTTTATGGGAATTAGCTCAACTGTAGGAAATTTTAGGAAAAATTTAAAATATAACACAAAAAAGAAACCCTATGCTGATAGCAGGTGAAGCTGGTTGGTGATGGAAGGTTGAGATCAGTGAGTAATGACTTCAGAGTGGATGAATTTATATGCTTGTCAAGTAGCTCCAAAATAATAAAAAAAAGCACAAGGATGCTTTGATGTCCTGCATTTTTAATTTTAGTTATAAAAGTTAGTTCATAAACTTTAGACTGCATCTGGATTCACATAAAGACTGTGTGATAGTGCCATTTTGTTGTTTTATTCAAGTAAATGGATTTTTTTGTTGGAAAATATCAAAGATTTTCCAAAAAACATTTTTTGAGATATCCATTTTACAATAAGACAAATGAGTCAGAAAATAATATCGGCATGAAAAAAGAAAAAAAAATTGTATTAGTTAGTTTTGGTTAATCATTACAACTATATTTATTTTCTCAATTTATAAATCAAAATCTATATATATTTTTAGCCTATTACAAAATCTTTTCGTGACTTTTTTTTTTGATAACCATAGAACACTTTTGAGTTGTGTCACACTAATATTTTCAAGTTGACATGGCAGCAGTGGTTGTCTCTGTATAAAGTCTGCAAGTAATATTGTGACATTATTACATTTATTGTTTTATATGTTTTTTGTCATTTATTGTTACTCTAATGAGATCCAAAGGTTGTGATGCCTTAAATGGAAAACAGTTTGAAGTTGTTTCTAAAACACACACACTAAAAGCAGCTTGTTGATACTTTGAGTAAGTTTCTGTACAAAAATTGGTTACAAAGTTTGATAAAAGTAATTTCACAGCGTTTTTTAAAGTATTACATGTAACAATACAGCATCGGTTAGAGTACAGTTCCTGTACCTTAAAGATGGCAATTAGCACTGGGGACCATTTATACAGGGTTGATATCTAGATTTAAACTTGCTATGAAAGTGCTTAAGTGTATGGCAGTGTCATTGCTGTCTGAAAGATGTTAGACTGCTTCGACTGTGGGAGCTGAACCCAAGCTGCACAGATGAAAAACAGGAAAAATTTCTATACCATATGGGAACTGTGCATTTTAAACGCAGTACTCAATGTGACCAATAAATTAACATTGGTTCAAGAGATTTGAAGCATATTTGAATAACAATTTTTGGCACATTTAGTTTAATTAATGATACTTTTGAGGAACTGATGCTAAATGTTAAATTTAGCACCTTTAACCTCAAAAGTGAAAAACAAACCAAAAGTTAAAGGAGGACTGTTGGTAAAGTGGTCAAAATTGCAGCAGCTTCGATGTTGTAAGTAAATGTAGCTAATCAGTGCTTTTTCAAATGAATAATTTCATTCAGGTGCAAATTAAGGGCAAATTGCACTCAGCTATGCTATAATATCATTAGCACATTATCTATTGTGAATCAGACATTAAAGTGGAGAACACATTGGTTGCATACATTGTGCAATTCATGGGGCTGTCATTAGCTGCAAATTATTCTTGGTGAATTTGATCCTCAGTGTTTGTGATTGACCTTGTGTTAGCAAGCCAGTTGCAACAGTATAAGTTCTACATCTGAGGAAGAGCCACTGCAGTCCATGATCAGCATCATGCTATTTTGGGTAGACTTACCTAAAAAGGTAAGGAAGACTGCACCTGGTCATGGTAATTGCTCCAAAAAAATAGCCTATAATAGCCTCAGTATAGCCATAGCATTACACTATGTATGTCTGTATGTATGTATGTATGTTTTTTGGCCAAGTCTTAGAGTCTGTGGCTTTCTTGACATAACTAGCACCCAATTTTATGTTTTCCATGGGAATTTTTATTTAATGGAGTCATGAGCAGGTATGGTGCAGTATGTGTACCACATTTGTATGTGAACTAGCTGAGGATGGTGAAGACTCTCTTGAAGCAAACACACTTCAGAAGAGAAATAGTGATGTGGCCATGGAACGGTAAAAGCATTGACTGACAGTAATTATCACGATTCATCATTAAACGTAAGCCAGGGATGATAAGAGCTCTTTATGTAAAATGTCAGCTCACTGAAATGATGAAAATGATTAAAGGGCATCAGTGTGAAATAGAGACATACATGCAGCACGAGCACTCAAACGAGCTGACAGCGTGGAGGCCTGCGGGTAGAACAGCCGGGGAGAAGTAAAATAAATAAAGAATAACAGTAATTTTATTTATTAAAGAGGAAGGCAGAGCCAAACTGGACTTGTATAGAAACATCACAAAAACTCTGGGCTGCAAGTCAAGTCTGTATTGATAAAATATCACTGTCGTCTTGACTCAACTATTCTCTCTGTTCTGTTCACTCTCTTTCAGTTAAGCACAGCTCACCTCTGCATGAACTCTCTCTACCATAAATCAATAAGTTGATGCATACTTTGTTAGCTTTTGAACCAGCGGACCACGCTTAAAGTCAGGGGCCCTGTTCTGTTCAGCAGGTGCCGAACACGACGTCAACACAGATCTCTGAGGATGCTATCAGCTCCAGAAATGACACTCTGTCATCTACTTTAAGACTATTCTGTTTTTTCCTCATCTTGTTTTCAACTCCCCTCTTCTTCTCCATTTCCCCCTCCCATTTTTATTTCACCTCTCCTCTTTACCCCCTCTATAAATAGATCTGCCTACCTCTCCTCCACTACGTCTATACCTCTCTGGATGTTTTCCCTGGGGATGCGAGGCAGGCCTGGGCTGCAGTATAGCCTGCTATTCACTCCTCTCCCCTGGGAAAGGATGAGCCTCGCTGGCCCTCAGCATCCTCCACCCTCCATCATGCAGCAAACACGAAGCATTGCAGGGATATACAAAGCAGGGTCCCGTGCGCCAGCCAGAGAGCACCTGCTAAAATAAGATATGAGGGATTGTACCGGGGTGAGCCGGCCAGAGTAAACTGAGTCATTTCAACTCCACTCCCGCAGAGGAGCAGACACTCCACTGCCCACTCTTTCTGACCTAATCTTGTAGTTTTTGAAAGGGGTAAACTAGGGCGTGTTTACAGTATATTCTGCTGTTTTTTTTGTTTCATTTTTCTCTCTTTCTTCAGAAAAAATGCTGTCTCTAGTGCATTTTGTGCTGATATTATGGAAAAAGTTGCGCTGTGCACACTTCCAGGCTTCATTTCCATAACAATTTTGGATGTTGTGGTAGTGATGATGATGGGTGCTGTTATTCCCAGTGTAAAAATACTAGTAGCTTACAGAAACACCAGATCCATGTGTGCATGTTGCAGTATGAGTACCTTTTTTTGATATCGCTGTATTCTGTTTAGCCATTGCAGCTTTGGTGATGCAGAGAAAAAAAGTGAGTTGCTGCCTTGTGACTGTTACTGAAAAGAGGTTTCATTTTAATATCATGTTAATTAGTCGGTAAGAATCACATGAATATTCACAAATATTTTGTAAGTGCCCTGAGCACTTGCAAAATACACAATTAAAGTAGAGGTAAACATCTCCACTTAATGTTTTTAATTACTTCAGTTAGGAACAATATGGTCATTAAACTTTTATAATTTTATTTTGATATCAATACACCAGTGAAGATGTACACATTAGTTATATCTGCTATTCTTATCTCATGAAGCATCAGTCTTGCAAAATCAATAAATCAAAAATGTATGAGCCAGGTAACGATTTCATCAAAAAGACTCAAGCTGGGGACAGAGTCCTGTTACTCTGGGATAATGTGTGAAACTTTTCACAAATCAACCCTTCAATCCTTTTTCTCTGTCTGCCTCTCCCATGGGGTCCCTGCTGCACCATTTCCTGCTGTATACTTGATTTGTTAGACATACACTTGTGAAGGATGTTTTCTGGAATTATCCTAAAAAAAACTGTACTGTACTGGTCATCACATTTAGAGAAAATAAGGTCTTATGAAGGTTTTAATTTTCTCAGTTTTAGATTTTACCAGGTCGGTCACAGTGATGTGTTTCATTACTAAATACCAATTTTTTTTTTGCAGATAATCATATTTTCATTTTTGCCCAACAATGAACATCTGTGGTTCAAACCTGTTCAGATGGACTCTCCATATGGCAGCACTGTGAAGATATTTAATCCTGTTTTTGCTATGGCTGTTTATCAACACCAGACACTGAAGTACTAAGGTCTTAGATGTAAATACACTAAAACAAATGTCTAAAAATTCTCCATTATGAGTGCTGTTAAATCCTCTACCGAGAAAAAAAGTACAGAAGTATTACAAGTTAGTTGTACTTTAAAAAAAATTATCCCGTGTCTGATATGTATGTATAACATTATCAGAGCGTTAATACTGATGCATAAATGAATAAACAGCATTTTATTGTAGCACTTAGCGGAGTAGGAGCTGGAGTTAACAACTAAATATAGAGTTATGTAGTTTAGACCCCTCCTAAAGGTCCTAAGACAAATATAAGGGGTCTTGAGAAGATAAATAGAGTTTAATGCTTTGGGCTTCTTTCTGTAAAATATCTGATCATTTTTGCCTTTTTCTGACATTAAAGAAATGATTTAAATGAAAAGCATTTGACAATTAAGATTCTGTTAAATTAAAATGAAACTAGTGTGTGTGTGTGTGTGTGTGTGTGTGTGTGCATGCGTAGTATTGCTGGTTACTTGTGAATGCAGTTGCTGACTGTGTTTACCACTTTAAACCTCTAAAATCTCATTACCTGCAATGACTATACAAACAGAGGAGATTTCAGAGAAGATGAAAAGTTGAAAACAGTTAAAAGTTGAAAGAGTTTTTTGGGGGTGTCTGCATCAGAGTGTCATAATAAGTCTCTCAGCAGTCTTCTCTCTCCATCTGTCTGCACTGCTTTCTCTGCACCAAGGACAAAATGCTTACACCACAATGGAGACAGGGGGATAAAAGAAGAGCCTCTGGGGAGAAAAACTTCAGGGAGAGTTTGGAGAAAGACGAGACGAGGAGGAGGGAAGAGGGTTAGTGTAGGTGTAGAGGTAACGAGATGAAGTTTTAATGATCCCTGTGGGGAAAATGGGCCACTGCTGCAACTAAGAGTATACTTAAAGAAAAAAAGAAAGAAAGAATGTCAACAACAGCAGCAGAGATAAAACATTTTACCATACAGATGCAAAACCACTGACCAAACCACTATTTGAGCTTGTTTCACACTAGACATAAAATATGAATGGAATTATAGATTGCAACAAAGGTAACAGAGACAGATATAAGTATATATTCAGCTACCATTTTGTAGCAAGTATAACCGTCACATATTGAGAATTACAGCGTAAGCATTCACATGGACCAATGCCTCATGTCTGTGGTTAGCCTGATCTGTGCAATGCTAATAATTACCATGTGTATCCAATGCCTGACATATCTTATTCCACTGTTCTGTCATGGCAGCCTGAGCCACTTGACCCCCAATACAGTAACATACATATATGTACACAGATGCCTATACTTTGGTAAGAAACAATAGCATAGTAAATGATACTGTACAATGATGCATATTTGTCCTTCTCCAGCAGCCAAAGTCAGTCCATCAAGTGATGCTGAAATGGCTCGAGGTTTTGTTGGTCATCTCAGTCTCAGTCCTGTCAGACTGTGCTGAGGGCTGAGATGTATCAGCTCTTTGTGCTGTGTCAAAGCTTTCTGTCGCTGTGCTCTGTCGCTCACCAGTTTTCTGACAACTGAGTTCCTGAAAAAATTCCTTGGTTGAGAAACCTGTTGGCCAACAGCTATGGTTTTTCATGTCATGCAGCATTTTAAATTTCTAATCTAAATATTAAATATATTGCCTTTTCATTCTGTTTTGATATGCTTAAAAAACAAGATATATACAAAAAATTCTGTATAAGTTTTTTTATTGTTAAACCACATTATTGTGGTTAAAAATTATTTAAAAACTTGTTCATGGTCTTGCAGTGCTGATCCGTCCTCAAAGAACCTCCAGTTACTGTTGCACCCACTTTTGGAACCACTGCCATAGAGCTCCATACTGATACTGATATGATTATTAAAATAAATCAGTGAGCCATTCTATTGCACAGGGTCACATGTTTCTTACGCTGGTTTATTTGGACTCAGTTCCACATGCATCAATCTTGCTGCCTCAAATACTCATTACAGCACCATATATTGAGTAATCCATTGTTAAAAATAGCTCCCAGGAAATACACTATTTCTACCTGTTTGAGCAACATTTGCCAAAAAACTAGGGGGCCCAGCTGTAGGAGCCTTTTAAAAAAAATAAAAACCAATAAGTCTCTGTACTTTTTGTTTTTGTTGTTTAACATTGATATCATCAGTGGGAACTGATGTCTGGGGGTTGAGCAGGAGGGATTAAATGATACAAGCAGTTTAATATTGCCTGTTTTTAATTTATGAAAGCAACAAGAACATCTTATTTTTAGAGCATCCTCTTAAAAATCTATGAATTCCCTGTTTGCACCCTCAACTGAGTGTAACATACTGCCTCCATACGATGTCAAGGGCTTTGTCACCTTATCTGACCAATATGGCAGGTAAACACTTCATTGTCGTTGCCATCTTGTTAACCCGCTTAGTACAACAGACTCCATGTTTTGTAATAATGATCACGTTGTTGATGTCATTGCAGACATTTGCCTTACACAATTTTTCTGTTGCTAGGAGACATAAAGAAAATGTGCATATCTTTAAGCTGCATCCCTGCTCTTGTCGACATCTCTTCATGTCGACAACAGAATTTTATTAGTGGTCAAAGCAGAAAGTTGAACTTCGTGGTGTTTTGTTGTACTGAGATTAGATTAGTGATGAACAGATGTGGGTCCTTGTGAATAAAATGTGTCAGGGCAACACTCTCTTTCTCTGTCACACACACACATACATACACAAACACACAGCTTGTCTCTGAACACTTGACGCTGATGAGAAGGTAGTGATCTGTGACAGAAGAGAGCAGCGGTGAAGTCACTTTACATTTAATGGAGGAATGATGGTTAATGCAACCCTGTTACTTTACAGAAGTTTGTTTCAAATATGTGAATTGGATTGCATGAATACATTTAATTATGTTTAAGGCTAAGCAAAATTTAACGTGATGGGTCTTTTTTCATTTTTTCCCACGTGTAACTCTAGAAACACTTAACTTTAGAAATACTTCAACTCCCCTTATTTAGCTTTTAAAAGCAATATAAAACTTGATTATTTGAGACTACTTATAATACACTGTAATTTAAGCATGTATAAGGACATTTTAAATGTTTATGAGAAAACAGTTCAGATTCAAGGTTTTTTCATCCCTGAAAATTTAATCTGAAATTTAGTCTTTCAAAAAGTTCTGAACTCAAGGTCCCCTTACTTAATACCTCATGAAACTCATGGCCTTCATCAGTGGATGGAGTTTGCTCAGTTTTTATAGGCAGTGAAAACATATTCATTAATAAATAGGTACTTCATAATAGAATAGATCAAATGAGACAAATTAATGTAGTAAATAAGTTCTTCTCGTGAAATATACAACTGTTTATTCACTACTAATACTTGCTAAACTGGATGTTTAAATTATATGTGACCAGTTTTGAATAATATAATCACATTATCTTTCATCAGGTAAACAACTCAAGATGCTGCATAACATTTTTTAGCTGGTGTAATGATGTATGTCAGGTTGTGAGAAAGCAGTTGCAGCAACACAAATATGCTTTGCTGTGATCCTATAGCTCAGAGTTTAGCTCCCATGTGTTGTGGTTTATTTACAGCCGATTTGTCATCTGAAAAGCCACACAATTCTGTTCCCATCTCTGCAAAATGAAAAGGATTACTGACTGAGTAAACTTGGCAAAAGTCGGTTTGGAAACAGTTTTTACTGATGTTTACATCTAGTTATGGACAAAAAAAATCTCTTTGGAACTTGCTGCAGCCATAATGAAAGCTCCATGCCGATTAAGATGTGATAGGTTTCTAACAATATGCAGCTTCTCCCCAGTAATAAAATATTGTGAGGGAAATTTTTTTTTGTTATTTTGCATTGACATTTCAAAGTATACTGTGATACATAATGCAGGATTCAAAATGTGAAAACACCTTCCACTTTCTTAAACCTCCAGTCTGTCCTACTCATTCTCCCACTCCATCCCACCACCCAGTCCTTCAACCAGAACCACCCTTCCCTCCCAGCTACAACTGTCAACAACTGACTAGAAAAAAAATCAAATTGTAATATGAAGAAAAATTACACTAAGGTGCAAAACAATAAGATATTAAAGGAAAAAAAAACATACACATGTTTCAAAATGGGGAGGTAACAGAATCAGATATATTCATACAGCCTCCGTTTCTGTGTAATGAGAGAACCAGGACTCATTTTATTTGTTATCTAAGTAACAGCTGTGACAAAACATATGGTGTCCCATGTTATGATGAACTCAGTTTTCTTCCCAATTTAAGTAAAATTATTACTATAGTTTTAGATGGAACATGACATCCCTCAGCCACCCTCAGCTAACCAGCAGAGGTTCATTATCAGATCAGACATGATCAGACCACAGGTTAGTAAGCAAATAAAGCTGACTAAATTACAAGTATTTATTGTTCAAGCAGCATTCTTTCAAAGTATAACAAAGGATCTTGCTAACTGTAGACTTTACTCAAATGCAAAAACTGAATTCCAAATAGCATGCAGACAGAGTCATTACCAAAACATTTGTATTAATGTGGACAACACTGATTTACATTTATAAGGTCTCAAATTATCTAACTTGGCTTTTTAGAGTAAGTGGAATGCACAGTGTTATATGGTGGGAGCTTATGTGTCCTGAAAGCCGATGAGGCATGTAATTGTTCAAAAAATGCATTTTAAGTTTTGGTTAGAAACGTATTTGATTAGTATATATATTCTTTGTAATTTAATGATACATGTATATCTTCAACTAAGGGGCACCCTTACTATACAACATGAGTATGACACTTTTCTAAATTTTGGTATCACACAATCATGCCGGGGGACTCATGATGTTTTCTTTCTTACTTTCTTATTTTTTGTTTTCAACCTAAAAAAAGGCTTGGAGGAACTTGCCTTCAGTGGCCTCCATGCTTGTGTACTTGAGTGTCCTTGTGCGCAGCAATAACACGATCCACTACCTCCATGCCCCTTTGTCCTCTATTTTTAAAGCCTAACTGTGATTCTATTGCACCTTTCATTTCACACATCTAATTTAGTTGATCACACTTCCCTAAACCTATCACTAATCATCAGCTTTTTTGAACAAATTTTGCAAACCTGCTTCAGCGTGGAGCATGGAGATGAAAACAATTATTTCAAGTCATTTTATATTGGTTAGTTGCCGTCTTGAATGAACACAGGCTGAGAGTGTTGTTTTCTTTTTTTTCAGAGGTGGTAATTTATGTGGACTTGCTCTCATAATTGGAGAGTGGGGAATTGGCCTAAGGACTGTGGAAAACTAAAACTAGAAAGCACAAAAGATGGCTTGCTGTGTGTGAGAGAGAGCATATGTGTGTGAGAATAAGAGAAAGGGAGTGTTTGGTGTTTTTTGTGGAGCTCCTCTCATCTCTGTGAAGGCTTTTATCCCCTCCTCTGGTCGCGGTGCTGATGAGGAGCTTTCCAGGCGGCGAGAAGAAAGAAGAGAAGGAGAAGCTTGTTAGAGAAAGGAGGTGTTGATGAGATAATTACACAGCTGTCATAGTCCCTGTCTGGCCCAAGAGCTGTGCCATCTATGTGTCTGTATGTGTGTCTTTGTGTGTATGTCTGTGTGTGTGTATTTGTACATGTTTATGAGGATCTACAGCAGCTGAACGTATGTTTGTCAGTGTATCATTTTTTCAAAATACGGTGCAATGCACATTTTTGATTGCCGTCACATGTTACTTCTGAGAGTACGTATGCCTATATGCTGTGTGTGTTATTGTGAGTGTGTGTGTTACAGTGTGTGTAAAGACAATCGGTATAGAATAATGGCTGCACTCGCCCCTTTGAAATGTATGGCAGTGTCTTCTGGGGTGGAAATGAGATTTTGAGCATCTGCTCTGTTCTGCCATTTCCTCCATCTACACTTTTCTCCTCTCCTCCCTGTGTGTTTGTGTGTGAATTTTTTTTAAAAGCAAAGTTGTTGTTGTTGACTGTGTGGAGTCACCGCAGGTGCTGCAGGCAAACTCCACTTCCTCCAAGACAGCCCATAATTCTTCCATGTTGACTTCAGACACATACACTCCCTATTTCAGCCTGCCATGACCACTGATAGGAGCAGGTTGTGTGTGTTGTTGTGTGTGTGTGTGTGTTGTTGTGTATGCATGTCACTGCATTTCAGCAGCATTGGAGGACCTGGCTGATTTGATACATGCCGCGGCATGAATGCCAGGCCGCAGGCGTCCACACACCAGCTAACCTACTGGCCAGATTGAGTTGCCGGGCAGGGAGGGAAAAGTAATGGGGGAGGAAAGTTGACCACTGCCCTGGGAAATATGTGGCGTGTCTCTGAGCGAACAGAAGCAAGCTCTCGAGTTGGCGGACAGCTTTTTCATTTGGCGCTCTCCAAGATGTGGAGGAGTACATGGTAGAGAGGTCGAGATAGAAATTGTGGTGGTGTTGGGAAGGGTGAAGGGCTCGTACTGGGGGCTTGTGTGCCTGTTATGAAAAGAACACTGTAAAACAAACTCAATTTTAAGCCTGGAGTCCTTGAGGAGAAGCACAGAGTCCCTCCACCTGGCTCCACAGCCAAATGAAGGCTTTAACCTCTTCACTGCTGCAGAATCTTTGTGCTGGAGCCTCTGACTTTAGAGCCGGCTCTCATCAAGGTGTCATGAAGGTCAGTCAGAACCCTGAAAAACAAGGTTTGTTTCATTCTTCATCTGATTTGTGACTCCATTTGTGAGGCAGTTTCATAACTCAGTGTCATTACAAAATCTGAAAATTGGGTTAAAAAGTCGGCAACACGAACAAAAAGGCGGAGGTGGGGTGCAGAGAATTGGGCTTCACTTCTGTTTTTCCAGCATGTACAAGGTAAGATGAGAGGAGGCGAGGGGAGAAATAAACAAAGTGCTAATTACTGCCTGTCCTCTGTTTTATTCACACAGTTCCTGTCACATTAAAGCAAAGCAGCAGACATGCCACTAAACCCTATCGCTTATGTACAAGTTATAATTCAGACAGCTACTGGAGAGCAAATTAGATAAATGACTCCCACCACCTTCAAAGACAGAGGGATTTCTCATTTGAGTGGAAATTAAATAAATACCACTGGGAATAGCTTGTGAATCTCACACAGTCTGCTGTGATAACACACCGCCTCACATGCCTTTCGGATTCAGGGAGTGGATATATTTGTCCTTATTTTTTCGTCCTTTAATAACAGTATAGCAGAGCGAAAATTCCCTCGGTGCGTTGAAAAATTATTAAATCCACTTGCGCCAGTACGCTGCTTTCATTATGTCACTTTGGTGGGCCGATGAAGAGCACTCAGAGGAGTGTAATTGGCGGCATCCATTTGTGACCTTGGCTAGAGTGCGAGGGGCCATCGCATCATCAATACGAGACGACGGGATGTCGGCGCCCTGAGGGAGCGAGAGGCAGAGAGGAGGCTGGTAGATGGGGGGTGGGGGTGGATGGAGGGATGAGAGAATGGTGGCACTGCCATCTGTCTGTGTGTTCTGACCCACTGCCCTCCTCAGCGGCCCAGTGCTCAAATTAGGAGGAGTGACACACCAGCTAATTGCAACACGTGAGTGTTTGTGTGTGTGTGTGTTTGTGTGGAAAGCAACAGTCTTTGCACAGAGGAATTAGAAGATCATGAGGCTCCACTTGACAAGATTTTTATGGAAAAAAAGTCCCTTCATATTAGCCTAAATCGTGAAGTGAAGGTGCAGCAGACAAGAGTGCTCTATCCCCATTACCATGCTTTACACTCATCCTATTTGCCTCAGTGAATTGTGGGTGTAGACACTTCTTGACCCAGGAAGTGAGGCAGAGACACTTCAAAGCGAAACACAAAACTCTTTCCAAATCAGCAGCAACTGAGCACTGTTTAGTGTTGACTAACCCAGATTAGACCTCATCTCCCTGCAGTGTTTTCTGTACAGGTGGGAAAAAAAAGAAAATCCTGTGTGCAATTTGTCATTTTTTAGAGATGTTTTGCCATTGAAGTTCATTATTTCAGAATGGCTGACTCCTGCTATTTGGAGCCAGCAAAGAGCCACACTACCTGGTTTAATAATGTGACATGCATCCCCCTTCTTCTGACTAAATTTGTGCTCATGTAGGTGCTTTCAATTATTGTGCTAATTCATATTTTTCGGACTGAAGGTGGGCAGAGCTTTCCTAGAGGGTTGTAACCAAACTTGAAAGTATGCAGTGATCATTAACTAGGATTCTAAATCACTGAATTAACACAGAATTATCAAATGAGTCTGGAGTGGTCAGTCCACCACTTTGGTCATGAATCTAACGGCAATTTGATAATTTTCCATTTTCCAGATTTGGTACAGACAATCATGGCCCCCGATAAATCTAACTTGTTTCGAGCAGCAGCAGGCAGCTCTTTTAGTGTAGAAGCTCTGATCAACCCCTGATAGCTCTGAAAAATATGTGCACTCCATCGTACTAAACTGCAGGCAGACAAAGTTGGCAAAGCAGTTAACTAGAGCAGGAGCTACTTTAGCAGCTAAAGACCACTCATTTTTTTCTCAGCAGTTAAAAGAGCTAAAAGAGGAGTAGATATTGGCAAGAAACCACTCCAGTTAGATGATCCTGCCTTATGTCAACTGAATGTGTAAGTAGGCAACTGCTTGCTAACACGTTAGCCTATATCTAGGTCAAATATATGATGGGGTTGTTGATTTTGTCTCCATTTCTTTGGGTTACCTACTTCCAAGTGCCCAAAATGTATAATTCAGCTCTGGAAGAATCATGCAAATGTGTGTTGTGCCATCCCTGCAGGTGCATTTACAGTTAACCAGTGAGTCAGGTGGCAGTCAGGCACAGTGAGCTCACACAACCCAGAGACGAGGTCTAATTAGGCAGAAGTGTGAACACCTGTGTGAGTGGCTGCACAGATGCTCACGAGGTCACATGTCAGATGTGTGGGTGATTCTTGTTTTGTTGAAGTTAAAATTTTTGTAAATGGTGCTGTTTTTATTCTTTTTAAACTCTCTTGTTAACTACTAAAAAGGATGAAAGGTTGTAATTTTCTTTTGGTCCTCAGAGTAATAAACAACAAAGCATTGCACATTCAGAACATCTAATGTCAAATACTTCTTGAACTTTCACTTTGCAACATTTTCAAAGTGACTAGAGTGATGCTTTATACTCTGTGAGTGTGCATCTGAGAACTCATCAATATGAGTAAAAAGTATAGGACATGAACTTGACCCGCTGAGGGGGAGGATGCCAGGCCTGGCAGCTCGCTTCCTGCTTCCAGGCAAAAACATTGCATATTGTAGCTTAAACATGCAGGAGAGAGAGAGGAAGAGAGCAAGTGTCAAACAAAAAGACGAATGAGAGATGGAAAGCTGAGAAGTGTGTTGTCAAATTCATTCTAATGCTAGGAACATCACTTGGTTGCTTGACTAGCAGCCCTGGGGCAGAGATCATATTAGGTGGAAGTGCTGAAGGAAAGGGTCCAGCACACATGCTATTACGGAAGATATGGATGCTGCCAGTGGGTAGAATTAGCAGCTCACTAAGTTCTTCATCCGCTTTTTTCCACATCTGTCCATTCCTCCTGTAATATCCTGACACTCATGTCTAAATGTGTTTTCAAATAGAATGTGATGGAAATCACAGGCAGCGAGATTTCATAGAACTTCTGTGAAAAGACACCAGTCGACTCAAACAAACAAATTAGCTCTGGGTAAATTAATAGAGACAGAGAGACATCTATATGACTTCATCATGCTTGCACTAAAGTTAAAAAATTGCACTTAACATGAGACATGGAGAGAAATTAAAAAAAATATATATTGCTTGATGATTTCTAAGTGTGTGAGCTTCCACACACAAAGCAAAGTGTAGCTGATAGTCAGCTTGCAATGATTGTCCTGTGTGTACTTTGCCAGCTAGCTACAACAACTGTGATGCTTTTTTGGATGAAAAAAAAAATGATGTTGGATGGATGTTCAAATTCATCCAGCAATTTTGTGTTTGTCTGAAAATGGGAATAGGAATGTGTTTACCATAAAACTTTGATTTACAGAACAGGCTCCATCTGTAAAGCTAATAAACCTTGGTTTTAGGCAATCTGAAGTTGATCTTTTAATGAAAACTAATTAGCATCCAAAAATATACAATAGGTTTAGGTGGAAAATACATATTTTAAAAAAACAATGTATAAAAATCATTGCCATTGTAAAAATCACTGAATAAAACACCCTTAACTCCACAAGCAGCTTAACAAAATAAATTAATAAAATGTAAAATTATGCTTTAAAAATAAAAATTGTATCTAAATATTTTTGCATATTTTCAGAATGTATTTTTTTTATTTAAACAAACTCCTAAAGGCTGCTGTGAATTACATTATTTTTTTCAATTATTTGTCAAATTATTCCTAAATTTTTGGCCAGTTGGCTAATTATGTCATTTAGATTACACTTCATATCCCTGTTCAAAAACTTTTATTTCAATCCTTTCTTAATTGATGCTAGTGCTTCTTTTATTCACGCAGTGTTTTTGATATATTCTGTAGGTTCTTTTAAACACAACTTTAAATGATCTGCAGGTGATCATGACTCAGTCAGCAGTTTACTTAATATTTTACACTGAATACTGTACAGTTTTGTCCTGCAGATGTAACAGTAAACATTTCATTTCCTGTTCCATTCTGAGCCTGGACCACAGAGGTCCCAGCACTGAGGGCTCCGAGGGTTAACCCGGTCAAGGTGACATCACACACTGTGACACCTGGCTCAGAGTTGCGGCGATGACCATCTCGCCTCATCCGTCACACCTGTCAGACAGGTGTATAACTCAGTGCACACAGAGGATGGTGATGAAGGATTAGATGGATGCTTGTGGAAGGGAAAAACATTCATTTAAAGTTCATCACATGTCTCCTTTCTTCTTGTTTTTTTTCTCTGCAGTGAATCTACTGGACACAACGACGATCACAGGAGACTGGGGCTGGCTAACGTATCCGTCACATGGGGTAAGAACAGAATATCCACTGAGGAACCTAACAGACATTTTCACAAACGGAAGAGAACAAACACATTTTCAACAGCTTTGAAAACTCTTTTAAACACCTGTTGCAGAGGTATTTCTATTTTTTCCCGTCTGAAGACATGAGGCTCTGATTTTTTACCTGTTCTTATCAAATGGCATCAAATGTAACACTGACACCACGGGGCTAATTACAGGATCATCTGTCGCAGCCAGACAACAATACCTCGACGATACCCAACGATAATGTTCATGTAATTCAAACATCAGCTGCAACATCACTTTCAGCCCCCTCCACGTATTGGCAGAAAGGTGCAAAACACAGAAGGGGGGAGTAGAGCCCCAAGGGAGAGCGAGAGGAGGGAGAGATGGGGGGTGGAGGTAGAGAGATGAAAGGGAGAGAACGAGGTTACGGCGAGGGCACGACGTCGCTGCATTAGCATATTGTAATGCCACACGGTGATGCCTGGGGTGATGAATTAGGACTCCAGCCGCGATCTTTATAGCAGCGAGATGCCACCGTGTCCCCGACTCCCCCGCTTGTCAGTGAAGTGGTAGAAACATTTAACTCACCTCCGGCCCACACAACAGAAGGCGGTGTGATTGAACATTGGCCAGAAGGAACAGATGGATTGTCTTTCAAGTTCTGAGAAAGGAGCTGGAAGAATTGGATTAGAGTTCTGAGCGAAATGACTCCTTCTGTGTAAAATCAGCGTGAGACGTGAATCTCCTCCATCCTGACAGCCCCTGTTATAACAGCCAGATTACATAAACTTAGCCTGTGCTGTTTTTATTTAATTGGTTCAATATGCCAGATATACTCACTCCTACCTTGATGACAATTTTCACAATGAGCTCTGGAGCTCAGCTTTGTGGCATTGTGGTCAGGTTACATAAGATATGCATCCTGTGCTGAATGGCAAAAATCAGACAAAGGTGAATCAAGCTTTACACTGTTTTGTTCTCATCAGACAGTTTTTAAACTGACACAAGTCTAAGAGGAGTTCCACACACACACACTCCCACACACACACACCCACTCCCACCCCCATCAGGCCAAGACCTGTCTTGACAAGTAGCTTTCAATAAGGTCTGCTTTGAGTTCTTCTGGTGCGAAGAACTTGAGTATCTGAGGGCAGAGGTGTATCAGCAGTTCTTTAAATGCTGCTTAAAATGACAAATCATTATAACCTTGCGCTGGAAAAATTTCAATTTCTTTGTTGTATATCAGGAGGAACTAACAATCCTGGAAGCTTATGATATCCGAGCATAAGCTGTGGTGTAACTGTATTTTTACAAAGATTACTAGTATGGATATTTAAAAAGAATTGTATTTAACCTAATATTTTGCCGGTTCAGTCATATTTGGTTATTCAGTATAAGGGTTAATGTATTTGTTCCTTTTATTTTCATTTCAGCACCACACTGAACTCTTCTATTAGTCTACATCAATGTTGTGTTTTACCTGTGAGCCTCACCCTGCCTTCCTTCATCATCTGTGATAAGAAAATATCAAACTTCCACACAGAAAAAGTAAAGTGTGCACCCTGCCTGATAAAATGCAAGTCGAATCAGGATCATCTCCACTTATAAAGCAAATCACTGAGTTTAATGGGCAGCAGATGATGTAAGATGTTCCTTTAAAATAATTTCTAGATATTTTGGAAAAATAAAATCATATTCATATGCGGCATTTTATAGAATTCTTGGTGATTCCTTTCGATATTTAACAAGACTTTCAATGTCAAGTTATTCTAGAGCTCAAGTCTTCATGGTCACAGAGTTAGCAAAACAGTGAAACAGTAATAGTTATATATGGTTTTAGCCAACAGTAGAACTAAATCCTTTGAAATGCTGTCTTGTGAGCTCCAGCTGCCTTGCCAAGCAACACCCATTAAACAAAGTCTGGGTTAGAGAGTTTACAAGGTTAGGTCACAGGGAAGACTGTCTCTTTGCTTCCTGCAGCGACAGTATAGGAATGACATCTCATTATTCATGTTATGTGTGTCTTCTCTAATGTCACATATCCAGTGCTGCCTCTTGAATGAATTAACTTAAGTCATGTATTATATTGAATTCTTATATGATAACTTTGAAAGTCAAGTGAAGCACAAGACACCTTAATGTAGGATTATGTCAAATATGAGCTTCAGAGAAAATGCAAATAACCGGCCAAACACCTCTGCATAGTGTCTGCAAGCTGCCTGAGATCAGCAGCATTTGCAGCATTCAGTACATCTGCCATGTCGAGATCAAAGAGTTAGCGTACAAATGACTGAGCGCTGCACTCGGAAATATATTTCTGCCCATCCACAGAACTATGATTGCATATATTGTGGCAATGTGTGTATTTTGTTGACCCCAGTTAATCTGGGTACATAGTGTTGTTAAAGAGAGCTCGGCCTGCACACTGTGAGGAAGTCACTGCACTGAAGGAGTTGCTGTCCTTCATGTGGGAGGTTTGATTTACTCTGAGCAGTAAGTGCCACAGTAGACTGGGCATGTTTTGAGCTTGATAATGAGGCATTCAAAATGATTTTTCAGCAAAGCTATCAGACCAGCAGCAGCATTTTGTTGCTGCAGGCCTGCTTCTGCTTCCAGTTTTATCAGTCATGCTGTCTGGAAACCAGAGAAGTACCAACATCTGATGGTTTAAACCTTTTTTGTTCGCACTGCTGAAGACAACATTTTCAGTGCTTTTACTAACAGATACATTTACTGTTGTGCTTTAACTTGGAGAACTGATCAAGAACTTGAAAGTATCTGATTCACAGCTGTTAGTCTGTTTTTTTCTGTCAGCAGGGTTACAGAAAAGCTACAGGTTTAAATTTTAATGAAACTCGGCAGAAGGGTGCAGTCTGGGCAAAGGAACAACCTGAATCATGGGATGGATACATATTATATTTCACTTTTTGAACATTGTGAGACAGGGCTTGGCAAAATAAATGCCATACATCTTAAAATCCAATATGGTAATTAAGTTTAAATCCTCACAAAACACAGCCTAATCAACACTGGAATGTACCAGTTATTTTCTGTGGTAGCAAACATGCAGTTCCTCAGACTTCTGACAGAAACCAGTGGTTATGTTTACTTGGTAAAAGTTGATTCTTAGTACAAATGTAGGGCACTTATAACACTCTTTTCTTCTTTTTCTCAGAATTCTATGAAGATAATTAGATAATTAGAATATAATTAGACAATAGAAAATATCTAGTTTTTACAATAATAAATTAAGTGTATAATGTAATTTCTATTGAGAAGTTTGTGATAAATGAAAGCTGAGTTGATAAGGCTTCAGTCAGACGTCATGACATTATTGTAATATTTAAGGAAATAACTTGGATATTTGCATAAGTAAGGGTAAATCACTGGCCTTGATGCAGGTCTGTGTTCTCTAGGCGCTTTTTTAATCGAAACTGTAGTTATTTCTCCTCTGCATATTAACTGCGAAGACATCCTGTTATGTTATGGGTCTATTTAAGGTTGAAGTTATTACACTATAAAGGATGAGGGACAAAATTCAAGGTCCTCATCCTGTTAAAAAATGCATTTTGTAGTTCAGCAGAAGTTATTATGAGGCATCAGCGAACTGAGTTTGCAAAATCAAGTAGCTTATTTTTTTGTAATTATGTGGCTTTCATATGGCTGCCAGGTGAGGACACCATTTTCCTCGAAGTCTCATTTTTAAGAAGTCATAACTGCTCCACAATTATCGCTCTCTAAACTTTGTAAAGATTCTATAGCAAACTGTGTTGCCAAACATTTGCCTATTAGCTATCTAGCAGACATGGATCAATATTAGCTGTTATTTGGATTCTGTGATGAATTTAAATCCAAGATAAACCATTAATTTCACCCTCCTTTCAACTTTCTGTTGGTTCCACCAACTCCTAAAACAGTCTGTCTCTTTTTCTGATTAATGCTCCACTTTTTTCATCTCCTTGTTGCTAAATTGAGTTCAGTGCTAGTCAGGTACAGAATAGCAGCTGTCTGCTTCTGCTGCTTGAAATGATGCTGACAAGAAAATAAGAGAGAGCTATAACAGTACAGCAGTCATCTGGAAAACCAAAACAGTGAGCTGAAAGATGTTTTAAGATTGGGCTGATCAGGGACTGCAAAGTCAGCCGATAACTCTGTAGGTTTGTTACTTCAAGGGACAACTTGCGCATTATTCACTGATTATTTATTTACACACACACACACACACACACACACACACACACACACACAAAAGAAACATTATCAAAGACCCCCTCCTTTCATTGATTGGAGCCCTAAAATTTCATCTCTGATAATCAATATGATATATTTTGACCACCACTCTCTCACCTTTAACTCGTGGCATTGTCTTGCTAGCTACACACCGTAAAACAGTGGCAGCTTATTTGAACCAGACACGGCTACTGAAGAAGAAAAGGGACAAATTGTACACAGTCACTTGCAAGTGGATGTATCAAAGCAGTAATGTGTTTTATGTATCATTCTTTTTAACTTAGAACACAAACAGTGAAAGATATATTGACTCTTCAGCTTGTCAGTTCTCAGCTATTAATGATGTTACGAAGATCAACTTAGCATTAGCTTCTCCATGACTGATGGCAGTTTTGTGGTATCACTTTCAGTTTTTAGGTTTGTGATGAATGAAACCTTTCTTGTATGAATTTGCCTTTTTGAAACTGTCATTAGTACACTGAAGTTTTAGCAAGAAAATTCATAGCACTGATTGTTTCAACCCAAGGCAGACATGTTGAGATGGTTAAAACTTTGATTTTCACTGGAGGGGGTCTTTAAGTACAGCCTGTACTGTGGCTGGACTAACCTACAGCATTAACAATTTTGATAATATTTTTTATAGACTTATATAGATGTATTGTATTTACAAACACTTAGGATTAAACTAGCAGACTATCTTTGACTTAAGACAGTATTTTTAATATGACTAATATTCAAGGTCTCCCAGAGAGTACATTGTGTATGTGTGTGTGGGTTGTAAAGAGAGTGAAAAGCATTGCTGAGACCTCATGGGATCTTTGATTAATGGATGTTTTGACAGCTTCTAACCCTCTGACACGCTCACACTTACACAGACACTTTCACACATATAGTGCACATATAAGGTCTTTTTTTTTTGCAATACTGACAGTTTACAGTGTTATAAATGTGCCATGCTAGCAGCATCAGTTTTTCAGCTGCCCTCTGCTCTGGGCAGCAGCAGCTCTTTGATGGTCTTAGGTCGAAAAAATACAACTGCAGTGGAAGGAAAAGATTTCTGTCGCCTGACGATAATGTCACACAAAGCCGTTATCGTTTGGTGCTGAGAATGTGTGTGTTCGGTCATGCCGTGTTTGATCCACAAAGCGAGTGAGAATTTTGGATTCTGCAATATCATATGAAATGTACTGTTATATAACAAATACATAAAACTTGTCTCTGCTGTTATCCTGCAGTTCTTGCAATGTTATTTTCACACTGATATATGATTCAGGAGGGGATACACATGTCACTGTGAGTGAGCAAGTGAGGCAAAGGTGAGAGGGAGAGAGAAGGAGAGGAAGATAGAGGGGTAGTCCACAGGGAATACAAGAGAAATAAGTGTCAAGTTCACGCTGGAGGAAGATTGATTAAAATTGTCTGCATGTAGTTTTCTGAATGTAAAACAATTTTCACATAGAAGGACAGAGGATCCAGTCTCTCTTTTATTGTGCCTTTGTCAGACGAGTTTTCTGTGCATATACATCTGAAGACTTAAGGTACTCTATAGTATTTTTTAAAGCTAAGTAATTAATATTTCAATGATCTGCTAGGTGGACAGAAAAAAGACACCAAAGGATTTTTAATGTTGCTTTTTGTCTGTTTAATGTATGTATAGTGTATGTATAGATGACTGTCATTTTGATGGACAGGATCGTAAACACTCTGTTGTTAACCATTATTACCCTTTTTATTTGATTTTTGTTTTAACGATGATGTATTGTAGCATTAAATAACATTAATTATAGTAAAACATCCATTTATTATAAAAACCAAACAACATATTCTGTCATTTTTAAGGGCATGGAGAGAGGGAAACAACAACATGGGTGTAAACTTAACATATTTACAAAACCACATAGAGCACTTTTTTTGTACCGTCAATGAAGGGCATTAGAACATGTCAATATGGACATGGTGAATAATATTAATCCGTCATTTTTTCAAGTCCACATGAACATTTGGCATAAACACATTGGCATAAATGATCTACTGCACAACATACCTTCAGCAAGGAGAGACTTCAATTTTAAAGCTGGTACACCTGCTACTCCTGATATTTCCTTCCTACAAAACAGTGGTAAAGAAAACAGGGTGCAAATTAATTAATACAAAAGCACAAAAGGCCAAATTGCCTCCCTATTTACCATATAAAAGCATTTTTTAACTTAAAAGGATATCTTTTTAATTGAGTCCAGTTCAGAGCTTATGCAATACAAAATGCACCCAGACTACATCACTACCTGCAAGCTTCACAGAAAACAGTGAAAGTAAACAGCTTCACCTGTTTGTTTTTCTCTGGATATAATTTAAACTCAGCTAAAAACTCAAAACACTCTGTGTCTGTCAGTAGATCAGTGTTTCTTTTACTATCGTCATTAACCTCACTTCACCCTTCTCTCCACTACTCAGCTCTGTGAGTGTGTGTTCAGATCCAGCTGGACAGGGAACCCCCTACAAATGGTCCACATGTGGTTATTGACAGTGTTGCATGTGAATAACTAAGGTTTGAATATTCTAACCTGTCAAAATGACAAGGGGTCTACAAATTTTTCAGTTATCATTACAAGTATTTGGTCAATGAGACTCTTGCTGCTGTCATATTTGCCAAAACAACTGCAACATTTTATGTGAAACTTGTGAGTCTTACTGCTGTAAATACTGAACAGAACACTGAATGTGAGTTAATACAGAGCTGAAGTTTGATCCAGAGACGTTACTATTTTCTCTCTGTTTAAATAACATTACTTAAAAATAGTAGTGGTCAAGTTTTTAGGAATATAATTTAGTCTTCTCTAAAGATTCAACTAAATTTTATAAGCTTTATGAATGTGCATGAGACTTAGAGCTAAAGAAACAATAGATATGTCAGAAAAATAGAAAAAACAAACATACTGTTGCTTTTAGTCTTTTCATAGGATATGTTGGGAATAAGACAAATACAGATAAATATAACATTTTGCAATACAGACAGTAAATCACTGTACAACATGCACATAGCAGAGAACCTGTATAAAAAAAATGAAACTGAAACATCACCATGGTTTGAGTTTGTATTTCTTGAAAGATGGAGAGATTTGGGAAAAGGAAGGAGAGACAGAGAGAGAGAAAAATAAGCAGAATTTTTTCACAGTGTTCCATCAGGATTGAAATGTTTCCTGGAAAATAGCTGAAGATTGTCAGCTTGCGCTTACTGTTTAATCGATGGTGTGTGTATGGGAGTGTGTGAGTGCTTGGCTGTGAAAATGTGTGTGCGTGTGTGTGCATGTGCGTGTGTGTGTGTATGTACACGTGAGTTAGGTTTTTATTAGCACCCTGACCTCTCCCTCTATGCCAGTCTCGTCAGATGACATCATGACAGATCACGTCTTCAACTCAAGGGGCTTCTTTCCATCCAATTTATTCAGGCAGTGGTTAGGACGCCCGTGGGCAGTCCCAGGAGCATCTTTCTATGTTTTTCTCTCCCTACACTCTCTCTCTCTCTCTCTCTCTCTCTCTCTCTCTCTCTCTTTGGGCTTGTCAGATAGGGCAGGAAGACTTCATTATCCTCCAGTCCGATCTATGTTGGCCATGACAGGTTCATCCACCGGCCACCCCACAATCGATACAGCTGACAGTACAGTGTGTGTGTGTGTGTGAAATGATTAACGTGGGCCACGGAAGCCATGATGTGGATGAGAAAGTGATGAGCTGAGGTGTCAAAAGCCTACAGTCTGTTGCCATTACTAACTACTTCCCCAACTCCCTGTTACTTTCTCTTCCATTCTCTCACAAACACACTCAAATTCACACACACACATGCACACACACACCTCTTTTTTTTGCATATTACCACTTGCACTATCTGACAGTGCCTGCCACTGTGGGTCCTTAAAGATGAGTTTTATCTGATGGCTTAACAGGCCAGTCTCCAGCAGCTGGATGACCGTATAATTATATTCTCAAGTTATATTTAAGGTTTCCCACTAAATATAAATTCATGTTAAAAACTATTTTCAATTTCTATTTTGCTATCTGAATTCAAAGTAGCATTTTTTTTCTTAAATATCTTGTGATAAAAGATATCTGCATCATTTACACATTTTCTCAACATCAGTAGTCAGTGGAGTAAAGTGGACTGTTTCAATGACCCTTTCACTGAGAGCTGCACACATATTGGCAAACTGTTTGCCCACCACAACAATATAAAACAAAGGTGTTTGACAGTTACCATCACTTTCACACAGTGAAAGAAAATTTGTTCAAATGGGGTATTAAAAGTATTGATTCTAAGTAATTGAAAGTTCTTTTTCACAGTGACCAGCTGAATTCCTGTTTCTTGGAGGTGATCTGTCTGGCTGATGGGATTTGCCTTTAAGACCTTAAAGTCACTATGAGCAATAGCCTAATTTAATATTAGCATTTAATCACACTATCATTGTAAAAGGTGTCACTTGTGGTGATAAACCAACAGAGACTCATCAGTCTTCTCTGCAGTGCTTTCCAGCTCAAAGGGGCCTTTAAGCAACTTTGAGCTCATTTTCGGCTATCCGGCCCACAGTTTTACCCAAAAGGATGGTTTACTCTGATGGCTCAGAGAAAAAGCCCTAAAAACCCTACTGAATTCAAGCTGCTCAGCAGCAAGCAGGAGGCACACACTGTAAGCAGCTAGCTGGTGAATACATTACAGCATTTAGCCAAAACTGAGCCAGAGGGAGGGAATATTTGACTTGTATTGTCAGAAATATGACTCTAAATGAATAATGTTGCTCTGAAACTGCTGAATATGAGGATAAGTCGCCGTTTACTGACATATCAACTTAAAATATATTTCTGTGTATATGTGCGTCAGATCTTTTTGTCTTGATGCGTGTTTACATTTGCGTACCCACACGTCTGCCGTGGTAAATTTCCACTTGTTTGCATCTCACTAAGTTTTTTATTTGTAGTTATTTTACTGTCAGTTTCCATGAGCGGATCCACGTATTTCTCTTAGTGACTGTATCTACTTTATTTTCACTTTGTCCAACATGCTGATGCAAACACTGGCCATTGACTCTGATTGTTTTTTCTTGGAATTTCTCAAAATAAGAAGTGTGTAATTTGGATTTTGTAAGGAGAAGAGGATTTAATTTAAAGTACTGTGAATAAAAAGGAAATGTCATGTAATAGTTGGTAACAAAGCAATGATGCAACAGTGAAACACTGAGGTGCTGCCATGCATACATGACAGTGTCTTTGATGTAGTTTTTTGCTTTATTTTGCTAGAAAGTAGGCTTGATCGGGAAACAATATTTCTTTAGGGACAGTTATTAGATCAGTTAAGTTAATGTCACTTGTTTTCACTAATAGTTTTCAGTCATAATTTGTTATTTAAACCTTAAGCGCTCATATTTACAGCTTCCCCTTTTTGACCCAAGTTAAAAAAATGATATTGAAAAAAGTTTAGAACAACTTCTTTGAAGAAGAAGCCCAGGATATTTTTGTAACATTTCTCTCTGGATGCTTTTCTGGTGTGATCACCAGCACCATCCTCCAGGTCTGATTACACACTTCCTTCAGCTAGTTCTTCAACTTCATTGCTCTCAACTTCATTGTTGCCCTCCTGATGGCTGTACGCTTCAGTATAATTGGCCATACAAGTTCCCATGAGACAGCGGTATGGCCGACACAGCACAGCTGCTGCTGGTGCTAATACACCTTTGCAGCAGCTCTTTGGAACTATCACACTTAATAAACACGCCAGGTGAGGGCAAAGATGTGCTGCAGGTGCTGGCGGAGCACAATGGGGCATCTGTGGGAGCAGCAGAGGGGTATGTGGGTGCAGGCAGGTTGGTAGATGGTAGCCTCAGTATGCAGACTGACTATCTTGATTTGAAAGATCTTGTGCCAGAACTTGTCCAAAAAGATGAAGGGGTGGATTTCCTGATCCGTCCACTGAGGGGAAACTACCCAGGTGCTTGGGTGAGAGATTTGAGACAGACAGACAGTTACAGACAGACAGAGAGATCATTCTTCTGTCTGCTTCAACAGGCGCTGCAGGGATTATCCTTTTGGAATGAAATGATCTAAAATGGACTTTGAGTGTGAAGTCATCTCCCCCCATGGCAGTTTTCTGGGAGCTTGTGGAGTTTTGGCTGCAGCACCTTCTACAGTATGTGCAGATTCACATGTAGTTTTGTGTGAACATGGAGTAATAGTAATGCTATAATAAGAAACAAAGATATGCACCAGGAGATTGTCACAACTTCGGTCACAGGCTGCAGCACACCCTGACCCACAGCCAGCTCACAGTAGCTGAGACGTCTCAGGTTCAACACATTTAGACATTCACACTTTCATGTGGCCTGTATTCAACTTGAAAATGTCAGTGGCAATCAGTTTCCCATTACTGTTGAGTGTTGACTGCACTGGTACAAACATAGATGTTTTTTGACTTTGTTTTTTGAGCTGCATTACTCTCTATCTTTATTTATTCAGGTCTTTATTCTTTCAGATGGGTGTGTTTTATTTCCCCTTGTTATCCCAGGAGATCAAATATTGATTTTGCTTTGTCACTTGAATGTCTTATAACTTAATCAGAAAATACCATTTAGCATCTGTTTTATGCGCAAAGCCGTCCTGTCAGAGAACCTTTCAAACATGTGGCTGACTGTTGCTGCTGTGCTGCTGTTGCACTTTTCAAATCTACTTTTTTTTGTTTCAGAAAAAACTGTTTCTTCTACATCCAAGGATTATGTTTTTGCTTTCAAGCTGACCTTGAACTCTGCCTCCTGGATGAAATGCAGATGGATGATGGATGAATGAACAAATAGATGGATGGGAATGGATGTGTGTGTCATGTCACTGTATACAGTCCTCCACCCCTCTTGAGTCTTTGTTGTATTTTATTATATCTTTGAGTAAAAGAGTTAGCCAAGAGTGTGTAATATTGACGCAGATGGGTTTGCTTTAGAGTGTATGAAAAGCTTGGTGTGTTTCATACAGACACTCAGGGACATTACAAAGTGTTTGTATTTGATGATTTGCAAATGAGAATGCATAGATTTACCTAATTATCCAAATGCAGCAGGATGTATTCATGTGTCTGCAAGTGTTTTGGCTACTGAACTGAAGTATAGTGCATTTATTATTGTGAGAACTTGGTCTCATTTTTGAAGATTCTGACTGAGCGATTGAATTGTTTGTTTACAACCTGTCAGATCACATTACAGCTTGTGTGTCTTGCTCAGTTAGAACTTGTAGCACTAATGCAGCTCTGTCAATAATCTGTTGTTTGTGTTTTGTTGTTTTTGTGTCATCATAACTGAAGGAAATAATAGACATGCTGTGCAAAACAATAAAAATAAGACCCAACTTGTAGTTTACAATCAATCTCGTTTTAGAAGTGTTAAGTTTAGTATTTAATTAAATGGTTACAAAGTTAGCTCACTGACTTTATCCTCCCACTTTCTATCAGACTTTTAATTATTTAAATATTGAGCTGGTTTGACGGCCTGTTGATTTTAAAACTGATAATACTGAAGCTAAAACTCTTTAGTAAATTAATCTAGATGCATGTTTATCTGTTTCTTGGATGTCACTCTCCCTAAAGCAGCTAAATAATTTGGAAAAAAAATGTTTTCTTTAAAACCAAGATGGAAGAGGACACTCCTTAAATGCTCCCAATTAAATATGCTGGAGGCCAAGAGATGTTTGAACAGAGCAGAAGCTGTGAACACACACTGATGTAGCTCTCAGTTGTTAACACTACCATAGTAGATATTGGGCAGGAAAGCCTTAGTGACAATACCAGTCCCAAAATCACACAAACAAACACACACACACACACACACACACACACACACACACACACACACACACACTCATTCACTCACAAACATAGCCAGAGTTATCTTCTTTATAAATTTCATTTTAAAGTCAACCAAAGTATTCTTTTTATTTGTTACGTGTACACAAGCAAACACACACACACATGGACACACTGTCCTGTAAAAATTGCATCTTAGAATAGATAGCAATTACACCATCTCCCCCACTGATCCCAGACCAGTGCAATTAACACTCCTATTCCAGAAAGGTTATCGCTGTCAAAGAGCCCACAGACAGACACACCACACACACACACACATGCACACACTGAGGTAAAGTTATTAAGTCTGTTCTGGTTGTGTGGCTGATAGTATGAGAGGCAGAAAGGTGTTGGGCATAGCCTGATATTTCCACTGAGTTAATATGCAGACCTGTTACTTCACATAGAGCCCAGCATTAAGTCTGGAAAGGCCACCAACTAACACACACACACACACACACACACACACACACACGCATACACATGGTGTATGTGTTACACAGCTAACACACCCCAGCGACTGTCTTTCTCGTCTTCTCTTTGTCCCTCCCTCTCTGTCATGCTCCTCTGTCTATAAATTGTAAAAACCTCCATCAGACATACTAATCTGAAATGAGATCTTTCAAAAAAGACCCCACACTTCGGCTTTGCCTTGTCCTTTTTTGATGCCTTTCTCTCTGAAACATACATGTTGTCTGCAGGTTCTGCACACTTTTATGCAAGAGACAGAGAGAGAGAGTGGGTGGTAGTAATGGATTACAAGCAGCTGGATTATTCCATTATCTGATGATTATGAGCTAAAGTCTGGCAGGTACTGCATTACTTATCGAGCTGGTAAGTAATGAAACTATGGAAAAATGCATTAGGAGAAAGATACATTTTGATTTCCCATTAATATGAATAAATATAAATATTTCATATGCAATGTTTTATGAGTAAAGGTAAAGTTATAAATAATGATAAGTTTACGTTTAAGATGAGTAATCCTTTGCAGACAAAACAATGCCAACTCAAGGTTCACCTACTGGGGCTTTTTTTTAACTGTATCTCACTGGGTTCACCAGAGGATGGAGTTTGCTCAGTTGCCATAGAGATGGATCTTTTAAACATGAGAGCTCAATAGCTGTAAAAACTTCATCCACAGCACTTTGAGGACTTGTCTGACTTTCCTGTCTGCATCTGCTGTCTAAAACAACAGCAAATGGCAAACACAAAATCTCAAAAGATCTTAAAGGGAGCTCTTATGACTTCTTCCAGCTAAGTTCCAGCAAGTAAACTGTATAACTAGTTAGGAAGTCTACTGGATTAAACACAACAATATGTTACTTGTCTATGCTCTCCAAAACAAGTGTTTCTGATATGATGCCACCAAAAACAAGACAGCATCATTTGTCTGTGTCTCTAAAAAAATGGTTAGGCTTTAGTGAGCTTTAAGGTTTGATGAAAAAACACAAGAGACAGTTTCTCTACATGCTGCTGAAATGTTATATTATGTTATAGTGCAGCAGGGATTTAAGGCACCCTGAATAAGAATGGTAGGAAATGTACTTTCATTCCTAAGACACACACATGTTCTACACAATATTAAATAATGTTCAAACAGCTCGTAATTATAACACTCAGGGTCGTCATATTTGTTCAGTGGCATGATGTGAACAGCAAGCATGGAGAAGTGCAAATAATTTCAAACATGTTGAAGAAATTGGGTTCTGTTTAAGTGATTTATGGCACATGGTCTAAGGTGCTGGTGCAAGTGTGTTAGAGGCATGTCCAGCTTCACTCTGCTAGTCTAACAGAGGATAATCTGGGCACAATGTGAGGTGGAAAGAACAATGGGGTCGTATTTACACACTCAATTAGTGATAGGAGTGTTTGGAGCATGATGTCAGTCAAACCTATCAGTGTGCTATATGCCATTCCCTTTAAAAACCAGGTGCACCAGGACTTAGCTTGTTGCAATTTCAGTGGTGGAACTGGGAACGTTAGTAGTAGAAATGAGCATTTTTCATCATCAGTATGTGTCTGAAAATGCAGAGTGTATGCGTGTTTTGGGCCTGTATGTTGGGGCAATTTACTATCTGAATAATGTGCACTTTAAATAGCAGAGAAAATACTGTGCCATAACTTTAGACCAGCTTTTTGTAGGGCTATGGCACAGACACTTTCTGCTCTCTGCCTCAAGATAGCAGTGAGCTAGACCACACCTCAGTTTTAAGACCAACACATCTGTGGGCACATAGAGAGGTGCAAGTACACTTGCTATTTACACAATGTGGGATTTGGCATTAAAAAAGACAACTGCATCAGTCTGAAACTAGCAATTACGCTTGTGCTCTGCTGTGCGTCACTTTTGACCAGGTGTAAGATAGGGCCCATTATCTTTTACCAAGGAAAGGAACAAGTGATTACTAACCAAGTCAGTTTAAAATCAGACAGCTAGCCCCAGGTATGAGGAGCTTAGAGTGGGAAACTGCCCCATCCACCCTTATATCCTCCTCATCCCCTACTATAAATGCTTAAATGTATGTATGCATTATAGTGTCTTTACAATAAACCAGTGGACTGGAGATAATGATGCCAGTACCTAACCCAGGCAGCCATTATGTTTCCACCAAAATGATTTAGGCAAAAACATTTAGCAGTTTCAAGGACCATTAATAGCCTCAAAACAAAAAATAAAAATAAAAAAAGTTTGATTTTCCCAAATGCAGGTGAAATAAAAAATGCAAGCATGAACAGGGAGTCTAAATGGTAATAGGCAAATTTGTTGTTTCTTTTTTTTTTTCAACATCAGATGTGTAAAATATCAGTGGCAGTTTGAGGCTTCTGAAGATGAGACAGGTACAGGACAAGTGAGGACACTGAAGGTCATAAGAAACAACAAGCACACTGTTACTTGTGTTTTTTTGTGTCTTTTTTATTTTGCATTTAAAAAAATGGTAAATGCAACAACAGTTTGTTTGTTTTTTGTGGTCATGAATGCCTTAGGCAAATCTTGTTAAGAATGTAACCTGCAAGGGATGTGAAAGTTAAGCAGGAAAGATTTCCCAGCATCACAACAGCCTCCCTGCAAGAATCTGTGTGTTTACTTTCTACACGCAGCTGCCTTCAACGTCCTCAGAAACAATGATGAATAGAGTCTTTAACAGGCGACTCCCTTTCTATTGTCCCTCACACCAGCAGCACATAATCATCTCTCTTTTCATCCAGTTTTCTCTCTATATTTGTTAATCAAACTTTCATTCTCTCTTTCATCTCTTACAGCATCCACTCTCTTTCATATCATATGTTATGAATAGACTGAAATTGATTTCATGCCACAGGGCTTCAGCCTTGTACTGGAGTAGACCCCAAGATTTCGATACAGGCTTTAGTGGCGACTGCTTTAAAAAAAAGTCTTTCATTCTGGTTAACAACAGCCTCTCTGATCTCGAGGCAACTCCAACGGCAACTTCTTTGTCTAAGTGGAAACACTAAATGGGTTGAATAAAACAAAAGAGATTGAGATTAAAGAGAGAAAGGGAGCGTGGAGAATCAGAGAAATCGAGGAACGTGGATCAGACGTGTATTAATTACTACAAAGAGTCAAAGAGTCAAAGGAGGCTGAGCTGTTTGACTGCTTGACCCCAGAAGGAAACACAATTAGCAATGAATATGAAAAAAAAAGCTATCAACAGGCTGGATTTACAGCTTTTGTCTTTGTTTGTATAATATCAGTATATTATCAGTTCACTCGAGGCATTCTTGTGGATCAGTGGACTGATGAGTCACAACATCACAGGCTCAAATTTAGGACATTAAGCTTATCTCTACTCTCTCATGTCTGTCTCTTCTGTTTACTGTGTGCCTCTTTCAGCTCTCCACAACAGTGACTGACAAGTATGTAATGGAGGCCACACACAACTTGTGCATACCTACACAGCTACACTTATTGTTCCTGATTAGACCACTTCTCAGGACTGTGTGGGCATGTATTGTCAGTTCTTGATTGACATCTCCCTCACTCTGTGATAACTTATTTACACCTGTGGGAGCAGGACATGCTACATCTTTATCTTTCTTATTGGTACAGTTTGGTGACATCACATTTCAACCTGAGCAGAGCTTTAATCAGCCAATGAAGTGACTCCTGTCGTTGTGGATGAATGATGTGAACTTCTTGTTATGATGTTATCAGCTGTGTACAGTGGCATGCAAGTGGTTAAGATGTAAGAACACTGTTGCTAGGCAACATTGAAAAAAATATTAACATTGACATCAGCATGATGAACTGAAGGTAACAAATCACAATATCGTACTTACAAAACTCCAAGAACTGATTTACTTCCACAGCCATTTCTATAAAATATCATCAATACTTTACAACTCGGGAACTTCAAGCTTTTGCAATTTTTTTTAAAGTTCCAAATCATAAATACCACTAGGGTGGTGTTCATTTGGACTCCTCGCATAAAAGGGTAAATAATAACCCATTTGAGATACCAATAGTGAGCTGTCTACATCAGACAAGCAATTCTACCATTCTGTGGGATATTAACTACCAAGATGTTTTGACATCTAATGAATTTTGACAATATGATATTTGACTTTTATATATTAATATATAATGCTTCATTCTGATAAGCAGATTCCTGTTTTGCTGTATTGCATACTCAAACATCACCAAACATATAAGTGTATGACCACACAGGGCTTGAGCTGCATTTCTTGCTAATAATTTCCAATTTTTCTACCGACAACTGTCAATAACTACACAGCAAGATTTTGTTTAGTGAAGTTTTTTTGAGTGAAGGCAGTTACAAAGAAAACAATGAGTTTGAAAACATGAATGTGGATAATAATAGTTTGAAATAGTAAGAAAAAAAATCAGCTTTAAGAATGTTCAATGGGGATGAAAATGTGTTCAGCTCTTTTGTTAATATATCAAGGATACACATAATGAAATTATTGAAGAAACACTGAATTTAAATATGACTCGACAGGGTACCTTGAATAATTTGGAAACTTTAATAATAAAACTTGGAAAGTGAGATTATAGAGTTTTAGTCTCACGTGTATAAAGAGTTTGATCTTAAGTAATGAGGAGCAGTTCAACAATGGAGCACAGCTTGTGCAGCCAAATAATTAAATGAATGATATCAGAAAAATATTTTTGCCATCTTGTTGTGTTGATTTTTGCCAAGAATCTTTCCCTTATAATGACAGTGTTGCTGTGGGGGCTTGCCGTGCAACGTTCACTCTAACCCGAGCTGACGTCTGGTGCATGCTACAGCACTTTCAAATCTGAATTTATCATGGGCCACAGACACAACAACAGATTTGACCGATTTTTCTGAGCTAACAGACTAAGCAAAAAAAAAAAAAAAAACAGAAACGGAGGGGGCGGTTGGTGTTGGCATGTTGATCTTTTGTGTGCTATGCTGCATTGAAAAAAATGTGGACAAAGTCACAGCAGAATCAGCATGGCTCATAGTTTTGCAGCAAGAGCTCAAAGCAAGTTCAAAATAAAGTTTTTGTTTAATCTCAAACACTTCTAGTGGAGGCAATGTTAAAAGCTAACAAGTTTGCTACATCCAGTTGGTGACAACTCCTGGTCAGCTCGCTCATTGAAATTTAGCTTACTATCATCACTGTTACTCTTGTTAACTATCTTAAAAGTCCTCCTTCTTAGCTGCACTTCAATAGTTTTGGGTTTTTCATAGAAGAGACCTAAGAGTCTTTTGTGCACTTGTTTATGTCATTAAAATGCAGAACTGTTTTTTTTTAATGATGTCCAGCTAAAAATGACAGGGATCTGTCTGCATTAATGACAGACGTATTGACAGATATCTAATTCATAAAGGCTTTATTTCCACATATGGATGAGATGGATACAGGATCCGTGCCACATGAGAGGAAAAAAATGGGAATGGGTCTCCTGATTCATGTAGTGTAAGGGCAACTATGACTATGCATAAACTATGACTGAAAAAAACCACAATGATAAAGACTAGATGTTTGAGGAATTAAGCATGGAACATTGGAAAACAGCTTTGTAATATTCTTAACATAGATGGTCTTAAGACAAAGCTAAATAAATTTTAAAATGAACAGGTAGCGCAGGAGCACTATGACACACACCTGGAAAAATCAGGAATTTCCTTCAACAACTTTTTTGTCTTAATTCAGTATGAAGATAACTGAAACATCCAGTGTTTGAAAAATGCCAGAAAAAAGGTTTTTTTTAGAGATTTAGACATTTTATTTCCCAACACTTGTGTGTACCTGCAGTATATTGCATTTATAATGTATATTTGCATTGTGTGTAAATGATAATGTGAGTGGGAGGAAACAGTTCTGCTCTCGGTCTGCCACGTTTGATTTCTCCTGATGAGAGATCCGATGAGTATAGAGGCAGGAAACAGATGTACAATTTACAGCCAATTAATTCATCCCTCTCTCTCTCATTTGCTCTCTCTCTGTCTGACACACACTCACACACTCACTCTTTTGCACACGCCCACACTGCATTGTCAGTGGGCCGCTCTGTGAAGCGCTGCGTTTCTGTTGTCGCCCACAATAGAGCACTTTCTTATCGCGCTCTCAGAAGATAAACATGCCCCTGTGAATCTCACTGCCTTCTCCTCTTCTTCTCTCTGGCTGTCTGCTGACTACGAGCAGAAGATATTTCCATTATTTACATGACTAAACAACAACCAATCTCATCCAATCACATCCTCCCCTGCCTGCTGTACACCTCCCAACCTCCTGACAATCTGCCTTGAGCTGCTGTGATTTTTCACTCCCAGAGAAATTTACAGGGAGAAAAAAAATCTAACATTTCCCAGGAAAAGAAAAAAGGGGAGATGTTGAGAGCGCAGGGATGGCAAGATGGGAATAATGAGGGAGATAGAGAGGTTATACACCCCACTAATTAGCTGAGGTCTTTACAAGTTCAAGGACGGTTTCAATTTAGCTGATAAAGATGAGAGGATGAGCAAGGCAGGGAAGGGTGAGATGGGTGAGACTTCCTACATCTTAATTATTCCACTGGTTTTTGCCTGGTGGCGCCTTTAGGAGTGTGTGTGTTGTGGGAGAAAGGGGGGAGCAGGGGGAATGGAGGAGCAGAGTTGGGGGGCTTCCATGCAAAGGCCAGTGGTCCTGTCCAGGGCGGAGTTCGCGGGGTTGACACTTTCCCTTTCAATTACTCTGCCACTAGCACAAACATCAGCAACCCAGGAGGATCATGGGTATCTCTGAGGTTAAACACACATTCACGTATTCATTCATACATGCATATAAATTGGCTATGCTTATACTTGCAGCAGATAATGAAAGGAGTGCATTTTTGGAGGTTGAAAAGTGTTGTGGCCATGAGTCAAGAGAGCACCGGTTTTAAATGTGATGAATACCTGTTTTCAGCAGCCAGCACACCTTCACCTGTACTCCTCAGTACAGCTCAGCTGAAGGACAGAGGACGGGACTGTCGCTTTTTTCTTGGTAGAAGTTGAAAAAGTCATATAGTTTGGCACTGAGTGAGTCACTGGTTCTGTTGACGTATTCTTGCTCACTTTACTGTAAACATATGCTCACTGTTAGGTTTGACTCATAGTAGGGCGCTTGACAAATTTGTTTGAGTGTCACTATACAAAAAATTAAACAGTCTTGTATCAATTCAATTTATACTTCAGCAAAATATTCTAAAATTTTCTCCAAACCCATGAAACCCTGTCTCTTTGCGGTGCGAGTGTATTTCTGCCATGCTTAGAAAGGTTTAATCAGGACAGACATCTGTGTAGATCACACAAATATTCTGCTTTCTATGTGGTTTTTTTTGTTTTGTTTTGTTTTTATAAACCCTATCTGCATTAATTGATCACCTCCCAGTTTATCCATAAGCTGCAGATTTACTGAGAAAATATTTGGATTTCAGTAACTTTTGTTGTCTGTCAGTCTGTTGAAGGCTTAGTTCCCCGAGAGTCCGTGCTGACAGCTGGTTGCTTCTGTGAACAGAGATGCTGAATGCAGGTCGTGGTTGATATGGATTGAACACTACAATTTCCATGGGGACATTGGTAACAGTATCTAATCACATTGCACACAATATGATGGTGTCCATGACATGAGCTAATTCTCTAGACGCCTGACATAAAAAGAAAGTGTCAAAGTGTCTTTTTTCTACATCATTTCTGATGACTTTGGGAACTGTGGGAGTTGCAAGAGATTTCAAAAAAAGAAAAGTCCAAATCAAAGAAGCTGAGGCTGAAGTATACTGACTTTTAGGCCCTTGTATGACTCAAACTCCATAGGATCTCTCTCCATGCAAATTAATAGTATCTTTCTTTAGACTCTGTCCATATCCTCAAATAGATATAGATATAGAATGGCTGTGTTAGAATTTTAAGTTTTTTTTTCTCAGACATGAGAGCCTCTCAGCAATATTAATGCTGAGTAAATCTAAGTCAAATAAATCAGATCTTCAGTTGAATGTCATTCCTGTTGAAATGATGTAATGTGGCACATAGCACCATGAAGAATTGATAGATTATTAGTTGAGTTGATAAAAGCTGTTTGATTTCATAGGAGACATGTGTAGGATTAATGGAATATATTTCATAGTTTTGCTGGTTCAGTTTTATATTTATGTCTTTTATTGCAGGATGTAAGTGCAATTAAAGACACTGAGAAAAAAGATACTAATCCTAATTGTTTTGTTAACTCTTCAACTATGCCAAATTAATGAAAAACAAGTTTCTTGTTCAATAACTTGTTTGATAAATCTTCCTGCACTTTGATGAGCAAACCTAAAGTAGTTCCCGCCTCCCGTCTCAAAGAGCTGCATTTGACCAGTAGTTTGTGGGCTGTACTTGAGCAGAGCAGTAGCATGGTTGGAGATTTGTTTTTTTATTATTATCAGTTTTATTAACAGTCCCAGAAGAGCAAGGTTGTTGGTTCCTGATAACAATGAACGACATTGTTAAGGGATGTAAGCCAGGGGCCAGCAGTCCCCTACAGCTCTAACTTACTGCTGTTTACTAAGCCACATCCACTTTTGAATGGTCCTATTAAATTGAATCAAATTAAAGAAATTAAAACTTTACCTTCCATTTTATTAATGCAACATTGCAGGGGTTAAAAACACTGTAACTGCAGTTCCCTGAGATTTATAGAGTAGCTGTTCATGGTTAAAGTGTTAAATGTTGCGTTCAGACTCTAACACTGACAGGTTCTAAAAAAAACCCCAAAACAAATCACACTAACAACGACAACAACAACAAAACAAATACAAAAACAACAAAAAAAACAAACAAAAACAGCTTGGTAGAGGCTCCCAGAAAAGATCAGAACTTGTTTACAAAGTCACATTCACTCAGGTCAGTCAGCCTCCTGCTGCTGGTCGCTGTGCAGCACATTGTAGGATCAGTGTCCTGCACCAGTGGACCTGCATGAAAATGAAACCATGAAATATCACAATGATAATGTACCTCTGCTTCCCTTTTTATCACATGAATCTTTTTTATTTATTTTCACCTGACATCATACTGTTTATCTTTATTATTAAATGATCTGTACTTGCTTAATGTTACATGCAAATAACCTGTTTTATCAAGAGTTGAGAAAGAAGAAAGCTGATCTCTAAATCCAAAATGTCTTTGAAGTTTGGGTTAAGCTGTTTAAGTGAATGTTGAAAGCTGACAATTGAGTTTGTGTTACCATGAATAAAATAGTTGATAGAACATCCCTATTTCCTTTATGTGTTTCTGTTTATTTATTTCTTCAGTCCATTTCTTCTACTTTAAAACTTTGCAAGTGGATTTGCACTGACAATGAAAACTGTGTGTAGAAACATGTAACGTGCTTCTGTGCAGCAGCAAGCAGTTGAGGAGTGGAAAACTTGATCATGTTGGACTGCATCATGTGCTTAGAGGTATATTACGCTCTATAACTTGTTTCTAATTCTGATAAAGTGACAGTTCAGTATACACTCTCAAATGTATTTTTATTAAATGAAAGGCATATACATGCATATGTTAATACCTTGTTTATGCTCGTTATGTTTATGAACACTGGAGTAAAAATAGACTGACTTTTTTAAGTGACGTTGACACATGTGCATGGGAAGAAGATCATTTTCAATCACCTTGTCCTTCTGGCAGAAGTCTACCTGTTTACATACACACTGATGCATTTAAACAAATCAAGTTTGAATATTATTTTGCTGTGCATCCTGTTTCGTAAAGTCTGGGAAGTTTGTGGCACTTTTGTCCTCTCTGTCTGTTGAGGTCTTTGGATACAGCTCATATCTGCTCACGGTGCACTCAGGAAGAGCAGGAGTCACTGTTTCCTGTGATTTAGTTTCTTACTGGTGCTCATGTACGGTAGTAGGTTCAGGGAGGTGTGTCACACTATAACATTAACACATTTAGAAATACTAACACACTTCACTTAATGTTCTTCCTCCTATTACAGGCCGCTGGCAGCCCTCTGTAAACAATGAAAATCTAATCACATACATGAGAGGCATCTCATTAAAGGGAAATGTGTTCTGTTGGAATTACATTATGTGAATTCTAACATACTAAATGCTGTAGAACACATGATTGTGTGTGTTAACCAGAACGCCATAGTGGAATTCATTACCATTTTTAAAACCAGCAGTAATCCCAGTTTACCAGTGTTTATTGGGGCTTCTGGACAAAGATTATAAAAATGTGAGTAAGATAATGATTCTTTTAACCTTACGCAAAAATATAGTCTCTACATTTCAAAGTCTGCATCACTCCAGCTCACTCATACAGATCACGTGGTTTTAAAATCACCATCAATCATCTGGACACTTAAACTATTTGGTTTATCTAAATATTACACATATAGCATACCATACACCTGCCACAGCAGCATGACTGTCGCTTGTGTTACAGGAGTCGTCAAGTTTCATTTCAAGTCAAAGCTAATAATCTTTGTGGTAAGGGAGACACGCAGGCAGACGATCATGTGGGAAATATAGACGGCAGCTGAATGATTTTCTGCATATGAATCGGAAAAATGTGTAGATGTATGAACATATTTTTCTCATTCTCTTTTTTCTTTTTCTCCACACAGTGGGATGCCATTAATGAGATGGATGAATACTTCACTCCTATCCACACATACCAGGTGTGTAATGCTGTCAGTGTTCAGCAGGGTTGGATGGTTTATTAAAATTAAATATTATAAGAACTTCATAATAATAAATCACTTTTTTTTAACATCACCACCATTCAACACCAGCTATTTTGTTACTGAATGTTTATTAAATTATAATAGAAATAATAAAAATAATAGTAAGGTTATACAATCGTTTCTGCTATAGTATGCTAAAGCTAGGAGGAATTTTTTTTTTTTTTTTTTAGTTTTACAGCTTGTTCTTCAGTGTGTACGATGATTTTGCCTTTCAGACAGTGATTTGGTTTGGTAGATATTTTATGGCTTACAGGAACACACATGCTTAAAAATGCCTGGTGTTTGCAGTTGGTGTAGTTGCTGGGAGTGTATTTGGCCAGAAATCCCATCTCATATCTTGGGTCTCAGCACTCATGTGCAGACACTCATTTCCTCTCTTCTCTTTGCCATCCAGGATAATTATATTACATATGCTAGCCAGGACTCAAGCTAGGATTTTTGAAATACTGCAGAGCAGGAGTCCAAGTCCCCCTCTCAAACCTCCAGGCAATTTTTACCAGACAAATAAAATAAAATCTGTTTATTTGGATTTAAATCATATTGCTGATTATACTGCTGGAATGATCAGTCTATTTATGGACTATTGATAGACAGAAAATTAGTTTGCAACAGTTTTTAAAATTTTAAAAAGCTATTTTTTATACAGAAATACTAGACAGTCAATGGTTAAAGTTTTTCAGATGTTCATATTTCTCTTTTGTCTTGGTATAGTCACTATTTTCGTAATGACATTGGAATTACTGGTTGGAGAATAAAAGCAAATTAAAGACTTCATCTCTGGCTCTGGAAAACTGTAGTGAGCACTTAGGAACTTCTGATATTTTAGACCAGATAATTAATTGATCAATTAACCAGTGCTTTAATTATAAATGAAATCAATGATTTGTTGCAGCCTATTTTTTTTTTCAACATAAGGATATAAATGCTCATTAAAATCTTTTCCTAATAACACTCTGCTGGGGAAAACACTTGTTACATTGATTTTTTAAATGAGTTGCACCAGACCAAAAAACACCTAAAATCAGCCTATAAAATATCCATTACTTGGTTTATTTTAGCCAAATGACCCTAAAAAATAAAAACAAATAGCCTCAGTGTGGTCAATGGTTGCTTTCCATCAAAATGGATTTACAGGGTTGGTAACTGGTGTATTTCTGACATTCCAGCCAACTTTGCCGATGCTGTCGGAATCAAACTAACATCAGCAAGCTACTTTGACGCACAAGAATTAAGCCGTCATAGTTTATCTGGATCACTGCACTTTACAGCAGGTGACAGCAGGTCAAGTTTGGTCCAAAAAAATGTCAAAGAGTCAAAGAAAGTACTCGGAGCTTCCATTCAGGTGACAACAGCAACACTTTAATTCAGAAATATTCTGTTGCAAGTAAAAGTTCTGCATTCTAAGTTTTAACTAAGTAAAAGTACCAAAGTATTATAATACACTTAAAACAGCTAAAACAAAACAAAATTTTAGTATATTTCGGATACATTTATAACAAAATTTTGTCAGATTACCAATAATGCACTGACATTTGTGTCACTTAAACGCTGCCTCAGTTAAAAGTTGGGCTAATTCGGACAACTTTAATACTCTTGGGTAGATGCATCTGTAATAATACATGCAAATATATTTTTTAAGTAGAATTTACATTAATAATGGGAACCTGCAAAGCAAATGCCATTTGCACCTGGAATGGTTGTTTCCTACACCAAATAAAGTAGTTTTATAGTCTCAGCTGAATCAAACTGCATAAAACTGATTTTGATGTCATCTAAGTCAATAAATAAAAAGTTATCAAAGTTTTCTGAAATGATCCATTCATCCACCTCCTTTATGTGAGGACTTTTTTGTTCTTAATGCCTCATCACTTGGTAACTGGTCTTAATTGTTAAATAGTTTCCATGTGATTTTCTCACCCAGGGAACAAACAGAGTAAATGTAGCGCAGTTAAAAGTATATATTTCGCACTGAAATGTATAGAAGTATAAGTAGCATTAAAGTAAATATTTAAGTTCAGTAAAAGTACTATAAACAGTGCTTCAGTGCAGTACTTGAGTAAAGTGTAACACACTAGATTCAGCTTGGGTTGCCTCATCTGATTACACATAAACTGTAAGAAGGGCTACGGCAGCTGCTCTGCTCTATGAAACAAATAGAGCAACACACAGGGGAAAAAGAGGCTGAAATCTTGAAATGGACTGAAAAAAAGGGAAAAAAAGTTTTAAGTTTTAAAAATATGAGGATAAAATAAGCTACATATAACTCCTCAAAAGAAAATAATGTGTGTTTACACAGACAATGTGTGTTGTTGCAATGGTTGCTGACTGTAACACTTACTCTGAATCAGGTCTGTAATGTGATGAGCCCCAGCCAAAACAACTGGCTGAGGACAGTCTGGATCCCTCGAGAGGGAGCCAGGAGGATCTACATCGAGGTCAAGTTCACTCTGAGAGACTGCAACAGCATGCCTGGAGTACTGGGCACCTGCAAGGTAACAGTCAGACAGAGAGGCTGAAGATGCTAAGAGATAAAATCCAGATGCAAAATTAATGCACATAGACAGGAGGAAAGAAGAGGCGCTGCAGGGACTTTTTGTTATTACATGTATGTGCTCTTGGATATTCCAGATTTACTTTGCTTATTGCATCTTGTGAGGTGCTAATTGTAGAGATAGAGTATGGTTTCAATTAAAATCTAAAATGCAAGTTGCCTTCAAAAAGGACTCGAGGAACACTGTACAATTTCGTACAAAATAAAAACGTTATTTTAAAAGTCAAAATGCTTTTTGAATAACAAACAGATTTAAACCAGCATAGATCTACAACAGCTTTATTGTCAGCAGTAGCTAACATACCTATGTAGTGGTCCAAAAATGATTAGCTGTAGGATGGTTCTCTATCAATGTTCCAGCCTGTTGGTCAAAAACAAGGAGGTAACACATTACCAATAGAAGACAATGATGATAGAACAATGAACACACCTTTCTTCTGTGTGGGCCTTATAAAAAATATTAATGCAGTTTGGTAGAATGATATAGCTAAAAGAACATCATGAGAAAAATAAAGTTTAATGTTTATTTCTAGCATTTCTTTTTTTTCATTATTTTTCTGTTAACAAGTGCAAACTGGTGTAATCATCTTACCCAAAGAGAACATCTGAATATGACATCACCTTTTGTCGTTTTAAGCTTTTAAGCTTAATCTCACCTGTCCATATTACAAGAATGAGTCCCAAACCACCACCTAAGATGGTTTCAGTCTTTTTATTTTGCATCTTGGATGCATGTTATTAGGCTTTCAAACAGTAAACTGGGTTGCAAAGTAATACTCCTTGTTTAACACAATGAAGCTACATACAGTACTCATACAATGTACTGTCTCTGATCTACAGGAAACGTTTAACTTGTACTACTATGAGTGTGACAGAGCGGTGGGCTCGGCCATACGGGAGAACCAGTTCATTAAGATTGACACCATCGCTGCTGATGAGAGCTTCACGGGTGTGGACCTGGGAGTCCGCAGACTCAAACTGAACACTGAGGTATGAGCAATAACACTCTTCTAGATTATACATTTATTTCAATTCGAAGCACGTACATCTCCACAGGAGTTAGAGACAAGTTGGAAACATCCCCGGCCCCAGAGAGTCTCTTCCAGTCTCGTCACTCAGGCTGTTTCGTGCTCGCTGCTGCAGATCTCTAAAAGAAAACAAACAGCAGAGCTCAGTTCAGTATCATGGGAAATACTTTGATATTGATAACAGCTTCAAATTTGATACTGGATGGTGGAGCTATTTCTTTATTGATATCTTACATTGTTACAAAGATGAAGTTAGGGCAGACAAAGTATAATTCATTGTTCACCATCTTTAAATTTGCTACACATTAATCCGGAGTTACCTTCAGGAAATACACCCACCTAAATTACACTGTAGGTTTCTTGGTACAGTGACTTTGTCGTTATGCTTTTATTTATTTATTTATTTTAATTTTGTTCCTATTGTGATGCCAATGTGAATATTGTCTGCTACAAAGGGTTGTCAGACATACTGCATCACAGTGGCTGTTGCCTGAATATTTTTAGTTCAACTAAACATTTAGTTTAAGTATAAAAAAGTGTGTTTTACCTAATGAATTGTGAAATGGCAGAGTTATTTTATGTTACCACAAAACTGACAAGGAAAACAGAATACCACATAGAATTTATGTTCACAGCTTAAGTTTTATGAATTTGTAATGCTGCAAAGGCCTGTTTTTAACTAAATGCTTTTCACTAAACACATTTATTCTTTTCTATTTTTCATGTTGAAAAATTCAAGAAAAAGGCCAAATGCAATGTGTTAGTTCATCTCTCAATGTTCTCTAACTTCCGTGCACTGTCTGTTTCTCTCCATTCCAGATCCACTGGTTTCTATTGAGCTCATAAATCTTTAAAAGCTCCTAAAAAGATTTTATTGTATTAAAAAAAAAGTATTTCCTAAAACAGGTAGATGCCATAGTTTTAGCAACATATTTCTATTGGAGGAAATCTTGTGTTTTTGTCCCACCTTCAGCTGTACATTACTGAAGGCAACAGGCCAATGTCTAAACTCATACAAACCCACAGAGTGTGTGTCTAGAGGTCACAAAGGAACATGTCACCCAGTGTAACGCTTGTTGTTACAGATGAGAGAAAAGAAGATATATCAGATTTTGATACACATGCAGTGCTTATTATTAGGATTTCAAGTATCCAAATCACTCTACATTGTTTAAACTGTAAATTTTGTAAACTGAAAAGAGACACAGCTGTGCCATTCAGCATACCTTTGTGCAATGCAGTCTGTTTTTATAATACCAAACAAGTGCTAAAGCTAAATTATTGACCCATGCATGAAGTGCAATTCATCTGCAGTTTTAAAGATGTGCAATAAACAAAGCCAGTTAAGGGGAAACTTAAGGGACAACTTACCTATTTTAATTGTCCTTATACAAATAAATTCCGACCTGTGTGAGCTCGTTCTTCAGTTCACTGCAGCTGATGCCTAAACGCTGTTTAAACTTTGCTCGTGCCCTTGTCAAATGGAAAGAAGATGTGCAATGAAATTCAGCGCACCACAGTGTCTGCTTGTTCCATTATCCAGCTTTGTAGAATAAAAAGCAGAATAAAGTAGTGAGGCAGAAACAGAGACAGCTTGCTTTCAAAGTAAAAGTCACATTTTGAAGCTTGTTGGCAGCAGTCAATTTAAGAAGGGTTTACCTGAATAGAAAAACAATTAGCTTAAAAAACAGTCACATTTCACACTTTGTTAATATCCTACAAATGATTGTGAATAAATTGCCAACTGTGCTTGATGCTGTTCATTAAGTACATCCCAAAAGAACATAAAAGCACAGGGAAAAACAAGCACAACACTCTGTCTTATTTTAGATTTGTTGTCATTGTGAGATCAGTTTGTTAATATTTTCAAGATGACAGATGTGTGAGATGAAAGTGTCAGACACTGTTTTGACAGGTGCGAGGTGTGGGCCCCCTGAACAGAAGAGGCTTCTACCTGGCCTTCCAGGACATCGGTGCTTGCATCGCCCTCACCTCTGTGCGGGTGTACTACAAACGCTGCGTGGGTGTGAGTCGGAACCTGGCAGTGTTCACCGATGTGGTGACGGGTGCAGACTCGTCCTCTCTAGTGGAGGTGAGAGGTCAGTGTGTGGATCACGCTGAGGAGAGGGACACACCCAAGATGTACTGCAGTGCTGAGGGGGAGTGGCTGGTGCCCATCGGGAGGTGTGTGTGCTCTGCTGGATTCGAAGAACACAGAGACTCCTGTGTGGGTGAGTGAAATATAAAATTCTAACAGCTGTTTTTCTTTTCATTTATGTTTTAATTTTCTATTATGTCAACAGTCTTGATTCCAGTCAGGAAAATCAAACATCTTTAAAATATTTCAATATGTTTAGATTTTACTTTTTCCTCTCATTTACTGACATCTTTATATTTTCCAGTCTCAAGTAACAATTCTCAAACCCATTCAAAAACCCTTTGTCATTCCTTAATATTGTTTGTTGCTTCCTATTTAGATATTAGAAATTATAACCTAATGCATAAAGCACAGCTCTGTCCAATGGCATGCTGTCAGAATGACATTTTTCCTTATGGGCCCATGTTGTCATGATAATCTTATTCAAACAGAAAAAATCTTGAGGTAGACCTTTTAGGAATACTCTGCAAAAAAATACAGAAGTGTGGAACAACAGGAGTTAACAAGATTTTAATGCAACGCTATCATCTGTATCTGTTTATGTTATAAAAATATCTGTTTGCACTCAGTTTTTACCAGACTGGACTGAACTCTCCTGTCTGCTACAATTTTTTTATGCATCAAATAGTTTTTTCATTTACTCTTTTTACACACACATATAAATGCATTCTGTTGGTCCAAAAACAACACAATAGTTTTAGTATTTTCCTTAAAATTACAGAATAAATATCATGATATAATTAATATTTTAATTTTAATAGTAAAAAGAAGCCAGATATAAGATAGCTATTGCCTAAAAAAAAAAGCCAGAATAGCTCATCTTAAAAACATACTCGTATTTATCACATTCCTTATTAACGCAAAGTCACATTAACAGTTTAATTTACAACATTTAGGCACAAAATATCCATAATATTCATAATTAGGCTGACCAAAACTGATCCCTGGATGAGTTACCTGTCAGTCTATGAGACTTCATATTCACAGCTCTTGGTTCGTTAGTAAAAATCCAGTGTAAAACAGTTGCTGGTCAAAATGTAAAAGGCAGCGATGCATCATTTTTACTTTGGTCCAGACAAAGTTTAGCGAATTACAGCTGCAAAATATGACCAAGGTCTCTTCTGATAAGGATGCAGGAAAAATATCGGTTCCTTTGGCTCCATCCAAAACATCACTCAAGCATATTAGTGAAGTATTTAACTATGTGAAACTTTCCTCTGAGCTCAAAACATCAGCAGAAATGTCTCTAGAATGTAAAACGCCTTCAAAGCAACACATTAGTTTGGAAAGGTTCTGGCCTTTTTAGCAAATCAAAGAGTCTCTTTGAAGCTCTGACTGTGCATCACATAAGAAGAAAAAAAATGAATAAATGAAGAAGTTCAAGGTCTGGTCAAAAGCTTTTTCTAAGGTCTTACACTTTTCTCAAGTAGGTAAATACTGAGAAAATAGCTGCGTGTCTTTCTGAGCTGAAACTTCTTTCCTCATTCAGAGCGTGACGATAATTAATAAGTGAGACATTTGAAATGCAAAGACACTTGATCCTCTCTTTTGTTTTTCTTTTTCAAAACCACATTCTGTTTGTTTTTGTCTTTTCTGATTTTTTCATGGGGTTTTGATAGGCTGACCTCATGCGGAGACCTGTGCATATTTCAGGTTGCCATGGGTTACAGTAATTAAAACCTATTAATCACACAGCGATGGATAATGAAACGCTAAAAGCAGTTTGTCAGCCAAACGAGCCGAACGAGACACGCAACACCAGTTAGCTTGCATCTCCCCTCCTCCCCCTCATCTTTCTACTTCCCATCTTCCTCCTCCCAACACACACACACACACACACACTCATACATTCTCAAATCTCTGTTGTATTTTACAAATCTGAGGCCAGCAGGAGACACCCTCTTGGTTTGACATAGTGAAAGCTTCTTGTCAAAATGTGTTTAAAAGCATAGAAAGTGGACTTTATGTGTGTGTTTGTGTGTGTGTCTGGTTCAGATGGCCACTTACAGACTTTCTATAATTAGTGGCAGGCAATTAGCATCAACCCAGAATTGCAAAACAGAGCCTAAAAACTGCGAAAAAAGCAGAAAAAGCTATAAAAGGCAGTAAAATGTGCGGAAGGAAAAATCACTCTGAGTCACTTTTTGTTCATGGGGTTGATTTTTTCCCAATTTTAGTACTGATTGTAATGTAACCAAATTTATGTATGTTATCTGAGGTTATAGAGATAGAATCTTCTGAGGGGAAAAAACTCCATTAAAGCCCCTTAAATTAGACTTAATTTTCTCTATGATAATTGTCAGCTGGAGGTGATGATTTCTCCACGTATTTTATTTACCATTACATCATGCAGTCAGAGCAGAAAGTAGGTTTGTAGTTGAAGTAGAATAAAAGAGCACTTCTATATATCCTCCAATGACGTCTTGTCTCTTTTGCACCAAACTGGGTCGCCGTGCTATTTCACCCTCACCAAAGCCAGCCACTGTCACGCACACACGAGACCAGACAAGACACAGAGAGGGGGGGAGCACGAGATGGTGAAAGGAAGATGGCTTAAGTGGTGAAGGCTTGTATGTGTGTGCAGAGAGAGAGAGAGAGAAATCAAACATGAATGTGCGTGAATATGTGTGTGAGCATGCTTAAGTGGTTCTCTCCCGACATAGGTGCAGAGCTTAAGCTGAGAGCACGGCATGTGTGTGTGTGTGTGTGTGTGTGTGTGTATGCGAGCACAGGGTTGCGTGACATGCCGTTACAGTGTCACAGGGAGGCAAGCAATGAGAGACGAAGGAGAGAAGAGAGGAGGAGGGAGGGAGATAGACTGGTGGAGTGGTTGACTGGACCCCTCGTCCACTTGAGTTTACATCAAAACACAGAGTCTGCGTGTGTGTTGTTGTGCAGGTGTGTACTGTATGTGTACGTGTGTGTCGTTGTGTGTCTGTGTGTGTGTGTGCAGGCCTCCCGGTGCCAGTGAAGAATGGACTAAAGTGCCCCCATACAGTGAGAGCGATCGAGGACACACTGATATAAGACACACACACTTAGGCTGGTCACATCTACTCAGCTCAGTCGGCCCATCCAAGCCTGACCTACACACACATGGGAGGGAGGGGTTGTACTCGCACATGTGGGTTGGCTCACTCCTCTGCTCAGTCAGTGGACCACATCCTGTACCAACTCTGAACTGCACTTCTCCTCTGATACTTTCATGTGATTTATGGTTGACTTTGTGGGAAATAACATAATCCAGCCACCAGAATAGAAATTAGATAGAAGAGAGAAAACACCTCAGTGAAGCTATTGACCTAAAACAACTGGATTAGGCCCTTAACATGCTTTTTTCCCCCTCTTTTCTTTTGCCTAAAATAACATTAAAACTTTTACTCAAAGTAAACACATAGCTTCAAAAAGGGTAAAACAAATACAAATATGTGATACTGTCAAGCTTTAAAGTCAAGGCTGCGTGTTTGTTTTCAACACTTCATTCACAAACACATACTCTGTTACTGTATGTAAATATGACAGAACATTTTATTCAGCAGAGGCCTTTTTCTATCCAATAGTGCTTACAATAGTCTATTTGGGAGTTCAATATGTCAGACATCATAGATTATTATGGCTTTTAGATATGTTTGATCCCTTTGTGAAGATAAAATCATGACCAAAGCAAATAATGAGATTTAGGAAATTGCTCTGTCAGTCAGAGCCAGTTGTACAAAGACAGAGGTTATTTCTAGTGTCTGATAACAGTTAAATCTGGAATGGTTATTTTTTGCTTAATGGTATTTTTTTTTAATCCAGGGTTATGATATTTTAAAATGTCAGCTCAAGTCTGGGCAGTGTTAGCAAAATATTCAAATATAATAAAGAATATTTTTCTGATATGGATGTATCTGAAGAAATAGCAAAGGAAGCCAAAATGAAATCAAATTATCTTATTGATGTGAAGTGCACTGAAATTTTGTGTAGAAATGGAAGATATAGAATGTGTAGATATCAGAAAAATTTTGATTCATTAATCACACATTAAAACAGGAACACTTCAGGCAACATCATATAGATCAAAATCAAACTTTGCTGACCTTAGACTGGAGGGAAGTTCCTGTAATTGATTTTTTGCCTTTAGATGTTGTGTGTTTTCAAACTGTGATTGCCCATTTAGTTTGTCTTTTTTTTCCTCCGCCAGCAGTTATTGTTTGCCAGTAACTGAGGGATCGTGGGACTGTTGAAAGCCTTTTTGACTCTTACTGACCCGAAAGCAAACTCTCCTCTCTATCAGTCAAAAAGAGGAGGAGGAGGCATAAAGAGTGAAGGCGATATAAGCAGCATGAATAAAGATAGAAGTGAGGTGGACAAAAAGAAGTGAAATGAAAGAATCAAAATTACAAAAAGAGAGAGATGGAGATTATGAAAGGTGTGACACACTGCCACATAATGTGATCATTATCTGCCCATGTGGAACCATAGAGAAATATCACAGGAAGACAGCAGCAGGTGACTGGGAGGATTTAATATTCCCCTGTTATATATTTATTTAATCTCACTCAAACACACACACACACACACAGACAGAAGCTGAGGGCTTTGTCCTTTTTCCAACCTGTCAGCACCGTCATCCACTCTGCTTGTCAGTCCTCCTCATATTTGGTATTTTTTACATCAAACACATGCACTTATGCAGAATTGTACAGACACACACTCACACATAAAGTGCACACACGCACACAAACACACACAAATACACATAAAAAAGGGTCATTGAAACTCTGGAGACAGATCTGTTCATGAGCATTTCTGACAAGGTGAAGCACATTTATTGGCCTTGAGTCCTTAAGGTCCATTCAGGTGAAAACAGCTGACACTCAAATCTGGAGCAGAGGAAGATCACAGTGATGACTTCCTTACATGCTGAATGATTTATTATCATCAGAACAAGAGTGTCATTTTTTTAGAATATTAGCTACAATGACTGTTTGCACTGTGTAGTGTGATGTATCCGTCTTACACTCATGTTTACTTCCTGTAAACTCTGCAGCAACATTACCTGCACCACCAGCCTTAGTGATCACTTGTGCTCTTTTATCCTAAAGCTTATTCATAAGCTTTGGGTAGTAACCAAAAGAATGAGATTGTAGATGCAAGTGGCCGAAATGAGTTTCACTGCAGGGGCTGGACTTAGCTTTAGACATGAGGTGAGGAGTTTGGACATCCAGAGGGAACTCAGAGTAGAGCCACTGTTCCTTTGCGTCAAAAGGAGCCAAATGAGGAGATTCAGGCATTTAATAAAGGACGCCTCCAGGGCACCTCTCTTTGGAGGTTTTCCATGCCTGCCCAACCGGGAGGAGACCCTGAGGTAGACCCAGGACTTGCCAGAGGGATTATATATCTCATCTGGCCTGGGAACGCCCCAGAATCCCCCAGGATGGGCGTTAAAGCTTTGCTAGGAGAGGGACATCTGGAATACCCAGCTTAGCCTCTGCTTCTGTGACCCAACTCCAGATAAGTAAGTGGACAATGGATGGAACTCAGACAGTTCACTTTATACAGTTGGCCTTTTGTATAGTGTTAATAGTGTTTACGGTTTTTGTTTCTGATCATTTTGATTATCATCTTTGATAACTGTGAGTGTTGTTATAGTAGCTCCAACATTAATTTGATACTTTAAAAAGCTGCCAAAAATAAAAGTGACTGATGTACTCCACCTTGATTTTATATTTTAATGAGTACACCAATAACTATATATGGTATAATTACATGCTTTGCTTGTTTTCTTTATTACTTTGTTTTGCAAATTGTGTACATGTGCACCTCTTTACATGTCTGTTGTCTGTTTCCATTGCAGACAGCAAATCAGGTGTGAGTCTCCACATCCAGGTTCCTGGCTTATATGACTTATTTGTTCTAAATGCTTTTTAAATACATGTGTGTTCACTTTTACACGTCTATCTAAAATAGCCCATCAGTGGTTGAAACAATAAATCATGTCCACATGAAATAAAAGCAGTTTGTCTATCTAATATATATATATATATATATATATATATATATATACACACACACATATAGATAGATAGATAGATAGATAGATAGATAGATAGATAGATAGATAGATAGATAGATAGATAGATAGATAGATAGATAAAATTTGGTCTCTACTTTTCTGTCTCCCTTGTCTAAAATAAGTAAGAATGAACAAAACACATTGTTAGTGCTACATTAGCTTAAATATTGTAACAACAAGCAGGAGCAATAGTGATAAACTGTGTGTATATCATATATTATTAAACGCAGTTGAAGTTTATGATGTAATGCATCTCAATTTTATGTCAGAGAGACGGGAAAAGTCATTAAAATGACATTAAAATGAAAAGATATGTTGAAGTGTCAGTTGAATTGTCTGCCTTAAAAGAAGTTTTGGATGATATTTGAAATGTTAACTGACAGATGTTAATATTTTGTTTCAAGTTGGAACCCTTTCTGCAATCCAGTTCTCAGTTTGTACATAAACACAAAAAGTAGCTGAACCACCAGTTGAAGTGTATAAGATGAAGTCAGCTTAAAAGGATGATAAAAATATTTGTTTGTGAGATAATCAGGACAGTGTTTTTTTACAGGCTCCCTGACTGGTGAAGTTATGTCAAACATGAACAAATCAATAAATATTCAGTTACAGAGGTTAAAGTGAGACCAAGAACACAATTCTAGTACTTTCGCTTGTAGCTAACACATAGCCGCTACGTCTTTCAGCCAAGTCTCACCATGATTTTCTCCAGGCTGCAATAATGAAGATGCAGTTAAGTGATTTGGGGAACAGATGATTTGGTGAGAACTTCATTATTCCCCGGCTCACAACCACTTGAGTGGAACACGATATTCATAATTGCTGTCAGAATCAACTTGTGGCGGCCTGCTGTCGAGAACGTATAAGGAGCTCAAATTGAAACGGTCTCCAGAGAGAGAGAGACCGGGGAATAGGAAGTGATCAAATTAGTTCCATCCTCCTGGCGGTTTGTAAACAACCCCTGATCAACAACATTGTTAGTGTTTGGAGGCAAATGACACCGATGCTCCAGAAACACACCCACACTAAAAGCCTCAGGGTAGGAAAGTGGTCCGTAGTGAACACATACACATTCACACACACATATGAGATATGTATCACCGTTATATGAACTCTATAGGGGTAATCATTTTTCTTTCTTCAGGGAAAATTCTATTTAAATACAACATGATTCTTTCTGGTGGTTTTGGCCATTTTTTCTGGTGGTTTTCATAACACTGGACACAGCAAAGTAACTGCTTAGATCTAGTAATGCCTCTACATCACTAGAGAGAAATCCTACAAGGAAATAAACACGCCTACTCTAGTTCTAGTCATTTCTTCTTTTTTTTAACAACTTTGCTATACTAACCTTGAATGTATTGAATTCAAACCAAAGTCACGTCAGTATATGGAATCATTAGTAGCCACTTGATTGGCTCGCTCTCTGACCTCTGCACCACTTCTCAAATTCTCTTTAGATCAAGTGTTGTGCACACTGGCATCTATTTCTGCTGTATGAGTAATAGGGATCAGGATTGTGAATCAGGAAGTCATCTTGTAGTTGCTAGCTACTGAGATGCATGTATTAAATGTAGCACATGCAGGATTTGGATCTACATATGTGGCTGTAGGTTATTATATGTCAACATACAGAAATAGCAACTCTCCAGATATTTTTCTATTGATGGGATAATTTTAATTTAAATTTTTAGCTTTCAATTAATCAGTTAACACAAACCAAAACTTCCCTCCCAAATAAAAAATTGAATAAAAAAGTTACAATGAATGCAGTGTCATTTTTGAATAAAATAAAAACTCACAAACATTGGTTGTGACAGTTTGTTGACTTGTTACAAAGATAAAAAGCCTTTTGATGAAAATTTTTTACCTTTTGTGTAAAACCTGGCCTTTCTTTTTATTATAAACAATCCTCCTGCCACCAATGAAAGTTTGCCCTTACATACTCAACTAAAGTGATGTTGCCAAGTTGCCAGATCTCAGCAAATTATTTGGTTTAAGACACTGTTACCATAACTAATGTAAAAAGAGGCCAGAACTACAAAAATGAAACCCAAGTTGTAATAAATTGGAATTATCCTTTAGTATCAGATAAATACAGCACGAGTGGCACAGCATGACAAGCAGCTAATTGAAATGTCTCAATGAGCTAAATTAGGATATTCAGCCGCATGATAACACTGGAAGGTTTTCTCACAAGCTGATAAACACTCATCATGTTTGTACTGTACACAAACACACATGATGCAGTCACAGCAACAGACTAATGTCAGCCGCTCTGGTCTGGCTCGACAAAAACTTTACAAAAGCACAATACAACAGCTTTCACAGCTGCTGCAGCCACATGCTGCGCACTGGGAACCGAGGCGTTGGCTAAGAGTGTGTTAATGCGCAAATGTGTGTGTGTGTGTGCGCAAATGTGCTAGTGTCATTTAACATGTAAGCAGTGTATATCTGTTTGGTAGTGTGTGTGTGTGTGTAACAGGGCTGAGGGATTTGTTGTTGCTGTGCCAAGACTAATTAGTCTTTTTGTGCGTCTGCTTCATTCTTGTTGGTGGATGGATGAGGATTTTGATTGGTCAGTTTGGAGAGAAGGGTAGAAGAGAGAAGAGGACAGGGGAGAGAGGAGAAAAGATTAAAGCAAAGAAGATGAGATGAAATGAGGGTAAAAAACAGGAGAGAAGAGGAAGAAACCGGGGAAAAGAGGATGAAAGGAATAAAGAAGAGAGAAGAGGAGAGATAGGAGAAGAAAAATGAAAAGACAGCAAGAAAAGAAAGAAAGAAGAGGAAAGGAGGAAGCAAATAAAGAGAAGAGAAGAGGAAAAAGGTGGGGAAAAAGAAAAGAGCTAAGGAGGAAAAAAGGAGAGGAAAGGAGGAAATTGTGTAAGGACAGATGAGAGAGGAAAAGAAACAGTGAATGAAAAGAAATAGTATTATTAAATGTGTGTGGGTGAGGAAGAGAGCGCAAGCGATAACAGAATGAATCATATCTCAGCCAGACACAGCACTGTTGTGTCACTCAAACTTCCCTCCAATCTTTGTTGTGATTGGCCGAAGCCCTATCTCCACAGCAGGTGCAAAGGGCTACACATCAGTACACAAAGCAACTTTGCAGACACAAGCACACTCACACACGCACATGCACACCCACACACACACACACTTGCATACCCATGTTACCAGCTACACAAAGACACACTCTCACAAACAAATCCTCTTATGTGCAGCCCATATGAATGCTTAATTCAGGAATTAAAAAACACACAGAAAAGGCTGATGGCTGCTGGGTAAATTATTGATTGTGTGTGTGCCACCCTCGGCCTGCAGTAGCCACCCATGTCCCAGTCCAGTGTCTAAGAGCTATTAGTGCTGACAGTAAAGAGACAGGCAACATGATAGCAGATCACTGAGAAGCTGGCAGCCTCCGTCTGAAGGGACTGCGGGACTTCTTCCAATGATTTTCTGCCCTGACTTCTTGTTGAGTTAAACTGATGTGCACACAGGGCGCTGTCACTTATTTCTCCCTCTTCCAGGCCTCCTCTGAAAGGAGCACACTTTGTATGGATGTGGATGGTGGAATGTATGTGTGTCTATTTGTGTGTCATGAATTATAATGATGTTGGCATTTGAAATAGAGGGATTAGTTGCAACATGGTTGGTAGGGTGACAAAATTTTGCTCCTCCATCAATGTCAATTTGGTTGCTTAAATAAAAAAAAAACTAAGGCTATAGGAATAAGGCCTATTGCAAGTCTGTGCTATTTAAGATGTCTGTCATTTCTTATTGAAATCCAGAGTGTGCTCTTATGCAGTCTTGTAAAATGTCAGTTGAACATTTAATTGGGTCTTATTTCGGAGTCAATTAATAAGTCGACTTGGAAATGCTGCCCTTTGTCTAGTTATGCTCATTTGAATTTGCCAGGATTTAAGGTGACAATAATATATGTTGGTATTTGTCAATAGCCTCTACTCCATCTTGAGCTGAAACAACCTGCTAGGGGCCTGGGAGGGGGCCAAAATCCTGCCGTGAGCACCCAGTGGTGCCCCTGTTCCGTACACTATCTGTATAGTCTGTATGCAGTCTATTGTTATAATAGGATACAACTACTATGCGATATTCTACATTTTTAATGACAACCTGCAAAAAGAATTAGGGCCAGTTTACTAGTATTATTCACATTGCACAAATGATATCATGATCTCAGAACACACTCTGTTACTGTCTGAACTCACAGTAAGGTCAGAGCATGAAGAAAATATGTATTTTCTAAACCAAAATTAAATATCCTTTTAATGTTGGGATTATTGCTATGGTAAATTGTAACCAACATTACTGAATACAATCAACATTAACCTCCTCACATCCCTGACATTTTTCAATTTGTTTCATTATCCACCAACAAAATCACCAATGCATAAATGTATTTCTGGCTTAATAGTTTTCTCTAAAAAGCTTTCCCATTTAGCAATTTAAAATAGGCTCAAAATGGTTGATGTTTAAGGGTTAACTTGCAGATTTGCCTCCTTGTTTTTGTGCCACAGAAAACTGTGTTAGTTACTGAATGTGATGAGACTTATCTCCCTGTCAGTGATGGAGCAGTTCTGTGCTAAAGCAAGACAATGAATCATCTATCATTTATTAATTTGACCTCATTAAACAGGATCTTAAGCAAAGAAAAAAATTGTCTAAATTCAAAAATTACAACCTCAGTGACAGATGTCATAGGTTAATCAGATCACTTGTTGAACACTCTCAGATTTGTATAAACCCTGCTCCAGCTCTGTGTGTACACTTCCATGTCTGTGTGTTGTCTTGGTGACTGCAGCTGTCATCCCTGAGAGGAATTTTTAGAATCCTGAAAGAATAATTGTTTCAGCAGAGGTTTGGTCAAACTTTTATAGCAAAGCATAAGTTCCAAAGTTTTTCTCTGTATACTCCCTAATCCATATGTAGACGCCCGTCTTGTTATGTGAGCTGCTTGATGAATCAGAAAGGACTTGTACCTTCTTTTGAATATTAAGTGTGTGAACTTTTGTTTTTTTCTTTATCCCTCTGAGACGGATATGTTATGACTGGAGCTGCCTAGCAGACCGGCTGTGACCATATTAGCACAGTGTGACTCCTGCCTGTGTGCAGCTCGCTCCCTGCACACTTTGTCCTTTTCAAATATATAAATAATCAAAAACAGTTGATTAATTTCCCCTCTGATGCGTCGCAGCAATTGCTAATGTTGGAAAAAGAGAAAAGTTTAGTCTTCTCTCCTCCCCCGCCCTGTCCCTTTCCTCCCCTGCTGATTCTCCCCACGCCTTTCCCCTCTCGCTTCCATTTCCGACACACGCGCTTCACACTGTCTGATCCCCTCAATCTGCTGCTAATATGCCTTTCAGAATGCTCCTCTTTTTTGAGCTGCCCTTCCCCTCAACCTCCCCCTCTCCTCCCCGCTCACCTCCTCCTCCCACTCCCTCCATCAGAAGCAGTTTAATGGTGACAGCCATTCAATCGAATAATTAACATCCGTTTAACGCTCATTAACTGGGATGTATTTGTCTCGTTTGATTTGTAATTACCAGGCCTTTTTCACAGGAAAACACTACGGTAATGTTCCCTTTGTGATGGCTTCATTGATGGAATTGATTTGAACCCAGCAGGGAGGCCAACAGGGAAGCAAGGAGAGGCAGCAACGTAAACGTTCTGAAGACATATTTGTTATTTGTCTTGGTCTCTCTCATACTGACATTCGACAGGCAGACAATTTCTGACAGCTGCAGAATCTTTACCATTAAATACAACATTACCAATGAATGTCTGTTTCAATTATACACATGTAAAAATGAAAGATTTGTCATTTCATCTACTATTTTGGGCTATCTATAAAATATTTCTCAATCATTATACTCCAAATAAAAACAGCTTGTTTTTCTGTGTCTCCATACATATTTGCTCTGTCTCATTCTTGAAGCATTAATAACCCCCCTTAAAAAAGCATTTTCTAGGATTTTGAGCAGTCTAGCAAACAATAAACACCAGTGGTACTGCCCTAGTGTCACTCTGATATAGTTAATATTTACTATATCATGTCAAGCAAACACAGACCAAATTTTGCTTTAAGTTTACAGTCTCTAACGGTGTGTTTTTGCAGGATTGACAACTCTCACACATCTGGTGTGTGCCATGCTTTCAGCCTCAGTCTCACACACTTATGTTACTCGAAGAAAATCTAACTATAACAAAACACTGCAGCTACAACAGAGATGAAGAGCTGATGTTGGTTATGTTGTGTGAGCCAGATTTTGTAAGTTGAGGCTCCTGAATTAATTTTTGATCATAATCAAAAGCACAGTGTGTTTTGTGTGTGGTCTGTGGGGGTAGATAACACACTTCAGTCATGTTACCTTGGCAAAAAGGCATTTGTGGAATTTGATGAATTTGCGAGGTTTTATTCACTTGTAAGTGGCCAGCAGCACTGCAGCATCAATCAGTTTGTATGTAGATGTCACAGCTCCTCTGTGACAACACTGCTAGGACAGAGCTATTTGCTCTTTTTTCCTATTAAACTACCTAAACATTCATTTACTTTATATTTCTATGAACTTGTTGCTCTGCTATCAAACAGCTACAAAATGAGCCCTCTCAGAGGCTATAAGAATGAGAATGAGAATATTTCCGTCTTTCAAAAATAATAATGAGTAAAAAAGTCAAGAAAAAAACTTTTTGTTTATTAAAACTGACAACTTTTTGTGACTTTGGTTGGACTGAACGTCTTATTTTTGAGGCTACAGATTGTGGTCATGTGTGGTCAGGTAATGATGTGATGGATAACTTTTTAAATGTGCTGTGATCACATAGCCAGAGGACACACAGCTACCAAGTGTTATACACACACACATTTTCTCCAGGTGAATTTTTTTTTAGTTTTGTGGTACGTGGATCTGCTCTGATGTTTTGTGTTCATAAAAAAGACAATTAGTCCTAAGATTTTTTCTGGTTTTCTGGTCCTAATTCTGTTTGTTCCAATTTTTTCAGCCATAATCATACATTCCCTCCTCCATCAATTTGTTCTCTCAGGTCCCTTGAACTGAAAAAAACAAACAAGTTGAACCCATCTATCTATCCCCCTTAAAGGATCCTTAAGCAGTCCCATCCATTCCACCCCCAAGGTCATCTATCGCCATGACATAAAGCTGAGTAAATCAGGCTTACATCAATTGGGTAGGTTAAACCTTCATTTAAAGTGTACCGTGGGTTGAGGCAAAGTGTCAGTCCAGCTGTTACAATCTGGACTAGCAATAACAGAGGAGGGACAATGTGGATGGTGAGTGTCCCATTTCCACAGCTGATCTCAGCGACACGTTCATCCATCACTCAGACAGCCTCGCTGGCTCGTTAGTGGCTTCGTGTGCTCCCCTGGGAAACAGCTAAGAAGCCTTTGGCTAACTTTGTCACTGGATTTTGGAGTGTACTCACTCACAAGGTTGATGCTAGGTGAGGTCTAGGACATCAGAAATGATTATGTTTTGAAGCACATGTAAAACTTTTAGATCTGCTTTTGTTGACATAGAATTTTTAAGATACATTTGATATTTACATTTATGAAAACTGTTGAAGTATGAAGTGTGGTATAAAGTGAATCAGATATATAGCATTAGCAGCTATATCCACCATGTGAACTGTTCTACGTAAATGATTGTTTCAGGACAATATCCATAGGTTAAGATGTATTTCTAAGGCTAATTCAGCACCTCTGAATTTAAGATTTTATGCAAACTGTCATCAAAACAGAGTTCCCTATTTGTACCTGGGGCCTGCAACTGTGGATTTTGGGATAGCAGGGAACCAAGCAGTATGTCAGACTCTTTGTCCTGTCAAAAATCTGCCTTTTTTTGCATATTCGCATCATAATTGATTGTAAGTAAAAACTTTCAGTAACCTTGTCCTTTGGTTATACAAGATTTGAAAATGTCAAAATAAATAAAAAGTGATATACATACAGTACATTAGTTATGGGCATTTGTTTTCAAGGGGGGCCACATAAGAAACCCCAACTGTTGTTGAACAAAAATCTAACCCTGACCCTAACCTAACCTTAACCCAAAAAAAATATTATCATGCAGAAAACTCTAATTTTATCACAAGATTAAATCATAAATATCATAATATGCACTTCCTTTATTATTATTATTATTATTATTATTATTATTATTATTAAAACTGCCCAAAACATCATTGGTACTCATCTACCAAACATCAGTGATATCGGGGAGGTGAGGTGCCTCCACAGAGCCAAAAGGATACTAAAAGACAACATCCACCCCAGCCACAGCCTGTTCACCCTGCTGCTGTCAACAAGAGGGAACCACACTTTAATTTCATTATGCAACCTGTTGTATAAGGACCAATAAACTTCCTTGTATCCTTATATTGACTGTATTAAAAATCAGCCCAAACATCTTTTTATAAAGAGGAATTATTTGCTCATGCCTTTTGACTCAATGCGCAGAACTTAGTGTCTTGGGTAAATGTTCCAATTAAATTAGCTACACAAAAAATCTATCTGCATTTCTCACCTTTTTGCCTTCATCCTCATCTTAATAGATTTCTGTATTTTTACCAATTTTGTCTTAAAGTGGCAGGTTGTGTTGTAGTCTTTGAATACAACAAAATATTTGTCACAGACTAAGCAGACAGCATTACTGCCCACCTCAGTAAAATATACTTTGCGGTGCATAACTTATTAAATACTCTGCATTGGCACCAACCTTGCACTTTTTGCAATCATTTAAGGCCAATGGGTCCAAATTAAAGCTCCATCAACTGCGACACATGAACAAAGTAAAATTAAATCCCCAGTTATGTTGTGACTGGGGATTTCATCTGCTCAGTTGCCTCAACCGATGAGGCAACAAGTTCAAACATCACTCACATCAATGTCAACTGTGACAGGATGAAGCGAAGCACACTCACGACAAACAAGTGTTTCAAGATAAAAGCCAATTTAGGTTATTTATTTCAATATTTTTTTAGCACAGTTTGTCTTTGACCTCCTGCACCAGGCAGAACCATCATGAGGGCCAGTTATGGCTACACATTGTCCATGTCTGCAATATACATTGTAGTTTGTGTTCCTTTTTTTTACTTGTTTTCATGTGGATATAATCTTCCACCTTGTTAGTTTTTCAGTCATAATCAAAAAATTTTGCTTAGAGGAGAATTGCAGTTTATTCCTCATTACTCTAACTTTTTCCTTATCATGCTGTAGTTGCACAGATATTGTGGAGGGTGGAAATCTTAATTAAACTCCTATATGAGGAAGTTAACTACTGAGGACTGCTCTTTTCAGCTAGTGCCAGTACAAAGACTAATTTGATTTCAATTTTAAGCTGAAGGATGGATGAATTCTGCCTTTAAACTTGGAATATGTAAGTTTTGCTTCTTTCTGTCAGTTTGCTGTTTATTTTGCTGGTAAATCTTTTAACCTAATGTTTTCACGTTTGTTGGATCATCAGGCTAGCATCTATTGCTGGCCCACATGCTGGAGGAATTTAGACTGTATGCTTTATGTATGCTATGATGTAAACCTAGCTCTTTTTTTGTTACAAAACCCTTCTGCCCACTGTTTCCCCACAGCTATGTGTGTCTATTGTTGCTGTATGTAGATTTACTCCATAAACCTGCAAGAATAATTTGCTGTACAGTTTTTATTACTTTGCATGGCACCAACATGCTAACTTGTTCATACTCAAAAGCTGTAATGACTGCTGGGCAGTGTTTGTAAAGTAAAGCTAACACACACTTAACATTACTGGAATGTAATATAGATAGTAGTGACAGTAGTGAAGCTCTGTTGCAGTGCCAGTGTAAATTATGTAAAGGAGTACTGTTAATAGCTTTAAGTCTCTCTTCTTGTATGACACTGCATGTATTGTGTTACAGCAACACCAAGTCTCACTTCCCCACAGGTTACTTAATGTGCATTTATAAGCATTTGCTTTGCCACAAAACATGTTACAGTTAAAGTCAAATGTTATGTGTAATCATTTTGCACCTCTATGCTAGAAATAAAAAATAAAGATAATATTTTATCATTTATATGGCATATTTGTAGCTGTTGGCAGGACTGCACATTTGAGATGATTATCAGGGAAACAAATGTTTCCTGCATTCAGGACTGCAAAAAGTGATGTTGTATGGCAGACCAACAAAAAACAGAGAAAAACAAGGATGACTCCTTATTAGAACTACGGGATAATATGCTAGCATTGCTTAAGTTTAAACAACCATCAGCATTGAACAGTTGTAATTATATTGTAATCAAAGTACAAAATTACTTTTTTGACAGGCCAAATGACCAGTGAATGTTTACTAGATTACCACTGTTTTAGGGATGGTCAGTGAAGCAAATCTATTAACTCCTTGTATATTTTACAAGCATTTAACTGTCGGCTGGTGCAAATTTTCTGCCTTGAATTAATTGAAAATATATATTTCTCTTTTATCACATTGCACAGTACTCACAAAAAATACAATGTTGCTACAGCTGTCCAGACTATTGTGTCCCGCAAAGACTTTGATGTTGGCAAATTCACCTTTTTCTATGCAGCACCTCAGGCCTCTGTAACATCACCAATAGAGAGACCTTGTCCGGACCTTGAGGCACAGGAGGGGGACAACTGAATGCTTCCATGAGAAGAGTTGACAGACATGTCGCATGTGTATAGGTGTATTGGTGCATTTATTCAATGAAATGAATGCAGTCTAATGCTTTATTTGTTATTTCCAGTCTCAGTTGTAGTCCTTGACTCCTGAATACAGCATTGCCCTTTCATAGTGTATTCCTATGATGCTACATAAAGGTTATAATAAATGCAATGACTGAGAAAATTCATAGAAACACAGAATGGGGTTAAAAAAAAAAAAAAAAAGTATTGAAAAAATGTGTTTTCGTGGCCCTTAATAATTCACAAAAAACAGATAATGCCAACTGGTACTGCCATAAAAAGTAAAATAAATGTCCTATAAAGGTTTTCAAATGTCACAGCACTTTAATGAGGCTATATCAACACTAGAAATGATCTTTGTACAAATTAAACAAGAAAGATACTCAAATGTCAGTAACTAGAGTCAGATCACTTAGAAATGAAAAGCATAAAATGTTCTAGCAGGCTATAAGAATTACACAATCACAGGTACTGGGTCATTTCACACATGTTTGGTTTTCTCTGGTCAAACCCTAATCACCTTCACATTAGCGCTGCAGTTACCCATCTCCATCTACATCTCCTTCATCCGAGACCTTGGTATATTTCTTTTGTGAATCTGCAGTCTTTTATAGATCATCTGAGTGACCTGATGAAGCTTGGGTTTGAAAAAGTGCCCCTGGACCCGCCAGACACTCCCCAAAGTATGAGAAACAATCAGTAGAGGAAGATAATGTTGAGTGCCTGTTGTGCCTTAGACAAGCAAAGGTCCTGAGACCACACAGAAGCAAACAGCATCATGAGGTCTGGGTATCCACTGGAAGACATTTCAGAGTGACTGGTGTGGCCATAGAGCTCAATTACTAGTTGACAGAACTTCAGATCATCAAAAATCCTTCATGCTTGATGGAGAATATGTTCTGGACTTTTACATGAAAGTTACAGCTTTTTTCATGTAATATATCCAGTTTTAATATATCCAGTTTATATTTCCATTTGTATGAATAAAATTATTTATTTTACTGAATGAGGGTTTAGTAATTTTTATATTTAGTAAGGGGTCTTTTGTTGTATTAGAGAAATTATCATGTTCTTTCACAAAGGTTTTATAAAACATGCATGATTTTCCACATGTAGAGGAGTCTGAAAACTTGGTCCATTTAACATCCTGAAAATATGTGACTGTTCCCTTTGAAATAGTAAATAGTGACTGTTAACAAAAGATATTTCTCTGTTTCACAGTCAGAATTAATAGTGGTTTTGACAGCTCACAGTATAAATTGTACAAGTCTCTTGTTGACAGGGTGTCAAACCATTTTTTTTTTTTGCAGCATTGACAAAGACTTTCAAGTATATATATTGTAATGGTCTGCCTCCACTGGAAAGCAATTGGGAAACAGAAGACAAAGGAGTAGAAACAGTGGAGTACAGTCATTGATGGGCATATGACCATGGCTACACACTTATTTCAGCTAGTAGGTCTTTATTTTGGCACTCAAGATGGTTAAGCATCCTTATTCATCCTAAGTTTAACCCCTGACTTACTGTCTTTTTCCATTTAAGGGGACTTTACATATTTTAAACTGTTGTAGAAGACATGTAGGCCAAGATCTGTTTTTGCTGCTCTTATTCTCGTTTGAATAGGCAATCCTTTTTTAAATTATTTTTAGATTTCTAAATTTACTAAAACATATCCTTGAATCACAGTGGGCTCAGCGCCAGCACAGTATGCTGAATATTAGCTCTCACCAGCCAACCAAGGTTGCACTTAAGACCCCCGCTCCCCTCCACTGCTCCCTGCTCCTCCCTCAGTCTCCTCACGCGTGGGACGATGATGTGCATTCTCCAGCTCCCCCTTTTTTCCAACGAATTTATTTACCCACTTATACAGGGAATAAATCAAGGTCAGCACACAATGCCACACATGGCTATTAAGATTCATTGTAATGCAAATTCTCTGTAGCGGGTGCACTACATTGACAGGTACTGACACACTGGGCAACTTGCAAACAGCCACAAATAAACACCCATGCAAAGAAACACATTTACCAACAGATTCTATAAACAGTTTGGGTAAAGGCTGCCACTTAACAGAGAAGTACGTGTCTCTTTATATTAAAACTCCAATCTCATTCTATTTCCAGTAAGGTTTCTCTTATATTTCAACCATATCCTTAGTAAGGTATTCACAGCTGCTGCATTTTAGCAGTCATCAACTTCTTCTTAAAAAGTAGTTGCAGAAGATGTACATAATTGTTTTTCACCTGAGAAAAATTGTTGTTCAGAAAACAAGATTTAAAGAGTTAATTAAGGTAGGCGAGACAAACCTCAAGGAGGGTAAAATAGCAGAGTCTTTAATATGGTCTACGAGGTGGTTCAGAAATTGTTTAAACAAGATCCAATTGTGATATCTTTGTGTAATTATTGTAAATGAAAATATAGTGGGGAAGATTTATCACTATCACAATCTACTTGTATTAGCACAGCTGTTTCCCAAAATTAACACTTAATTGTTTTGCAGGAGCTTGTGTTTTGTCTTATCCAGCACTGTGTAAGTTTTTCTGTAGAAATTATTACATTCCTGTAAGTAATAATGCTAAATTCATGACTGTCCATAACTTTAGGTATCCCTGAAACCAAAAATACACACACACGCACACACACATTTTATATATATACATACATATTTAACGTGTTATAGATATAATGTGGTTGTATAATGTGTACTTTTATGATGCCGTTGTGCCTTCATTGTCAATTACTTTTTCTTATTGTTTTCTTTTTAAGAGCAACTGTAACTTGTAACATCACCTCAGTGTGATGAATAAGCTGGTCCTGCAGTTTATTTTTTCACTTTTCCCTCAGCAGCTGGTCTTTCTGATTAAGATGTGTGTGCATGCTCCATTTTTAACATTTTTGTTATTACTGCTTAGATCCTAATTGTTTCTCTTTTCAGAGCATCTAACAAGCAGCATATCAATAAGAAAGTGAAGTGAAAGGGTATCATAGTTGGTCTTAAGAGCACAGACTGCCTTCTCTTTGCATCTGCATATTCATCTGTGTGTTGATTCATGTTGGATGCAGTTGCTGTGGCTGCATCAGACACCTCATGTGTATGTTTGTGTGTATCGTGCATTATCATAACCTTTGCGTGTGTGTGTATATCAGCAAGTGTGTGCAGGACTCCCGGTGAATCTGTCAGAGACTTCAAAGCGTTTGGCGCCTCTCTCCTTGATGAACGAGCTGTTCCGATGTTTATCGTGACCTGCTTTTCAACTCAGGGGCTTCACAAAAAACATCAAGGGATGGAGAGATTAACGGGATAAAAAGAAAGAAGAAGAAAACAGTCTGGGATAAATATCGCAAATAGAAATAGTTTCTAGCTCCTGTGGGGGCCCTAGCAGAAAAGAGCACGTCACCTCCACTGTGATACATACTGCAGTGAATGTGTGTGTGTGTGTGTGTGTTTGTGTGTATGAACATATCTAAGCATCTGCTCTGTGTTTTTACATTATCAGCACTTGTGCAGGTGCATGTGTGGGTGTGTTTATGTAATATGTTGCATATTTTGAAAGGTTAAGTTAATTCTCAGTTGTAATTTCCAAAGCCTTAACTGCCACAACTTCAACCTCTGTAAATGTAATGCAAATCAGTTAATGACTCAATTTTCTACCGCTTAATTCTGCTTTAAGATTAAGACAGTTACACCAATTTACCACTACACTGGTAATAGTAGATACCAAAGCTTTAACATGTGGCACTGTAGATAGAGAGATTAAATAGAATTTTAAAGAAAAATAATATGCCCTCCAGACAAGTTTTAAGCAATTTAAAAACAATAGGCATCAATTATTATATTTTCCACAGTGGGGTTTTAATTAAAAATGTTTAATAAACTGGTGAGGAAATTCCTGGTTCTTTTTAAGAATTTATTGAGTTTCATATCTACATTTAGAAATGTAACAAAGAGATAAGTTCTGCCTCCCCACCCTCCACCACAACCACCACCACCACCACCACCAACACCATCAGTTACACTTAATTCTAATGACATTACACAACCAAAAAAAAAAAAGAATTAAAATCAAGAAAGGAGGTTAAACAGATTTCTCCCTGCACATTTTGAAATTACCCTTGAACAATCAATTTAATAGTTCACCACAGATATCTGAGAAGAGTAAACTGAGCTAAAAAAAAAAAATGTGCTGATTCAACTAATAAAAATTGACAGGAAAGTAAATCACTCTAAATACAAACTGTGTGGGGAAATCAAAGGATGATACAAACTTTTGCCAGTATGATAACACTGTCTATACTGATGCACTTTAAAAACGAAACTTCAACATTTCATCAGCAAGCTACCATTTTTTGCGATTAGTAAGAACAATAATGCTAAAGCAAGCCCAAGTCATAAAGACCTTATTATGAAGAGCAGAGAGAAAAAAGTTCACTTAGCTGGTTATAGTTATTATTCTGCATTGTGTATTTAGCTAACTAAAAGGGAACAATTACAATGTTATCCATATTGTTCTGTTCATGCCAGTATAATGCCACCCACAGTCAAGCAGGAAGTGTGTTGCACTCTGGGAGTTTTCTGTTCAGACCTTCTGTTAAACCTTTTTTATTTCATATTTTTTAGATTGAAAAAAAAACAAAAAAACATCGACTGTAGATTATGATAGCCAAATGGATGAAAGTACAAATTAAGACTCCTATTTTTTTTCTTTTGGAATTGACTATGGTATAAGCACTACGATGTGCTCTGACGTGTCCACAATCAAAAATTAATGGACTCTGCAGTAGCAACTGTCCTCTGCTATGTGTCGGATGGTTCTGGTCTCCATGTTGTCCATTAACTCATAATCAACACCTCATCAGGCTATCCCCTTACATTCTCACAGAAATCTAATGTTAGTCATTGTAATACTAACAATGTAGGTTAATTAACTGATGCACCTCTTTAGTTGCATCGGGAGAGCCAGCTATTGTAAAATAGTTAAGTGTCTCTCAGTGTGTCCTTCTTCATCCACATTAACATGTTGCTGTGGGCTCAGGTAAGGACAGGCTGAGAGAAGCATTGTATTCAGAAGTGGCAACTATAAGGAAAACAACAAAACAACCATAATAAAAGTTATGGAGACTGGGTTGGTAATATAGCTAAAAAGTAGAGGACCTGTCGTGCCACAGAAAAATCTTAAAATCATTAAAAATTATTTGAAGGGGCCGCCGTTTAGCTCAATCGGGAGCGCGGGCGGCCCATGTACGGCAGGCTCAGTCCTCCACGCAGCGGTCGCG
>JAQMCX010000029.1:15413544-15447928 GCA_029814765.1 Acanthurus leucopareius
CCTACCCAGGATGCACAGGGGCCTCGGAGTTGTTCCCTTCCTCCTGAAGTCAATCACCATTTCCTTGGTCTTGTCAAGGGTTAAGCAGCAGACATCAAGAGATTTAAAAAAACAAACTATTTTAAGGTACATTGTGCAACAATTGTTGTTGTACAGTTTTTGTTATATTTGGTTGGCAACGTGCTCATTTTGCTTTTCTTCTTTCTCTCTTTTTCTTCTCTCTTCGACATTACAAAACATAAACATATGTAAAACATGTGGAAAAAAAGTCTAATCTAAAAGTAATATTATCTCTTGCTTTTCCTTGATAAAAACATTGATTGTCTGGTTTAAATGCATGGTGTACCTTTAACAGTGCCATCATGCTTATCATGGTGACATGGGTTTCAATCTTACAGCTTTCAATGAACTAATAACTGGATACCTGCAGTACACACAGTCACACACAGTTATAGCCATAGTTGTAGGCAAGTTCCTCACAAAGAAAACATCTGCACTGATGTTTCTGCAAAACTCCAGACTGCATTTAGTGACATAACCAACCATTTTTAGGGCTCAAATATTTATCAAAGTTAAGGACTACCCCTATTCACTTTGATTCTCTTTTTTTTCTCTGCTGTTTTTGCCTAAAGAGTCCTGGTGACTTACATGAGAGACATCTAAGAGACATCTGAAATGCAGATGTCTACAGCAAAAGTGTGACCGCTGGTACCCTGGGTGTGATTGAGGAGGCAGGGCTCAGCTCTGGCAGACTGTGGCCTGCTGCTCGTGGTTCAAGCTACTTCATCCCATGATGTAAAAATCACATAAAAATCCAATATTGCCTTAAATAAAGTCCTGCTCATTGGTCTGCAACATTACCCATAATGTCCTCATACCGCCTGAGATGTTAAATGCATAGCTCAGTGTAAACAGCGATACATTTCACAGTTGACAAATTTTATTTTATCTGCCCACCCAACCTTACACATTATGATGCAGTGCATTATTATATAGTTTCTTGAAGCTGCTACAATCAATATTTTTAAAATACCAATGTGAAAACAAAGTGAAGTGAGAGGTCTTTCTATTGGTGAACCTGCAGAGAATTATCAGCTGATTCCGTGGCTCCCTTTGGTTTCAGGGAGAGTAACTGGGAGTTTGGGCTTATTGTTTTGCTGTCTGGACCACAACTCCATTGCTTTAGTTCACACTCTCAACTCTTACAGTGTTGAGAGTGTTGTACATTACAAATTGATTGTACACCTCCTGCTTAAAAAGCAGACAGTAATAAACAGAAACTCAAAGCAATTGTAGCTTATTCTTGCTCTGTAAGTGCTACATGTGTAAAAAAGAAACATCTTAAAAAAAATTAACTTAAAAGGTGATAAAATCAGTGTTGGGTTCACAATTTGTTGTTTCTGTTGCAGATTACACTATAAATGACAATAACTACATCAGATGTATTCAGTCCATGATTTAAGCTTTGAAATGCAACCATCTATATTAGATACTTTATTATAAATAGATGTCTTTAACAGGTTAATATGGATCAACAGAGCTTGTATTTTCATGGCATATGCAGTGAGATTATAGGCTAAGCAACATGCTGATTTTCTTTAACCAAATCCTTCATTGTGGCCTTTTCTCTCACAGGATAATGAAGAACACAGTTACTCCACTCTTAAGTCTAAAAATACCAGCGCCCGAGTGTCAGGGCTGAAGCCAGGGACCAAGTACATCTTTCAGGTCCGAGCCAGAACGTCAGCAGGCTGCGGACGCTTCAGCCAGAACGTGGAGATCCAGACTGGGAAAGCAGGTGTGTATGTTTCTGTGTGTGTGTGTGTGTGTGGGGGTATGAGGGTCTTAAAACAGAGAAAACATAACGAAGAAGTGCCGTATCACTGAACTGTTTCTTTAAACCTCCTGCCTGCCCTCAGCACTAGGAGCCCTTTGGCAGTTGCATGTTGTTTAAAACAGTGTGAAAAGAAAACAGTTTGTTGTGTTAAAAGATTTGGCATGGAGAGCCTCTCAAAGCCAGGCCAAACTGCATGGTCCAGGGCTAAAGAGGCTTGGGTGTCGGTGAGGCCGATAACTGCCTCAGTCCATCCTTCTGTTCCACGGATCTGTGCTTTGTTCAAGGGTCAACTCAGTCAGCAAAACTGCAGCCTATCCCAGCTTCAAACAGCTGTACACACTGCTGTGTTAAGGGGGGGTCTTCATGAGTGTATCCACCTGAGGCAAGCACAACACTAAAAGTTTGGACTTCCTAAAAATAATGAAAAAAAACTTTTATTAGAACATTTTTCTTTCCTAATAGGGCATTTGGCAGATAACGTGCAGAGCAGACTCTAGGTCTGTAAAGCTAAACCTCCCGCCTGGTTGGAGTCCCAGTGCTGTTTCATTGACTAATAGTCTCCCTTCATTCTGCTGCTCACTGGACCCCGACTCTCCAGAAAACAAGAGGGCTGCACAGATCCCCCAGGCCTACATGCTGAGTAATCAATAAGTTCTAAACTTTATGGGGAGCCTTTTTTGTCTTGTCCTTTACCACACTGCAAACAATGAGCTGGGTGAAAGTGGACTGAAGTCCTTGCCGGTGATTCTACCCCAACCTTTATCGCTTCCCGTTAGCTTCATGCATCCCTGCACAAACATTTTGGAAAGACAGCAGGGTTTTTCTCTAGTTTGGATTAAAAAGCCACAGAAACTATTTATTAGGAAACAAACTTGTTTTCCCTTTACCTGTTGTTAGCAGGTGTGGTTTTTTGGATATGCAATCATGATCGCTCATTGCATTTGGGTTCCTGCAGGCAGCTGCTATCCCCTCTTCCCTGTGCTGAGTATCGGCACAAAGTCTTTCAGTGGTACAGAGTATCAGACTATACTGGCCTATTTTCAATTTTGTAACTGAGTGGATATAAAATTAAAAGTAACCTGCTTCGAATGTAAACTAATAATCAAGTCAAGTTTTTACCTGCCACTCTAGAGCTGTGGCTTGATGTGTGTTTCGGTTGATCAGTTCAGCACTTCGGTCAAGGCATCCTAACTGTTACATGGATTCCATTCAACTGTTTTACAGGTTAATGGTCCCAAGAGTATGAAATTTACTGATTTTAGTGATTTGACTGAATTGTCTTTTTAACTACTGGATAGATTGCAAGGAAATTTACTAAACATATTCACACTCTTCTTAGGAGAAGTGATAGGGACTATGGTGATCCCTTGACTATTTAAGTGGCACTGATAAAGCTCGTAACATGAATTAAAGGCATTCTATGTAGAACCTATCAGTTTCTGCTTTTTGAAACAGAAACTGAAAGCAAGAGAAAAAAGAGAGAGGAGGAACAATGGTGGTTGAGTGAGCGAGAAAGTAAATGAATAGAGGGAGCAGCATCAGTGAATGAGGAAAATTAAACTTTATTTTTTTAAATGTTTAAAGGCAGTTATGTTTAAAGCACTAATAATCACATCCACACTTCTGCTCTGCACAGCCGCACAGGAAGGTGCAACATTGGCAGATTCTGTGTGAATGCAGCCAAAGTGCTGGGTTCATGCTGGCTGTTGTTACCTCTCCGCTCTGCGTGTGTGTGTAGCTCAGCCCCACCCTCACTCACATAGACAACACAGACCTGCAGCTCGTCATACATGTCAACACTGCCAAAGAGCAGAGGAGAGAGACAAAACAACAGAGTAACCCTAATCATACCTATAACCCTGTGCACTGTTATTGGCTGGCTTTTTGTTCCCCCCTCCCTGTCTTATCTGTCTCTCTTCAGCCTTAAAAATGCATTTAATCATCAAGTACTTTGGTTCATAACCTTTCTTGCAAAACTATTGACATTCTCATCAGTCTGATTTGTACAGACTCTTCTGTGTTAACTGACAAAAATTAACTTGCTAATAAGCTGAACTAAGTAGGGGTCATGTTAACCTCATACCTGCTTAACTTTAGCATGTTAGCATGTCATTGTGAAATGTAACTCTAGCATGCTGATGTTAACATTTAGATCAAAGCATCACTGCACATTAGTAAAGCCTAAAAGTACTTCTTTCTGTAGACTGTTATTCATGATACTTCTTGCATTGTTTTTGTGTCATGTTTATTTTAGCCATTTTCTGTTTGAGAGGTGATGTTACTGTGGAAACCAAACACATGATCTAAACAGCTGCATCATCTTAACCACACAGTTGTTTCTGCCTGGAAACTTGGTTCAATACAAACCAACAGAAATCATGGGAGCCAAATGTGGGTGACAGTTCAGAGGTCTTAACCAGCCTACTTTTTGTGGTTTTTAGGTCACTGTAGTGTATTCAGTGTGAATTGACAAAGGTGTCATTTTAACATAGTTGCTGAGAATTGATAGTTACCTCTTAATGTATGTAAAGCTCATAAAAAACTTTGAACTAGTTTAACGTTAGTCTGAAAATGCATTACATTTTAAAATACTATCATACTATTGTCTGTGAATGTTCTCATTCATCCAGGTCATGGTTATTCTAGGCAAATAAATCGAAGGCAACTGGACACAGTAATAACATATTACTGAGTCCAGTTGCCTTCGATTTATTTGCCTAGAATATCATACTACTACTATACTACTGGTGGGGGGAGCATGTTTTTTGTCTTAAAAATGGGTGCATGTAAGAAAAACTTAGAAAACCACGGAGGTAAAGACTCAGTCACTTGTAAGTCAACTTTCAAAGAGACAACATTCAATCTTTCAGAGTAAAGATGACAACATTGGCTGAATATTTTCCTCCTGTAATGCCACAGACAGACTCTCAAAATGCAAACAGGAGGTAATTAGAAAATGCTGGTCTTCTTGAACAAAGCTCCAAATTCTTGTTTATCTTGTTTGACCAAGAGCACTCCACCTGCCGTCTGTGTTTGCCAGTGTGTGTCAGTGTGTGTTAGTGTAAACTGCAAACTCTCGACTGTGGGTGGCACCTTTTGCCTCAGCTAACACAGCATGTTTGTGTGTGCTTTCAGCTCCTCTCCGCTATAACACCATGACTATCATCTGGATCTGCATGGCCCTGGTGTTCGGCCTGGTCACCTTTCTGGCCATCATCATCTGCAGGAAACGGCAAGGCTACACTCTACCACACTACCCGTCGCTGCTGTGTGTGGAACACTTTCTTACACTACTCTACCGTGCTTCTCTCTGTGTAATGTTGCTTGTGATCAAAACCCAGTGTGTGTATTGTATTTCTCCCTCTTTTTTCCACTCTGAGTGAAGCTACCCTAAAAAGAAAAATCTAAAAATGATCCAAAAATGCAGAAGGATCTCATTTAAGCCTGTGCTTGAGAAGCTAAAATACCTTTAGTCCCTCCTTGTCATGTTCAAATGTTCCAAATGTCTAAGCGCACAGATAATCTGCATGGTTTTCTATCAGTAGTGAGGAAGATGAGAAAGGGATGAGTTTTGAAAGCTAATGCTAATGCTCCTCTCATCTCCTCAACCCTCTCTGTCTTTCTTGGTGTCTTATTTAGCTAATTTCCAAAACTCGTAATTTCCACCTCGTAGTGGATTTAATTATGTTGATTCATGTCCAGTAGCTTGCAAGCCAAACGTTCCTACTTATCCCATCAGCCCCCCCTCCCTTTTGATGTCTTCAACTTACATCTCTGTAGTGCTGCACCAAATAATTAATTTCATTGCACTTAATTAGTTCATACTTCAATGCATATTTAGTTTTTCATTTCCATTCTGTTTGAGGAGAAAGGGAATCATTGGAGGATTTAAAGATGTTATCCACGCACAATCATGTTGTCATGACTGCAAAGTCCAACGTATTTGATGCTACTGAGATCGTGGACCGAAAAAGGAAGTCTTTCCTGATGGAGGAATTTAGCATTTAACATGCTTTTTAGAGTGAAACACTGACTAGTTTTCTTATGCACAGCAATTACAGTGAGGCAGTCATGGCAATCTATCAAGATTCTCGATCCACAGGCTCCCTCTGAACAATACGTTTAAAAAAACTTACACATGAAAATGAGAATCTAAGTAATAAGACACAGAATAGTGCAGAAGTTAAAGTATAATGGAGGAATATAATGTTTATAGAATATAGTTTAACATGTTATATTCCAATATAGGTAGGTGTACAGTAATGATATAATGAATCTCCAGTACGCTAGCATTGTGACTTATGGATGCGTTTATGTTTCTATTTTCTTATGAGACTTGGTAAATTTGGATTCGGCAGCATTGCTGTTTTCTGCAGGACTTGATTTTGACTGTAAGAACCTATTTCAGTCTCTCATATCTTGAACCAGTCAATAAGTAGAAAGGACAGTGTTTGTGAAGCCTCTCAGACATAATGATTAAGTTGACTAAAAAGTTTACTGTTTCATAAATTGGAATATGTTGACAGCTACTGCAATGGCCACACAGACAGACAGAAGATACATACAAAGATTCAAATACTGCTGAGGTAATGGGTCATTAAATTAAACGTCACTATTTGTGCTGTTGCCAAGATTCAAAAAGTGCCCAGCAGCACAAAAATAGGAGAGAGTGTGGCTTGGAGCACTTTGATTCCCACTGGAAACTTTTGTTAATTTGCATTAAAATAAAATTAAATATGTAAGATAAGAAGGGCTTATACTGGGAGTAGTGATGCTTAACTTTAAATATCTTCAGTGTGTTAAGCAACTTTTTTCAGCAGGTTGTAGTATAGCTAGCTACTTTTAACACAAAGGTTGCATTTCTGAAGTCTACTTCCACTGAAGAGTAGCTTATAGCTTTATTGCATAGCTTGAGTTTCAGTTTAACTTTGACACTGACCCATGCAAAAACAGTGCCAGTACAGGGAATGTTTCCAGTGCACACAGGAGCTCAATAACAAGCAGCTCAGGAGACACAGGAACTCAAGACCGGGAACTTTTCTCTATGTAAGCTATAGAAAAACAACAGGGAAAAAAACAAAATCAGACAAAACTGCCCGGATGGAGCTGAGTATGTATTTGGTTGTTTGAAGCTAAAAATGCCTGAAACCCTCAGACTCATTAGGGGCCAGAAACTAAATGCAACTTTTTGATCTGCATGTGTGAATGAGGCATAAAAGCCTGTTTTTCCTAGATGCTCTCCTGAGATGTGTTTATTGTTCCTTCTGAACATTAATATTAATGTTAATTTGCTTAACTTAAAAAAAAAGTCTTCCCCAAGAAAAATGTTAATGATATTCAAATTTAAATGTGCAATCAACCACATACATTGGAATGACAGCAATCATCTTTTTTTCTTGTTCTCTCTTTCATTTATTTATTTATTTTTTTGTAATGCAAGTGAAATGACCTTTTACATATTTTGATTTCTTGACCTCTTTACCTAATTAACAGGGATAACAGATTGACTGGTTGTTCACTATTAAAACTAAGTATCATGAATAGCTCTATTATGTTAATAATTTATTATGAATAATTATTGTTTCATTAATTATAACCTGTGGTTTGAGTTTGGTGGTACAAATGTTTCATTATTGTCCTGTATTCATCCCACTATATGTTTATGTGTGTGTGTGTGCATGTGTGTGCGTGTGTGTGTGTGTGTGTGTTTGTCCTTTGTGTATGTGCGTGTGTGTGGGTGTGTGCGTGTGTGCTTGTGGTTTGTATAGACACTGTGGATACAGCAAAGCCTTCCAGGACTCTGATGAGGAGAAGATGCATTACCAGAACGGCCACGGTATGTTTGGCCTATTCCTCAATAATTGCCAATAATAGATTAGATCGAATTCCTTGAAGAGGTCACAATTTCATCCCCATGTAATAAAGTTCATTGTTAGAACAAACATTTTTCATCAGGCTCTGAGTGATTACAGGAGCACACAGGCCTTTGTCCCTGCATGCATTTTATTCTCTCCTTCTGGGTGTCTGCTCCTTTCTGTGAGTCATTTCTCCCCTTTCATCAAGCTTTGCCTCCACACACCGGTGACAGGGGCTCAGATGTGATGTTACTCTCATTCTCCGATATGTGACCAAATGCTAATGTTGTTTATCTTAGTGTCATTCCCCGACGCGAGGTTCTATATCGACCCGCACACATACGAAGACCCCTGCCAGGCGGTCCACGAGTTTGCCCGAGAAATTGAAGCTTCCAGGATCAAAATAGAGAAAATCATTGGTTCAGGTAAAACCATGAACTTGTGCACACTCACACACCCAAACTGAGACACTCACACACACACGCACACACTGAGAATCATTGGCTGAGCTAACGCAAAATCATTGGCCAGTGTAAAGGCTGTGGTGTGCAGCAGAGAGGAGGATGGCAGAGCGGAATCAGAGCGTTGCGTGGCACTGCCAATCAAAGCTCCTCAGACAGGCAGGGAATACTAACACGGTGTCAGCTCCACAATACACCATGCTAGATATGACTGCTGCACACATACAGGGAAAATAAAGCACAGGACTGAGAAGAGACAAATACTAGCAATCACATAAGATAAGAATTAATGAGAAAGAGGCTGATGGATGATTAGCTTACTTCCACTTTAGTAACTGTAGACAGACAGGCTGTAAGTGGATTTGTTTCTCTTATCTAACCTAGAAAATTAACTCAAGACACATTCTCATTATGACTATGGCTTAAGATGGAGGGGGGCGGGGGTTGCAGCTACAGTACGTCTTAATTTACTTCATGCTGAATTTTTTAAAATGTGTTTAGGGGAATTTGGTGAGGTGTGTTATGGACGCATGAGACTCCCAGGCAAAAGAGACACCCCAGTTGCCCTGAAGACCCTGAAGGCAGGGTACACAGAGAAGCAGAAGAGGGACTTCCTGGCTGAGGCGTCCATCATGGCCCAGTTTGACCACCCCAACGTCATCCGCCTGGAGGGAGTAGTAACCCACAGTATGCTGCTGTTAAAACTATATTAGCGTAAATCATCAAACTTTGGATAAAGCTGGCACAACGTATGCCTTTAAGTTAGCACTTGAGGGCTCTTCTTTTAAGTTATAATAAATGCGATCCATTCTGAGGTGGACAAAGGCTAAAATAAGTTAAGACATATCTCATCTGACAAAGTGTACCAAAGTGTGGATGTGTACTTGCTTGGTGCGGATAATGGAAACAGTAAAACCTTTAAAAACTGTTTACCAAACAAGGTGGAGTACTTTTCAGGGTCACTTAAAATTTTTTGTTTTCATTATTTTGCTTTATGCTGGCAGCAGAAGTGCAATGTTGTGCCTTTATTTCATTATAACGTACTTTTTTCATACAGCCTGTTTTAGTAAATTATGAGCTAAAAGAGTTGTTCTTGCAGTTCTTAAACAAATAAATCAACATACTTATCTTTTCAGTACTTGCACAAAATAATACAGTTTTGACAATAACAGTATTTATATGTGGAATGACCTTCTGAGTTTACTTAATTTGTCGCTTTACCAGAGAACACACCACATACAGATATCCTGCTTAGAATTAGCATGTATGTGGATTTGGGATACAAGACTTCACCAACAGAAAATGAATCAATGCTGAGTGCTGGTTAAAGAGTATTGCAGTTTAGACCTGTGGTTCAGCATTGGAAGAGTTCTGAGGGTTCCTGTTTGTTTCCTCAGGCAAACCGGTGATGATCATCACAGAGTACATGGAGAATGGCTCTCTGGACTCCTTCCTCAGGGTGGGTATTAAAAAACCTCTCAGGTCAGATGAAAATATACTCAATTAGGTGATCCATGGTTCCCACATTGAGTATTGTCACCAGGAGAAAGGCAGCAGTGGCTCAGAGCAGAAAATGGGAAAGTTTTCTTCAACAAGAAATAAGTTGCTTTAACATTTCCTTACACCGACAATGTCAAACAGCTCCAGTGTTTGCTCATATGAAAATTCTGTGGATTATTACTTGAAAGCAAATCCCTGTCATGTTTTATTCTCTTATCTTTACTCTATTCTCTATCTTGATTAACATCTTGTCTGTTATCACTCTCTACATCTTTTCTGCCGCTATACATCCCCACTTTTTGATCTGCCCTTAAAACTCCCTCTCTGCATCTTCCTTCCTGATCTTTCTTTCCCTTTTCCTTTCTGTCTTCCTGCAGAGACATGACGGCCAGTTTACCATCATCCAGCTGGTCGGGTTGCTGCGTGGCATTGCGGCTGGTATGACCTACCTGTCTGACCTGGGCTACATTCACAGAGACCTAGCTGCCCGCAACATCTTGGTCAACAGCAACCTGGTGTGTAAGGTGTCTGACTTCGGCCTGTCCCGAGTACTGGAAGATGACCCCGACGCTGCATACACCACCAGTGTGAGTTTTCACATTGAGGCAAGCATTAATGGAGCGCACACACACACATTCAGACACACACTCAAGCATACATGGCCCTATACAAGCAATGGTCGGTGTCAGGGAGTGACAATTGTGTCATGCAACTGAAAAAAGCAACTACAATTAAAATATTTTCACAAACCGAAAAAGGATGAACATCTGTACTTACAGTATTGACTCGTTATGTCAAAGTTACAACTACAGCCTTGAGTTAACTTGCATCAGAAAAATCTCATTAGGTTACATACAGATTTAGAGAGGGCCACTAATTTAGTAATGTACTTTAATAAAATTACGGGACTCAATGGACAGTAAATACGATAAATTTCGAGGCATCTGAGCATGACTTTTACTACTTAGTATGGGTCATAGCTCAAATACTTTGGATCCCACATTTCCCATAATATCACAAATGCAATCCAATATTAATGCAAGAAATTCACCAATCTGACTTTTCTCGCCAGACACCAGTTTTTTATACCTAAATTTATATCTGTAAAGGGTAAAATGTACTGTAAATATCCACTTGATACTTTTATTTTTTCGTTTGTTTAATATCCCTTTACAAAAATTTTAAAGGACATTCCAGTATTTTATACATGCAGTTAATCTCTGCTAGTCATGGTCTGTGGTTCTCAGCTTTTAAAAAACAATTCTGTCCTCTGTGGCTCTGGTAAGAATTTTACAAAGTTTAACATGAAATAACCTACATGATGTGTCTTTTTCCATATCCTTTTCCTTTGAAAGTATCTTTCTTTCCTCTTAAACTCAAAAAACTGCTGTTACTGAAAGTTTGTCAGTAATGTCAGACTGACATTTTTAGATAAGAAGGCAGTTAAACTGAAATCTGGTCAAAAAAGAGCCATCGTGACGTGCAACTGCACAAAAAAGCAATACAAATATAATCAGTTACATGAAAGCAATAACAAAGTAAAACCATTGTAAGTTCTATAGAGAGCTGTCCACTATTAAACCTGCAGCCTGATGGGAACTAATGTATGAAGTCTTAAGGCAGCTCCTTTCGGAGTTTGATGCTATCAGCTTGCAGCACAAAGATGGAAATCAGCATTTGACACATTTGTCTGTTACAGTCTGGTAAAGCACAGCAGATTACAAAAGGCAAGGTGATTACATGCAGCATCACTCAGATACACACTGAAGGGGAAAGGGATTGAAGACAATGATATTACAGACATTACAGCATCATTACAGCACATCTTGAATTAATAGAGGATAATGGCTGAAGATTAATACAGTTCACATCGCTGCATGGAAACTTGAATGAGTGAATCAAGCGGCCTATTCTATGCAACCCTACAGCAAAGTCACTTTGAAGAGACTGAAAGTATTGTGATCATAAGTTAAACTTAAAGAATTTCAGTGGGTCAGTTTTCTCTTTTTAATCAGGACAGCAGGACATCAAGTGTCTAATGGGCTAGTTTTCAGAATAACCCTCAAAAGTTTAAAATAACCCACAGGGAGTGCTTTGCTTGTTTAAGGACTGATGCATCCTTTTGTCAACCTAATTGTCAGTTTTATATTAAGAATAATGCAAGTAGTTCACATACTCGTTAACATTTGCTAGTCTATTCTTGGCATGGCCTAAAACACACGCTCACACTAGCTCTAACTAAGCACTTTACAGTATGCAATCTAGCTTTAGTATATGAGAACACATTTCAGGCGGTACTTTACAAACTTCTTCAATTACATACTACTCCCTACTTTTATGTTTCAACATCATGGAGGGTAATCGTTAACTGTTTACTCCAGTACATTTCTTTTACTATATAGTAGTTACCAGATAGTTGTATGAGTAGGATTATACATACAAAATATAACAGGTGCTTACAATATAATGCAATGTTATTACAAGTGAAAATTAGCCATTGTTATTACCAGTAACATTTAAGGATGTTTTCAGAATTAGGTATTGGTACTAAACAGTAATAAGCTGTTATCGATAGACAATGTAAGGGAGAGGGAGGGAAGATGCCTTCTCCTTATTTTTAAAATGCTGTAGTAGCGGAGAGAGTGCAGGGGCAGCGGGGGTGGGAGCATTACAATTACACCCCTGGACCAAACTATGTCTTTAACTAAATGTTTTAGGGAAGAAATGACAACATATAGTTTTTACTACAGTATTAGAGTTTCATTAAGTTGAGTCAAGGTAGATGTTCTTAAACTGTGGAGCAAGCCTCAGTAATCCATCTAATTCTCCAAAGAAGTAAATTTTTAGATGTCAGCAAGGAAACAACAGAGGAATCCTACTTTTTCTGGGACTTTTTCAGAAATAGATTATTAATATGTGACATTCCAGTTGGCATTTCTTTGATGGCACAGAAGAAAGAGAACAATAAATCTTTACTTAAAAAAAAATACTTTTTAATTTTTGTCTTTTTATTTGTATTTTTTTCCTGACAAAAATAAAATAAAGAATACAGCCAGATTGACCATCTAAATGGTGATTATGGATCTATTGCTCTGACCCTCAAGATCTGAATCTGCCTCACCAAGTCTGGCACACCCTGATCAAACTTTGTTATTTTCTGACAGGGTGGGAAAATCCCAATTCGCTGGACAGCCCCCGAGGCCATTGCCTACAGGAAGTTCTCCTCCTCCAGTGATGTGTGGAGCTATGGAGTGGTCATGTGGGAGGTGATGTCTTATGGAGAACGGCCTTACTGGAACCTCACCAACAGAGATGTGAGCACTATTTGTTGACCTAAACTGACCTTTAGTGTGATTATATGGCAGACGCTGTAGTCTCATCTCTATTTTTGCTGTGCATGTGCAGGTGATCAAATCTGTGGAAGAGGGCTACAGGCTGCCTGCTCCTATGGGCTGTCCTGCTGCTCTACACACCCTCATGCTGGACTGCTGGCAGAAGGATCGCAACGAGAGGCCACGCTTCTGCCAGATAGTCACTGTTCTTGACAAGCTAATCCGCAACCCAGAGAACCTGAAGTCTATGGACACACTCTGCAGGTGGGTGGGCCACTGAATAGATCCATATTTACAGTGAAGCAACAGGAGTGCATTGTGTCACATGCCGAGGAGTCTTTTGATTTAATTTGGCGTGACAGTTTGCCAACATTTAATCAAATATTGGTTCATGTGATTAGCGGATTAAGCTGCAAATCAAAGCAAGTCACCGTCTGCGAGGGGCTGAGAAGATGATCTCCTGGACAATATATGGTGACAGACTGTTAGGCTGCTAAGTAACTGTCCTGGTGTGGGAGGCAGAGTAAATCCAATCACATCCAGCTGCTATCAAACAGGAGCGCAGTGGGATGAAGTTGCAGCCTAAAGTTTCCCTCAAAGTTCAGTGGCAGATGGAGGCAGCGGTCCTGTTCGTTTTCCGATAAGCTCATCTCTGATGGACGCATTGTGCGTTAAGTAAAAGCCTAGCTGAGATATTGACATTGATCCGTGGTGAATCTGGGAGCAGTTTGAGAGGACACCCGGGCCGAAGCTGGACCTGTGTAAATTGCTCTGTTCAGATCCCTGGTCCTACGGAGTCAGTGGTACATGGCGCTGCGTGTCTCTGTGTGAGCTGAGAGAAGTAGTAGGTACAGGAAGAGGGAGAGGAGAAGGAGGAGTGTTAAGGATTTCTCCTGGTATTAATCTATCCAAAGCAGCCATCCTGCAACCACAGCACCTCTTCTCTATCATTTTAACTGCTATTGATTTTCTGCCTCAGCTACTAGCGCATTTCAAAGCCCTCCTTTCCCCCGGTTGCTCTGCCTCTTGCTCGCTTTTTGACTCTTTTCTTGTTTTCTGACTCCCTACAACTAATCTTTTTGTCTTCTCATTCATCTTCCTCTCTTTCTGTGTCTATCCATGGCCATTCGTCTCTCTCTTTCTTGGCTGCAGTTTAAGCAGTCCTCCGCTGATGGAGAGAACTATCCCAGACTTCAGTAGCTGTAACTCAGTAGATGAGTGGCTGGACACCATAAAGATGAGCCGCTACAAGGACCACTTTGCAGCAGGGGGGTACCATACTCTGGGACACGTTATAGGCATGAACCAAGGGTAAGTGCTGGAGTTGATGGACAGTGATAAGTCAAAAGGGATTGTGTGCTGTTAGCTGTTGGCAGTAGTCAGCTGCCTGGCTTTACCTGCTTCAAGAATTTGTAGGGTGAGGAGTCAGGATCTTTTACTCCATCCTTCCCGATATCATCTCACACTACATGACCACATCTCTCCTATTAAGTGAAAGTAAATCACTGGATGTTCTGCAGGTTTCAGTTTCCAATAGAATTAGTACTGGCCAATGACAAAAAAAGATAGGGCAAAGAAAAAATGGGGTTGTGACAGCATGGAAATGTTTACTTACATGGTGAGTTACACAGGACATTGCATTCATCATTCTGTTACTCTTATTAACAGAGGTAAGGTTACTGCCACATATGCTAAAATAACTTCATTTGTTTCCACACTGACTGGTGGCAGTGAAGGTTCAGTTCTGGCCATAGCAGGACTGGTAATCTAGCATACCGGGCATTTTCCTGGTGGTCCACTTTCAGGCCAGTGCAATGTTTTTGCTGCCCCCCCCCCCAAGACTAGTCCATGATGCAGAGACAGCGGCCCATTTTTTTGTCTTCCAACATAGGCAGAGCAAGATATCTTCACCAGTGACACTTGTTTGACTTTTGGTGTAACCTCCCGCTTTCTTCTCCAGCTCCCATGTCAAATATCAAATGCAAAATGCAAAATGGACGGACCCCAACAGAAGGTTTTTGCAGAAAAGCTACAAGGAAAAACAAAATTTAAAATTTGGAGGCCAATTTGGAATTGGAATAATCATTACGTAAGGTTCGTATGTAATGATATTGTAGATCCGAACTGAAGTTAAAAGGACAGCAAAAAATACTATATATAGTTAAAACTAGCCTGCTCAGGTGACTGAAGCCCTTTAGCTCAGCTGTTAGCCAGAGAGTGAATGTTTCATGCTAGCAGTATTCAATGTCAATAAAATTGCCCATTGTGGACAAACAGTTAGTGTAACTGGTGCATGTCTGCGTGTTTAACAACAGGTCTAGCTGGCTAGTAAGCCATGTCATCGTCCCCTGATCCATAACAAAATTCATGAAGAAAATGACCGGCATTTATTATTGGCTGCAGCCTGAGGTTAGACTTCGGGGCTGCACAAAGTGCAGCTAGACAGTGAAACAGAACTTTAGTGGCTAAATGCACAAAAACTCAATTACTAACCTTCTTACAATCAAAAACAGGACTTACTGACCTTTTCAGCAGACACTTAGTTTAACCACTTAACTATAAACCTGAGAGTAGGCTATTTCTTGCACCTCGTGTGATGCAAGTGCCATCCTGCGATGCTCAGAGGATATTCACTGCAGGACCACTGCTGTTGGAAATAAGATATTCAGATTTTAAAATTAAATCTATTTTGTTTAACTAGAACTACTTGAGAAGCTCCATAGGTGGCCATACATTAAAAGTTAATTGACACTCTCCAGCCATCAAAATTGAGTATTCACCAAGATCCTTGTATAATGGTCTATCAACTCATTCCATTTCTCTTCCCTCTGCTGCGTGTCTTTCTTCAAAACTGTTGTATTCTCCAAATAGTTTAAACAAAATATTAAAATCAACCATTGTTGTCTTTTCCTAGCCATTGTTTCTAAAGTTGACAACTCAACTCTGCTTGTCATATTTGCTTAGGAGGCAATGGCTTTGACAATTGTGCGCATCTGTCTTGCTGTGGATATATATATTGTGCATTAACAGTAGTAAATGCTCAATTTATATATTATTTATTCTAGCTTATTTTGCTTTGTGTCTTATTTTATCCAGCTTCCATCTGTGGACACATTGCTGGTCTTTGCACGAAGTACCCCAATAATGCAGTGCAATCAACTGGTATTGCTAACAATGGCTAACCTGGCTAGATAAATTCCACTTCTCCCACCTAGTGAAAATCTTGGTTTTCTAAGTAACCAGAAATGCGGTCAGTTCAGTGTAACTTCATTCCCAGCCCCAGAGTTATAGTTCTGCAGTAAATGGGATGCATCAAAGTCCAGTATTTCTGTCTGTTAGCTCTGTGTTTGGTCTCCACCAACTCCTGAGCAAAATGTCTAAGCCAAAAGCTATTAAATGCTTCAGTTTAATCAACAGCTAGTCTCTAACTGTGTCTGTGAGCTGTGAGGTGCTGAGCTGGTACTTCACAGCTGTTTTTCAGAGCTCTTTCAACAAAAACAATACAGTGAGAGAGTGAACATTAATGTTGTGGTCTAGGCAGTAAAACAATGAGCTGGAACTCACTATAAAGCTCTGTTAAGCCGTAGGGAGCTGCAGATTCAGCTAATAATTCTCTGTAAATACCCTGATTGTTACAGCTTTATAGTGGAATAAATGCTGTGGAAATGTGCATTTTCCTGAATTTATTGAGACAAATGGAAGATGTGTTGAGTGGGCATTAACACAAAACAACATCTACGGCTAAGTAATAATGGTGTACTACTCATAAAAATGTGGAAATTAAAGGCCTATCATTAAAATAAGCCTGTTCTGAATAAGGGCTCTCTGCCACTGATGTAAATGAAATTCTTAGGCCTGAGGTCATTATCTAAAAATCATTGTGGATCACCAAAGACTTCCTGTGTGTGTCTTCATATATTTTTGTGTGTGTTGCGCAGAGATATCCAGAGGCTCGGGGTGACGCTGATGGGCCACCAGAAGAAAATCATGACCAGCGTCCAGCTGATGAGGGCGCAGGTCCTTAACAAGAGTGTGCCGTCTGTGCACGTATAACTCTCACAGGTTTCTCTCTGTGGAAAATAAGAAACCAAGGCTCCTATAAGGTCTTAAAAGGACTCCACGGCATTAAGGATGATCTAATAAATGGAAGAAGGAAGTACATGGGAACTTAAAAAGACTATTTCCTAAAGAAATTGAAGAACAAAATGAGAAAGGGTTTAACTGGAGCAAGTAAACATGACTTCTTTGGGACAAGTCCAACCTTTCATTTTTTTTCCTATCTGATTTTGCATTTTCTGAGTTTAAATGTCTTGTTTATAAATGAAAGACTGCCTTAATTACCACATATTATTTTAATTCTATTGTCTACAAATAGAGGATAATTTATCAATCGTGAATTTATAAGAGAAATATGATTTACTGAACTGGGCAATAGCAAGAGTATATGGAGTGATGTAGAGGGTGGGGGTGGGAATGGGAGGTGTATTCAAATATTCTGACTACACTCACTGCCTCTTCTTCAGTGCCAGCTTGAGGAGAAGGAGGCCTAGAACGAGTCTCGAGTCAGAAAAAGTGGAGAAAAGTGAGATAGGGCTCAACCGAGTTGCCAGATCATCTCCACAGTGGAGAGGACCTATTTCACCCCAGGCTATTAATACCAACAAACAGGCACATTTCTCCGCTGTCCAACCTTGATGAATGACCCCAGGAGAGCCCTAGAGCCCTCTGCCCACTCTGAAGCTGCGCAGCGCACAACTACTGTACTTGGAAGATGTGTATGATTCAGTTACAGTGCACTTTATTTTACAATCTCTCTGTGTTGAAAAGGTTTTACAGCTGTGTCACAAATCTCTCAGCCACAGCTGGAGCCATGGTGTTGGTCTTTCAAAGAAAAGGCTGTTTGAAAATATTACACTGAAAATGGTGACATACACAATATAAAACCCCTGCAGAACAAGAGCTATCAAAAATTCATTAGTACTAGCAAAATGCTTGCTCATGAGATTTTCTTTCAGAAGTTTCATCACCATCATAGATGAAGATAAACTGAAAAGAAAATTCCATACATTTAAATATTTAAACCAAAATATATGTGAAATATATCAGTAATTTGCAAAATTGTGGCAAATGCTACATCTGCATTTTAAGTATATTTTGGTATATCTTGTCATATTAATCAATTAAATTTTGTTCCAAATAAACTGTTATTTTAAAGGCATTTCAAATCAGATTTCAATGAGTAGAAAGTATAATTTTACTCTCAAGTTCTTCCAGCCAGTTTAAGTATGGAGTGTAAAAGTTTATGATCTTAGGTCTAGCAGTCTGATTAATCAAACTAAAGTTTACTTACTACCATTTAGAAAATAAAGTACTTGTTATCATGTGAAGTTTATACCTAACAGTAAGAAATATTAGACAACTGAACAAACACGAAGAGCAGATAATACGATTTAAATCTCCAGAAAAAAATAGTATATGAGTCAAAATGTTTTCTCAAACTCTTGCAGTTCTTTTGTTTTTGAGTTCACATATAATTGAAAATGATTTTTAAAAAAGCTATGTATTTCACATATATTCTTTAATATATTATATAAATTACAATGCATCTCAAAGAATGTCAGGCTACATATTTTATGTTTATTACTTTCAGATACTGAAATACATTTTTATTTAACTTTGTTTGAGAAACATCTGAAAGATCCCATATACAGGAAATGTATTTAAAAATTAATGATGGACAAAAATTGATATCAGTTAACATTGGATTTTTGCTTCCTCTGCTAGTTGGCAGCTAGCTTGTTTAAGGAGAGCAGCTGCTATCAAGGTTTACTGACAACTAGATGCTTAGTCCACTACATAATCTAGAAATTGAATTGTAGCTATTTGCAGTTTAAATATCTGAAAATAAAATCAGCCAAATGTGTTTGTGAAAAAGTCAGTTAAGGAAGGCAGCACAATATAGGTCAGTCTGCTGAATTTTGTTTCAATACTAACAGCACTTGTTTACAATGATTGCCTAAGGCCTACAACATGGCTGCCTGTGTCTCACTACACACACTGTTTCTTAATCTGATAAAAATGATCCATGAATTCCTATTAAAATGTATTTTAAGCCCCTTGCCAAACCAGCAATACGTTGTACAACAGTTTTATATTTCCTTAAACTTTCCCTTAAATATTAACCCTTACAAATCCTTAAATATTAACCTAATGCACATCTTTTCTGTTTTCGATCAAAGAGGCGTATATCAGGGTACATACTCCACCATACCCATGTTGGTGTTTCAACACCTCAGTAATATTTTGCATGGGGGTTGTGTTTCACCAGAAAGCCCTCTTATTCTTTCGGTATTTAGAAAGAAGCTTGTTTAATTCACTGGATGTTTTAGGATCAGCGTCAGCGCTAATACTGTTTAGTGCAATAATTCTTTACCCCAGAGTACGTATCTTAACATATCTTTTGTGTGAATGCTGGGAATATAGTACACATAAGCTACACAGACTGTAAAATAAAGTGTTACTTCTGATTAAATGTGATTACACTGTTTGCCTCAGTGTTGATGAAAAGGTGAAGAAGAACATGTAAGTAGAATGTTTATATCGAAACGCTCTCAAAAGTACATAATCAGCCCTAATTTATACCCCCTTCTGTGCCATCAAGAGAATGTTTTTTTCTCGTGCACCTCCGTAGGTTTTCCTCTAGATGATTGATGTCAGTTTTTATTAGAGAAGAACCTCATGCTATTTCTTGAATATGTATCATAGTGACATTTCACTACTGGTTTAAAAAAAATTCTTTCTTTTTTTTTTGGATGCTTTTGAAGATACTGGACTTGATCTGAAAACTCATATTTTATAAAGTAAGGATATGTTTTTGCTAGATGAATTGATTTATAATGTATACAGCAAGTTCAGTCACTGGAAGAAAGAAAAAAACAACAACCGGATTTATTCACATTTCATTATTTATTCATACTCATTTGTTTTCCAAATAATACAACTCTGAGAGGTTTTATTACAGTTGATGAATCATCCTTGTTGCTAATTATAAATGTGCAAACTGTCCATAAATACACAATAAAGGAACGTTTGTCTGTGCGTGACTGCAACTGTGATTTTCCGACTTTTTCTATTACAAAAGAGAATTTATGTCCCATAGCACTTTAGTTCCACCAGCTTTTGGCTCTTGTGTGCATACACACTATGCACACTCTAAAAATCATAGGAAATGAAGTTCTTAAACACAAACAAAAAGAAGCATTGTGTTATGTTAGTTTAAAGCTGCGCTAATTAACACAAGGACCAAATGACTACATGAAATGCAAAAGGTGCTGCTCATGGGAGAGAATAAACTGACTGACTGGAAAAACCTACCCAGTATGCCTTGCAGCACAACCCATCTCTGATTGGTGTCTTTCCTAACCCAGGAACTTTGCCCCACAGCCCGGCTGTTTCTTTAAAGCCGGCAGCATGAACCGACATGCAGACAGCTCCAATCAGTGCCCTGCTAAACTTGGCTGTTCACACAAAGCGCCACTCTAATGAACCCTCTGACAGAGCTCAACACTTCTTTCAACACTTCGAGGTCTGTACACCTAGACCTCATCAGGCCACTTACTCCATTTAGTGTCCGCAGCAGCTCCCGATCACAGGCACTAAATTGCAACAATATTAACAACTGCTGGAGGTAAAGGTGGATAACCACGTTTTCAATATTTCATTTGTGTTGCGATATTTAAACAAAAAATCCATCTACCTATAAATAAAGCCTCTTGTCTATGAGACCAGTCTATTGACAGAGCTACAGCCTGCTCCATGCAGTTTGTGGAGCTTCTTACAAGGAACAAAAACTTAAGCTGTTATGGCTAGATTGCGCTCTTATCTGTCTGGTTCGTAGCACCGTTATAGCTTACGCCTGAAAAGGTATAGCCAATCAGAAGCAGAGTCGAGGTGGGTCTTGATGCATACTGGTAGCCTGCCAACCAGCCTGTCAGTTTAGCCTCTCCCTGTTGCTTAGAGGAATTGCAACAACACGGTAGCAACAAGCCTTATACATCATCACAAAAGTGAGTGAGCTTACATTTGAACTCACATTTGTAAGGTGGACCCAAATACATTTCCAAATGAATGCTCATGTATCTAAATATCTGCTGAATGAGACAGTTAAGAGTTGCTTGCTACATATTAGCCTTAACAACTTTAAGAGGTGATAATGTAGTTGCTTCTCAAGGTCAAAGACAGATCTAAGAGCTACTCGAGGCTGTATGCCATGAAACCACAGGCAAAGAACATAAGCTAACTCAGTCTTTGGAAAATTTTATTCTCCAATTCAACTAATGTGACAACATGTACCCTCGCAAATTAATAATGGAAGCATAAATCCATGTATTTTTATTGGAGGGTAAGGAATGAAATAGTGGGACACAAGGCTTTTAGCGTACCCACCCACTCTTCATACCAACAAAATAGTTAAAGAGCATTGTTGAAAATGCAGTTCCCATTTTATATTGACATTTTATACACTGGACCTTTACAATAAAGCTGAAAATTCACTAGACTGTTGCATTAAGTGTTCTCTGAAGTCTAGGAGGGAGTCCTTCATAGCCTCTGTAGGTATCAACTTTTGCCGAGGAAGAATCATTGACTCTGAGAAGCACCCAGCGTCATATGTTGTTTGGCTTTATGTTGAATTTCTCTGCTAATCAGTGGCTAAAAAAGCCAGCTAACAAAAGAACAGATAATTTTACAATCTATGTAACCTACTTATGGTAAAAGCATAAAAAATCAAGGAAGAATGACCAAATCAGCCATATCGGAGCAAGTCAGCAGACAACAGAAATGCTCTACGACTGAAATGTTCCCAGCAAGGTTTCAAACTGTGGATAATAAAACGAAGTTGTTCTGAAACACAGTAGCTGGCGGAATCAAGGACTGAGACAGCAACCTTGCACAAAGAAGGTTGTGAATGATGTCTATTTACCAAAAAAGTTGTGTAGTTGGCTACATTAAATAAACTGTATTCACCTTCTAAAGCACTCAACCTGCCTGTGTGGGAGTTTCTGAACCCTTCTGAAAAAATATAAAAGATATCAACATGTCCTGAATGTGTCTGGCAGCCCTCAGAGAGAGATTTGTTTGAGGAGAAGCATCATTTAAGCAATCACTTGACAAAGATCCAAAGATCCTTGGTAATGAATACATTTCCTGTGTTCAGGGAGGGCAGAGCTTCAGAAAATTCATTTAGGACTCATCTGACAAAGAAAACCATCATTACACAGTCTGGTTGGTCAAGCAGCATATTTATATTCACCCTGAGGTGTTTGATCAGGAGCTGATCTGAACTTTGCAGCACCATAACTCTCATTCTGCAAGACTCAGGTTGAAAACAATTGACTTTGACTTCCTTAATGCTCATTGCTGAGTTTTTGAGTAAATTGCTTTTTTTTCAATGGGAATGAGCCCTGACCCAGCTCTGAAACATCATTTCAAGCTCAGTCTGAATAGGGAATGGGCCTGATGAATCTGTGTCTGAGTAATTGTCCTTTCCTTCACCTTTGGAGGTCTGTTAGGAGATAATCCTCTTCTTGGTGAAACAAGACCTAACACAACATCATTAATCTCATTACTAAGGCCGTGTTGCTTTGTTGCCACTGAGTCCCACGCCCAATTATCAGCTGCAGCCCTGTCCCCATGATGACGCAGAGTTCTGCCCATCACTAACGGCCATCTCTACTGTCCCCTGATTGACTTCACAGAGAGAGGCGATGATAGCACTTTGTATCTGCAGACACCCTGCCAGCCTCGGCTGCCTTCGTGTCCTCATGTGCCCTGGATGTACTAAGGTTTATGGTGAACTGCAGACAATGCTGACAGGACGAGAGTGGTTTTAGCTTTTCTCATCCCCTCACAGCAGGTCCCCATCATGAGGGAATGGCAGAGGGAATGGCAGACAATGTAGATGAATTTAAATAATCAAGCATTTATTGTCAAGTTTGCTTCTATCATAAAATAGCAACAATACAAATTCATTAACCATCATTCAAATCTGCGTAAATCTTTGCACAGTCATAATGAAGTCTTTGTGGACAACCTTGGAACAATGCATGTGTATAGCTCGCAGTGTTGTAATTCCATCAGTAGATTTCATCAAGTAAACAATCCGTGAGAGCTGAGTAAGAAGTAGTCACTGGGGATTGCTTTGTCAGTTCACTCTGCCTGTAGCTATAGGTAGCTTTAGTTTTGTTCTTTATTATTTTTACACTGCTGTGAGGAGACTTTTCCCTGAACAAAGCACAAAATATCTTCAGTGCCACTATTTTAAAACACCTTATTTGACAGATTGGGAAAAATTAATGCTAATTCATCAGCAGCTGGGTTTTATTGGATTGACCCTCCCACTGTTCTACACAAAGTGGGATTTATTCATGATAAGAGAAATTAAAAATTCTGTATTCAAAAGAAAACTTTTAAATAAACCTACAGCTCTCAGTTTAGTGTGAGATCACCCTGACAAATGTGATTTCTGAGAGACAGAGTTGCATTTTTTTTTTTTATCCTATTCAAAGAAATATATGATTTTAAGGAATGCGCTAAAGAGAAAGAGGTTTTCCCCACTAGGATTTAGGCTTAGGTTAAATCTGAGTCAGTACATGCAGTTTGGTTACTGTTTGTTCTTTTCAGTTTTCTGCAGGATCTGTACACAAGAAATCCAGTTGTCATACTGATATGAGATAACTGGAATAAGAAATGACTAATTTTCCCAACCAGTTTTTTTTTTTCGGTAGAAAACTCCTATGTGATTTATAACCAGGTTTCTAATAGGAATTTTACAAAAAAGCATGAGCATGACAAAGACAAGACATCAAACAGCGTAAGTATCATTGTGACAGCAGTGTGCTGGAACGGAGGCAGATCAATACATGTGGCATCCAAAATTTCAAGTTAAATGCAAACAAATCTATACTTTTTTCATCAAGTGTCTTTGTAAGTGTAAAGAAGCTTATAAAGTTGAGCATTTGACAGATTATTTGTAAAATACAGACACAGTCATGTGTCAAAGACACTGTGTGCTCCTATTACAGCCCTGTCCTCTACCATTCTGTAAAGCAAATGTGAATACTGATCTGCTGTGTGCATTCCTGGATTTAACACTAACCAGGTCACTACAGTGCTTCTTAGAGTAACTTGTTTTGTTTTTTTCCATGGCATTCCATGACAATGGAAAAATTCTAAACATTCTGAGTGACAACCCGGAGAGGTCTGACAACTGGGGTGAGTTTGGTAATGTTTCAACCATGATTCATCTAGACTGACTTTGCCTGATGCTTTTGCAGCAACATCTTTCATTTCATTCATTACAACAGTTTCAGACAGCTTGTTTAAAGGTAAAATAAATCTAATTACTACTTTAAGAAGTCTATAAAATGGCCTTGCTATTTTTTTAAGAATAATTTATACGTAATGCAATAAATCATTTAATCTCTTGGGTTTTTTTTTTCAAAAGAAGTATCAAGTATTAAATAACCATTTTGGAGACAAAAATAAATACCAAAAGAATAAAAGGGATAAAAAGTACTAATGAATGCATGAGAAATGAGTTCTGTTTCTCATAATTATTTACATGGGAAGATACATCTGTGTTATTCTATAAAGGTACAAACAAAGAAAGAAAAGACCAAAAAATAAATAAATAAAAAATACTGGAGTATTATGTGGAATAGCTTTCACCAAAAAAGGGAAGAGCTATATCTCCAGCTATCATCACAGCAGACACTGATCCAACAATAAGTTTTCTATGCACCATTTTAAGCAAACACTGTTATATTATGCATATATTCATGACCTAATGGTGCTGCTCTGTAAATAGGTCATTTATAATTCATGAGGTACACACAGACTGACAAAATAAATATAAATATATAAATTCAAAAGATACGCAAACTTAAGACTCGACACAGTGCTGAGTCCTTTAGATTGTGCTGCTCTGTCACAGGGATTCAGATGCGGTCAGGTCACGCTGCGTTTACACACACATTTACACAGCTGACTCTGTTGTTCACAGCTTTCCCCCGCACTGTAAACCAGCTTTGTACAGCACTGTGTTCAGCTGAAAGCTCTAAGTGTCAGTGCAAGTGTTTACCAAATAACGTATGTATGTCAGCGAATGAACTGTAATCACTGTGTAAATGTTTGCCACATGGTAACAGACTTAGAGCTGCACAAGTCCAATTATTCATGTGTTTGTTCAGAATGAATTGCATGAAGTCATTATATTGACATAAAGATTTTAATCGCACTCTGCTTCTGGACAGTATTCCTCTCACTGAATAAACACCATATGTTTGCTAGGCAGTCTCGGCCTGAAACACACGTTCAACTGTTGACCTTTTTAAGAGTGAAACTTAAAGTAATTAGATTTAGGTCAAGATAGTCATCATACATGTCATATGTCTTTCACTCCTGTTGCAAAAGGAATGAACAATTATTTCTATCTATCTATCTATCTATCTATCTATCTATCTATCTATCTATCTATCTATCTATCTATCTATCTATCTATCTATCATGAAGTCAGTGACCAGTATTTTGCTTTAATGGTATTTACTGGCCTTTGATTAAGCTTTGATGCACATCAGTCAATGTAGATGATCAATAAAACAGGAGAAACAGAATCCCTAACACAGAGAATAAACTCTTGACAGTCCCAGAGAAGCTAGCCCAATTTCTAAATCAGTTTAAAAAAAAAAACAGGATCCTGCTGAGTTGTTTGGATCGCACTCATGTCATGTAGCAGTAACAAGAAGAAGATGTGAAGATTTGCACTCATCAAAAGATTTTTAGCTAACTTGGGAGAGGGTGTTTCAGTTTTTTATTCACAAAAGAAGAGCTACATTGATGCAAAAAATTAAAGTCACACTGGTTGAAAATTCTATATTGACAATGGAAAAATGATTGGTTAATGTGAGAGGGCAATTATCACCCAACTCTGCAGAGCCTTTTATCATCTTTTAGCTGGCTGCTTTGGTTTGTTGGCCAGCAGTTTTACTACCACTGCACTTTTTAGTCTCATGGTTTACCTTGATCCAGAACAGGCAGCCAAAAAAAGCTCTGATCAACTCATTGAATGATCCCTGCAGAAGAAAGAGAAAGCTAATGACTGACCAGTGAACATGTTGTAGCTGTTGTAGTTAGAGAGGAAAATATTTTTACTTAAAAGTAGATGAAGTCTAAGTCAGAGCTAGATGCTGTGTCAGTGGTGGACTTTAACTCATCAGGTTGTTAGAAGTAAGACTTAATTTAATTAACACTAATATTGTTCTGTGTCCACTTGATGTGCAACTGTTAATGGTAACATTTAGAACCACTAAATTTGCAATGTCCAGTTAGACTTAAAAAAATTGTTTGCTGAGAACATTTTAGGTGACAGACATAGTTTGATTTACACTTACACGCTCCTGTAGTGGATTGACGGGTCTGTTACACTCTTTAGTGTGAGACTGAGCTATCGATCCAGGCTTTTGTCCAAGCTGGCATGACAGCAGACTAATTAGTTTAGTTCTGATGTCTCCCAAGTTGCAGCCTCTGGGTCTTCCTGAGGGATCCTGAGGCATTTGTTTGACGCTTGTTTTGAGTCTCCTCTAAATTGTTTGGAATACCTTAACAGGGAGACAGCTGACATCTTGATCAGATGTCCAAACAAGCTCTGTTGAAGCAGCAGTTCTGCCCTATAACACCTGAAAAAAAGGAAGAAAAAAAAAATCAACCTTATAACTTCACAGTATTAAGTTAGGGTAAGTAAGGGTACAACATAAATTTGAGAATGCACAAATCCACTTTGTGGTCTTGTGCTCCACTGTACTTAAACCTGTGAGCATTACCACAGCATAGTCAGAACCTAAAGCAAGCAAACAATCTGATCAGATGAAACTTCAGACCTGTATATTCTAATTTTAATTTCATCCAGTACAGTGAAATCTCAAAACACAGGCCTGATAGAGTCCTAACGCCAACTGTTAGAAATACACATTGGGGAAGTAAGAAATAACATTACTGAAATCTATAAGGGCCAGAGGACCCCCACACATCCTTTCCACCAGAGCACACAGTAGGCACTGCAGTAAGTGGTACTCTAGGCTATGATTAGGGTTGTGTTGATAGTCCGCAGCCAAATCCTGGAAGAGAATTAATTCTCACGTTTCAGTCATGACTTACTAATTTATAAAGTAATACAGGAGGAAAAAGGGAAAAGACTGACTTGGGAGGAGACAGTGGATGGAGACATGAGGGCAGCAAGGCTGTAAGCTGTGCACAGAAAGATTTTTTTCAAAATGAGGTGAACTTCAGGTGAGCTAAGGCTCTGCCCTAACACCTGATGAAGTTAATGATCAAATAAAAAAATGCTCTCTTTTCTGCCACTGACAGCACATTGATATTTTGAATTTGCTTCATCACTTTGCCTCCACTCATAAACAGGTTGAGCACAATCCTGATTATACCCCAAAATAACCATCACACCACAGGATGGTGGTAATTCTCTCCAAGTCCACATAACAGATGTTGACTCCCATTAACCCTGCCAATAAAAGTCAGGATTCTGGACCAGGACAAAATACACTTTGCAGCTGTGAAATCCTAAGTTCAGCAGCTGACTGTTGTCTCTTTGTTTCAGCCCAAAATCCAGTCATCTTATTTGGGAACATGTGCCTCTATTTGCCAGTCTGTAGTCCTTTTCCCCCATATTTAGAAAACAAGATTTGAGCAATCTTACGGTAATACTTAATGTTAAAATAAAATGATCAGACTTCGTCACTATCAGTAGAAAAATGTATATGTGTAAAAGATATTAACCTGTATTTGTTCAATCCATTTGTTTCATGACATCAAAAAGATTTGATAACCAAGCAAGATGACAAACATAATTCATTATGAATTATTCAGATGATAATGAGCAGCACTCCGTGGCCACTCACCGAGCAAATCAAATTATACAACAAATGAGCAAAAAAAAGCTCCTTCACCAAACATGATTACAGTACTTTGATACCCCTAATGTGTTTTGTTTGCCACGGCAGTGTGCAGATAAAGGAGTTGTGATTACTCCAGTCACACATGATAGTACATCAGTTAGCCGGTCAAAAGCTGTGCTTGTTCCAAATAAATCCCATTCATCTAGCTTTGGAGTATGATTGTTTGAACGTCGAAAATTTCATGACCCAGTTTCCATGCAGGTTTTTCAGAAGCGGCATCAAATGAAGCCGTTCACAGGGTAATCATGTGGTGTTAGCAGAAACATCAATGATTCGCCTCAACGTGCTCCACATCAAACACATCATTCATATCAGCACTAACGCGGACAATGGCGGGAAATCAATTGTGTGTGTATGTGTATCCTGATTTATGTGTGTGTGTGTGTGTGTTTGTGTGTTTTGAAGCAAAATAAACCCAGAAAGAAAAAAAAAAAAACTTTACATAGACTGTACTGTTTTCTAACCTTGTCCTCTTCCCTGCAGCCAGGACAGCTCATCACTTCATCACACCACCGGCTGTTTCTGCACAATAACAAGAATGCTATTAACATATATGGAAATGCTTTGTGAAAACAAGAAGCACCACTTCCCTTATGCCCGCTGGATGCACCCGTCTGTGCATGAGCTTCTGCATGTGTATGTGCATGCCAGAATGTGTGTTTTTGCATGCATGCCCGCTGTGTGCACCCTTACTCTGTGTTCAGAGGGAGTTGCTCGCTTTGATGTTCTCCGATGCAGGCAAGTGCTGATACCCCTATTAACTTGCATGGAGCTGATGCAAGCTACGCTAGGGCTAGTCCCCAAAAACCGGTTCATTTAAATGCTAAGTGGAGCAAGATAGAAATGAGCTACATTCAAGTGAAGCCTGGGGATGTCAGCACAAAGAGACAAAACCACACACTTTATTTAGGAAGATAAGACTCTGGAATTAACATGGTGATAATGATGATGATAAACTCATCTCCCTGCGACACAGCCAAAGGGGCAGGGCTGAATCAGAGATAGGTGAAGGAGACAAATGTGGTTGGAGGTAAAGAGATACAGTAGGAGCCATGTCACAGAGAAAGGAAAGGAAAAGTTGAGGAGTGATAACAGGAAGTAAAGGAAAAAGGAAAAATGGATGCTTGGTATGGGAGTAGAAGTTTCAGGTAATTGATGGTGAAAAAGACACACATTCAAACTACAGTGGGGTTTGGATATGTTACATTCACATTCTACAGACAAAGTAATAAACAGAAACCTTTATATTGTGTTTTTGAGTTCTTTTTGAAGAACTGACTCTACATTTGCACACACCTAGAAGTTCTACAACACTTCTTGACACCAATAAGGGCTCTAAGCTTTACTTTTCCTAAATATTAGCACAATGTGTTACTCATATTTCTCATATTGATTTGTTGTAAGTATATTTATGTCTAGGTTATATAGGACAGGGTGCAAGGCAGTTGTTAAGCTTAGGGAGCTATTCACTGAGTCTGGTCCATTTTCTGTAGCACAAGTTTCTTGTGTTTACCTTAAATTGAACTGAATATTTGATCCACTGATTTGTCGACACTACAGCGGGAAGTAGACTGGTTTTGAATTTTTGAATTGTTTGTTCTTTGTTGTTGTTGTTTTTTTTAATTTACCTGCTTTGGGTTGTCAAGTTCCATTAAGGGAACTAATTGGCATTTTGAGTTCACAAAATAATAATAATAATAATAATAATAATAATGATAATAATAATAATAATAATAATAACAATAACAATAATAAAGAAAAAAAATTAAAGGAATCACCTGATAAACTAGAGGCACTATAAATAGGGTTTATAAAACTATAAAGAACTACTAGAAAACTAGAAAAAAAAAACTTAACAAGTGCCTGAAAATTAACCGTGAACTAAAATAGCATTTCAACAAAAAAAAAAGGAAAACCTAAAGTTAATAATATGCAAATAAAATAGTTATACTCACCTGATGGGTGTATTCCTAATTCAAAAAAAAAAGAAAAAAAAACAGTTAAAGAGGAAAGAGTTAATTTTTTTGTGTTTAGGTAACATGATGTGGAGTTGAGTACATCATCATTTGAGTTTTTTTTCTATACTCTTAATGTTGTTTTAAGATTAAAGAATATACAGTTGAAATAAAAGAAAGATATTGGAAAAATGAGAAAATAAATATTTTATTTTACCTTTCAAACGCAACTCCTTAGTCTGTGTCTTGTGTCACCTTTGCTGTCCGGTACCCATTTCTCCTGAGCGATCTAGAACTTCTGATACCCTGGTCCATATTAAGTGTTTGTTATATTTTATTTGTGTGTACAAAAGTCACACCAGAATCACCTCTGGTTGTTACATAATGGCTTAAAAAAACTGTTAATTGGTATTGTGGCGCATGCTTTGATAGACCTATTAACACTTTCTCAAGGGTAGGAGGTCAAACTGATAGGTAGAGTGAGATGGGTCCTTCAAGATGTCAGATAACTTGTAAGCAATTGAATGGATAGATCTCTTCTACTGCACGAAGATGTATTAGTTGTTTATGGGCCATTTTGATGACAGCAGTTTTTATGTAAGCCATAGACTGCTACACCAGGACAGTAGAAAGACAACAGTAGCTATTGTAATGAGTTGACCTCCCTAGGTATTCTGAGGAAGTTAAGTTGCTGTTGTGCCTCCTTAACTAGAGCTTTGTTGGTTGTCCATGTGAAATCTTCTGAAATGTTAATGCTCTGGAACCTGATATTAGAGAGTTTTCTGTCTCTCAGATTATTTTCAGTGAGGGGTGGTTCTTTTCTTTTATAGGTTTAAAGTGCTAAGTTGTTTTCTGCCACCAGTCTCTCACCCTCTGTACCTCCTCTTTGCAGAGAGGCTCATCACCCTTAGTGATCAGTCCCACCACTGTCGTGTCATCTGCAAATTTGAAGATAATGTTCATGTTATGAGCTGGTATGCATTTATTAAGTATTATTAAGTATATTAATAAGTATATTATAAGTATATTGAGAGGCAGCTGTTGTGTTAAAAGTCTAAAATAAGTAGCCTGCTTTGCATGATTGTGTTCAATGCAGAACTGAATTCCACAAACAGCCACTTTGTATATGCTCCACCATGCTCTAGGTGGAGCAGTACAGCTTGGAGGGTAGTGGAAATCGCATCATCTGTCAACCTGCTGGCTCCATATGTGAATTGGTGTTAGTCCAGGTGGTTGGGAGAGCAGCCTTAAGGGTAGGGACACACCAAGCTGTTGGTCGGTTGCCCCTTGTTGGACCGTCAGTGAGTGTTGGTTCTCTGGCTAATGAGTGCAAGAGAAGAGAAACGGAAGTGACAAAAGTAAACAACAACATAGTGAAGAGGACATAAAGAGAGGGCTTTCCTCGTTCTTTCACACCAGCACCTTCAATGCAATAATTGGATATTCAGTACGAATCCAGCCATATTTTCCATGGTGCCATGCTCCCACAGGCGCAGAACATACATGCCAGTTGGTAGTCAGCCTTCATTGCCGTGGTTTGTGCAGGGGCTGCTTTTTGCCCCAACTGGCTTACACACGAGCTAACATGAGACAATGCAGCAGTCAGCCTATGTTCTCTGACATCAGCTGACGTCAGCTTGTTTTGTCCCGGTCTTAATGTGCCTGAGAACCAATCTTTTTACATGCCTAGTGATTATTAGTATTGATACCACTTGCTTGTAGTCTAAATGAGTGAGTGTCAATGTGGCTTATCAGTTTATCAACATTTAAAGTATTAGTTGAATTACAGGTTTTAGAACCGGACTTTGTGAACTTAGCAAAGCCTGGCTAATCACACCTCAGTGTAAAATCTGTCATGTAGTCCTGGTTTCAAATTGATAAGACCTTCAAGAACTTAAAATAATAATAATGAATTTCTTAGAGCCTCGAGATTCACACCAAGGTTTGAACTCTGCCTTTGGACTCATGATGTCATTAGGTCAGTAAAAACAGACCTCTTCCCTTGCTCACTCTCTTTCTCAACCTCCAGAGGAACTGTTCCAGCTCTACACTGCTATTTTCTCTTCACCTCACACCTCTAGGGGTGAAATAACTTTTTTTCTGCAGTCCTGCTCAATACAGACTGTAGCACCACACTCCCTCTAAAGAGCATTAATGTAAGAACCCGTCTGAGGACTTATCAGGAGTTAACAACCTATGTTAGCACCAGTGGCTAGGACACGTGTTCTGTTCGCTGATTTTACAGGCAATAGGAGTCTCAAAATCTGAGTATGCATCCAGCCAATTATTCAAGGAATAAAAGGAGCAACCATTGGTCTTTGGAGAAACAGAGGTCAAAAGGCCCAACAAGCCTGCACCCTGCAAAAGTGCAGCTTATTGGACACACAAACCTGCAGTACTCCATTTTGTAGGGCAACGCTGGAAAGGACATTGTTTCTCTGAATGAACCTGGTGGGAACTGGACAGCACAGCATGGCACAGCTAAGGACAGGACTTTAAAAATTCTGCAGATGTTGCATAGATGTTACTGAATGTGTCCCCTGAGCTTAATGTCTTTGTGTGGTTGCTGTTAAGTCTGTTGTTTTGCATTTTTTTGCTCTTAAAGGACTCTGAAGTACATCCATTACCTTTCATGTGAGTAACCTGTTTGTAACTAACTGTTACCATTTTTATTTGTTGATGCCCTTACTCACTGTATTACAATGTCAGTCGTATTATTGTTTTTTTAATGACATGTTCATATGTGATGTCATCATGCTTTCTCTTTCTTTCTGATAAGAGGATAGAAAGAGTGTTGTCTGTAATTTTCAGAGAAGTGATGGTGATGAAGTTCATTGTTTTTGCCTCAATAAATGTACCTAAATTCTAAAGAGAGAATGGAGTCAAGCTTTGCTTATCCTCCCTATGCAAGAAGAAGAGAGCACAACTCAACTTCAAACTAACCCCACTTTTACCTTGGCACTCAACAAAAAAACTTTTTTTCACCCTGTTTTAATCAACAAGGAGGACCCAAACGCAGAACACAGACTCTAAAAGAGAGTATCAAAATGGGGTTTTATTGCAAGGATAATGAATGTGGTTGGAGGGGAAAAATCTGGGAGACGCAGGCAGAGGGGAGTGGGTAGATGGCAGGAAAGCAAAACAGGGTTGGAGGGGTTTGGCTGGCTGGAAGCATGGCAGAGGGACAGGAAGGCAGGCAGGCTGACAGGTAGTTGGGCAGTGATCCTGTGATAGAGAAGAAGCAAGGTAAGTATCCACAAAAAGCTTCATAAGCAAAAAATCTGGGCTGAATGCACTATTCAAAAGGCGGCCTGAAACATGACTATATCACAGTGGCAGACACAATGATCTGGCGAGGACTGGAGAGGAGAGCCGGTGTTTTATACTGCAGGGCTGATTATGGGGTGGATCTCATGTGAGCAGCAGGGAGCAGGTGAGTTGAATGAATGCAATCAGGAACCCAGTAGAGTGAGGGAGATGCCACACCCACAGCACAGAGACACACAGAGACAGACAGGGGGAGGGGGGAAACAGAGGACAAGGAAAAAACAAGGTAAAGTAGTGACAAGGCCATGACGCACCCTCCCTTCTGACGATTAAGTCATGGCAGCCATCTTGAATTCTGCACTTTATCTTAAGATTTGTTTGTCAAAGACATGGTTATAATAACAAGTTGGATTTAGCCATTTTATCTCTGTCTTTTTCTGTTCCATACTCTCAGGCAAACACACACACACGCACGTGCACGCACCCATGCACACACACACACACACACACACACACACACACACACCCACACACACACACCCACACAGTTTCACACACGCTGCTTTGTTGAGGTATTCGGGGTTTTTTTTGTTTTTTTGTTTTCATGGTTGGAATTTCTTAAATAAATGCTTTAGAATATTAAATCATGGTTTGGTCTGTTAAATGTTGTACAAGAATAAATTATGCCAAACTCTAAATTAATAAACTGGCTATCGTTTCCCTTTTGAAGGGTGGTGCTCTGAGGCAGATCTAACGTAAATCAAATCTCACTACTAAATGCAATAATGAATTATATCTTATAGCCAAAACTAAAAAGTTAATGAACAAAAGAGAGCTATTAAAGTAATTCCCAGTGGTTATTTCAAAACATGGCTTAATGTGACATGCTTTATTGAAAAAAGGCAATTATCAGATTATGAAAAATTGTATAAACACACTTAGCTTTTTGCCCAATGATCTGTTATATCCAGTGCATCCAATGCCCAGAGTTTTCAGTTTTCCAATCAGCGTCATGGGGGGAGATTGTGTTGAAAGCTGAGCTGAAATCAACAAACAGCATTCTGATGTAGGTGCTGCTTTTCTCAAGGTGAGTGAAGACTGAGTGGAGAGCAGTGGAGATGGCATCCTCTGTGGATCTGTTGGTTCTGAAT
>JAQMCX010000029.1:15448028-15465143 GCA_029814765.1 Acanthurus leucopareius
CAGCTTCTTCCCTCAGGCTGTGAGACTACTTAATGCACCATCTGCACTCCTCCATGTTTAATAATTTTATTTTTTATGTACAATCAATTTCTCGATCAAGAGGGAACCACATTTTAAGTCTATTATACAACTTGTTGTATAATGACCAATAAACTTCCTTGTATCCTGGTATATATATATATATAATTCAAAAAGAGATTTCATTTTTTTAATGGACGCAAAGCAGCCATGCAAAGCTTTGTGCAATTGAAGCATCTCTGTCCCTTGTGAATACCATGAAGAGTTTGTTAATTTTTAAATCAAAACTAAAATGAGCCTGTTTTCTGCTTTCTGATGTGTGTGTCCTTTAGCATTATTTCTTATATATCAGTTTTGACTTGAGCATGGACTTCAAATGTTGCATTATAGTTTCACTTGTTGTTGGGTTAGGCCTCCACGTCATGAGCAGTTCATAGGCACAGGCTTAATTTTCAAGCCTGTGCAGACCACTGCTGTAAACTATTGATACTGTTTTATTTTTGTTTTCTTTTAAAATTAGTGTCTGTGTGAAAGCATGAGCATAGAGGACAGATGTTTTGACCATGCAAGAATGATTATTAAAACAGAGTCACCACAATGTACAAGATTAATAAATCACACAGCAATTACCCAACAACAGAATCTTAATGCATGTAGAAGTACAGGCTCTGTATTTACCAAAGCAAAGCAAAAAATTACAGTTTTCTGGCATTAAATCAAACAGTGCCTCTAGATCTGCTTAAATTTGTTTAAAAACTGGTTTCTTGTTATTTTCTGTTTCCTGCTTGTTCTCACTCTCCTCCACACAGTAAAGTCCCTCATGTTAAGGCAGAGGTAGATGCTGACCTCACTGTCACCCTACTCTTTCCTTGCCCTTTTTTTCTGTTGCCTTGCTATTGATGATGCCACACGTGTAAGTCATTAAGCTTCTGCAGAAACTGTAGACTTACAAGAAATAATCGTGGAGCAACGGCCTGCAGAAAGTAAATGGATAGACTAAACTTTGAACTCACAACTCAGCAAGGTTTATTTGTCAGACGTAAGCCTAGAGTGGCTTTCCTGTAAAGAAAAAAAATACCCACCAGTTAAACTTCATGGACTAATCCAACTTGACAGCACACTTAGTGTGATGAGAAGTTCAGATGCCCAAAGCCAACAGAAAGAAAATAAGAAAGGAATATAGAACAAGACAAGAGGTGACTTTCAAAGTTGTTTTGCAAAATGAACAGCAAAAATTTTCAGCCAACAGTGGCACTGTAGCGGGATGGCAAGTTTATCAACAGCCACAGAACTGTACTGATGTAACTTTTCTTATGCATTCGGGGAAAAGGTTACAGAGGATTGTTTTGGGGGTTGTAGAAAGCACACAAGAGGCAGTGAACACTTTCAAAAATAGGATAGTTGGCACAACCAGGCAGAAATATTAAGCTGCAACAAAAATCGATGCAATAAACGGGGATGTAATATTGCAATAAAAAGCTGGGAGATGGATTGAGAAAACGATTCGCTCTTGACTGTCATTTCACAATGTGTCATCTATGACCGGCAGTGCTTGCAGTCATTTAAACTTGGAAGAGTTTTAAAAGGCTGTATGTTGAGAAACTGATAACAGCCTTTATCGGTTTGAACTGCTGAAGGGTGAACTGTAAAATCTGAATCCCCCCTCCTTCTGTGTGAAGATTAAGAGCTACTTTTCCTAAATTTACACTTTAACTGATGTTGATTTAGCATTACTACAGCTGAAGATACTGCATGATGAATACGTGTGGTCTGTGCATGCTGTTTCTGATAATACATTTTTTCACATCAATATGGCACTTTTTGCCAAATGTGGTCATACAAAGACAGTGAAAACAGCAAAAACTACATGATTATTCTTATATTAGAGACATATAACTCCTCAAGAGGGTTTGACCATGAGCAATATGCTAAACAGCAGCTCAAGGCCACTCGCATTAAACTGGTTTTCTCTGCCAAGAACCTCCAAAATACAAAGTCCACCAGCACACACACACATGCACACACACACACATACATACATCCTGCCCCCAGATTCAACTTTCCAAGGCTTAATGGGAAACCTGATTTTCAAGCAGTGCCAAAGGCATGTCGCCCTGACTAAACTAACTCTTACTAGAGGGAGGGGGGAGTGAGGAGAGGACAGAGGAAGAATTTAGAAAAGGAAAAATGGATGCAAATGCGGAATACAAGATCTCAGCAAGAAAGCGTGACGCTAATGACTAAGATGAGTTTATGAAGATTTCTAGGTCAGAATTGAAATGAGTGGCATGTTTCATATTGGCACTGCCGCAGAGGAAAACAGGCTGATTTGTAGAGTGTCACAATATCACAAAAACCTTTATGCTCCCTTGAAGGAGAAATTTTACTCATTAAATTGAAATCATATCAGTAGTTCTGCTTCGTAAAATAACAAAGGTCCAACGATAGCTCACTGCATGATGGTTCAAAAACAGCTTTGGTCACACTTACATGCTGTCTGTTAATGTCTTTTATTACAACATTCTCCACTGTGAGGCCATTATTAATGGTGCATTAGAATTGTGTTCATTAGTGTATCTTTGTGTTTGGACTAGTCTTGTGGTTTTACATTCCAGATCCCCTTAATTTCTCAGATTCAGACACAGATCAGGAGGCTGTGTAGTTTCTAATCTAAATAACTGAATCCAAAACAGAGGCAGATGTTTGACTGTGAGTAAATCGGATAAGATGGAGGCAGAAAAGAGCCTGAATCCAGTGAAAGGGTCAAAACAAAAAAAGCAGGACATGTTGCCACTAAAGATAAAAGGCTTGTCATGTGGGCGAGCACGAAAACTAGAAAACATAAAGTGTTTTGCACTGAAAAATGGTCTTACCCATTACATATGTAAAGAAATAAATGAGAAAACATAAGGTGAACTGTATTTCATATACTTAATGGAGGCTGATAAACAGTATGTATTACAAAAACATCCACAGAGGAAGACTGGGTGCAGAGTGAATGAGTGTGCCTGTGCAGCATGTAACGTGTCATGTATACAAGCTTGCATGCAAGTTTGCATGTGAATGAATGTTTGAATGTATATCAGCATGTCTCTGTATCGTGTGATTGTGTGTATGTTTTGCGTGTTTGCCTTGCGTGGCAGTGTGTGGAATGTCCCAGTTTAACTACAGATCATGCCAATAGTTTGTGTGCACAGTGTGACTGCACCCCTGCTGTGTTTGAGAAGAAAATATGGTCAGAGAACACACCAAGTGGAGCAGTATACAAGACACATGGAGCCTGAGCATGGAGAAGATACAGTTCATCAATAAAGTATAGACTTGGGTGATTTCAGGGACATTACAGAAAATGCCCCCCTCTGTGTAAATAGTTATAACAAGGGGAACAACACTATTAGAGCACACTGAAACACTGTTGTCCAGTAGTGGTTTTGGTTTGTTGTTGATCCATTGGATTGAAATACATTTTTCCACTCACATTGATTGACACATTAGACCAGAGGAACCATTTCTGAGAACTTAATTTTCAGAACCCCAAATTTTATTGTATTTGCACTGCAGAAACTGTAAACAGTAGTACTTTTAAAACTCTGCATTTAGGAATTTTTTACCTACTACGTCAAAGCAGAACCTTTTACAACACTGGAGGAACTCTGATTGTCATTAAGTGTATGTTTATTGGTCAAACCCTGGAGTCAGCGCCGCCAACTGCCGTTATTAAAAACCTGTTGGCTGTGTAAGCAAAACACAAAAACAGGAGCTCCTAATAAGAAAATCTTGATGTTGTTGTTGTTTTTGCATCTTCTCTATAATTTCATTGTGTTAAATGAGTAGATTCATGTTACATCATCGCCACGTAATAGTAAAAAAAGTGGAACATTAACACAGTAGCCTTCATTTGTTGTTGTTTTTGTTCTCTCATGTCACCAATAATTTTAAATTTAAGTCACACAGAAGTAATGTTGGTATACCAGACCCTGGCCAGTTAACATCAGGAGTTTTATGGCTGGTGTAAATTCCAACAGAAAAAAAGCCCTTTAAGGTGTTTAGTTCCTCAGAAAGTCCCCAAGGGGCAGCTCCTCCTCAGAGAGTTCATAGCAATGTTTGGTCAGGAAAAGCTTATATTTTCAAAGAGGGGCTCACAGTTTAAAAAGTTTAAAATATGTGTATGTATATGCATTTCATCCTTCTCAAGTTATGTTTACATTTTCAAACTGCCTTTAAGCTCACTGGGTTGTGCAGTGATGCAGTGGTAAGCACTGCCACCTTACAACATGTGTGAGTTTCCTCTGGTGCCTCCGGTTTCCTCACATATTCCAAGGCAGGTCAGGTTAATTGGCACCTCTACATTGCCTGCAGGTGTAAATGTGATTGTAAACTGTTGTTTGTCTCCATTTGTAAGCACTGTGAGGAACTGGCAGCCTACGCAGGATGTACCTACCTGCTCACCCAGTGTCAGATGATTGGCTCCAGACACTGTTACCCTGCAAAGGATAAGTGATTAACCCCAATACCAGACCTAATTAGGATAGAAACAAACTAAACACTTAATGTAACAAACTCATAAGTCACCTTGGAGCTGTATATTTTTACAAGAACAGTGTCAAACGGCATTCTTTTTAAAGACTGCTTGATTTGTACAAGGACGTTTTTAAATGGTTGTGAAAAAGAATTTTAACTTTTCTTATTTTAATTTTAATTTTTGAACATGATTTGCCAGTTACATCTACATCGGTATCTTCTTAGTCCTCCCAATAGCAAGTAGGTCTATTTACACTTAGGCGACAAACTGACTCCCCAGCCTAAGCATGAGAACTTACTGTTTCCAAATCCAATTATGCTCTGATGCCTGTAGCTTGATTCTGGCAATGACCACTGCATGTTTTCTCCACAAAGTATTGCTGAAGGATATTGTGTTTCAGTAAACTGCATTAAACTTTTTACCGATTATATTCACCCGTCATGTACAGGCTGATAATTCCTTGTTGTGCATATTCACCTCTGTGCTACAATATGAAAAGGACAAGCTGGATGCAAAATATTTATGCCATGATAAACACTGGATCAGGAATGGGTGTCTATAGAAGTCGGACTGAATTAATTGTTGAAAAAAGAAACTATCAGAAACAGGACAGAATAATGTTGCAGTATAGAGTAAGAGTATCAAATAAAGAAAAAGATAATAAAAATTTGATAGCCAACATGTGGAACCCATCATTTCAAACATACTTTTCAAAACAGCCATCACAGCATCTGTTGATCACATGATCTGTTTGATCAACAGTGTTTTTTAACCTTTTCATCCCCAATGAACCCAAGGAGATCAATAAGAAATGCATTAAAGCCTCTTCTCTTTAAAGCACAGACCTTGTTGACCCATTCCTTTTATATCTTTGAGTTACTTTGGAATTCAGATCGACTGTAAAAAAAAAAAAAACACTTCATGCATATAATTCATACATTAAACACAAGAAGCACACCATTCTTGAGGTGTTGTGTTTTTTTTCCTAACAGCCTGAAGCAAGAGAAGGAAATTATTCCTTTCCAGATGTATTGCATATGGATGAATGAACGAGTGGCAGGGAGATCAGGCACTAATATGCAAATGGAGAGACTAATTGCTCCAAAAATAAAAAATGACCAACATCAGCAGGATTCCCACCTTTCTTGAACAACACATTTGAACATCAGAGTTCAACCAGCATGGGGCTTTGAAGGCCGATACTAGTCATTTAGCAATGATGCTGCTGATAATCAGTAGCTTGTGCCTGAGTTCCATGACTTTTGCATCTGCTCTGCCCACTGCACCTCAAACATCTGCCTGGGGTCCTTTATAGAAACAGTTTCAGCAACCTTATCAATATTGTATGTGAACAGTGGGTCACATGACCAAGTGTGATGTGATAAGGGTCACTCTAATAGTGTGTTCACACAGAAACTGAAGCAAACCTTCACCTTGTATTACTTGTGCTACTTTGACTGCAGGATCATTTGACTGTAAGTTTGTTCTTTACTTAAAAGTGGAAAAAATACAAACACACAACACCTGTAGCAACATGTTAGCTAGCAGTGGCAAGCATTTAGTCTGAAGTTGTGCGTGTATGTGTGTGTGTCTTTGTTTATTTCAGCATACTTTGAATGAAGTCCGCACTAACAGGAGACACAGTTCTTCTCTTTCTCTCCTGGCTCTCTCCAGTCACTTCTCTATTTCCCTTCTTCTCTCTACATGTACACTAACATACATTTTCCTCAAGTCAGCAGCCAACAAAGACAGAATAATCACAAACACAGGGCAGTAAAGGTTGGCAGTCCCTGGCTTGCTGATGCAAACTGGTTAAGAAATGAGGGGTGAACGGCAAAACTTTGCCTTCAGCTGGGTACATCACGTGTGTGTCTGATAGGTTTGAAGCAATTCAAGTGTCCACACTGACCATGTACCTGCTTACATTTCATCCCCTCACATTAAGAGCAAAAAAATATCAGCATAGTTTTATCCTTCCAGCTCTGCTCCTATTTTCTGTGTATAACCATAATGATTTTGTATTTGATTCTGAGTTCTGCCAAAACACAGCTGACTTACCCACCGTACTGTGCCTGAACGCATCCTGTGCAGATGGAGGACTCTGTTAGCATGCTGCTTACACTGTACCTCCTGAGTAGACACAGTGTCAGGAAAATACTGCTAATCGATACCAGGTGTGACAGCTGATTGCATGATCTTGGCTGAGGATTTCAAACTGTGATCAATTATATCTGTGTTTTTTATGTTGTCTGGGATTAACTATTTAACTTTAACTTAACAAAAAGAGGCCATTTAAAATAACAAAAATAACATTTAAAAAAGTGAAGTAAAACTTAGATGTAAATTCAAACCTTGATTGCAAAACTGAATTAAATAAAAAGTCTGAAAAAAAAAACTATTTGTAAAAATTATATATCCCTAATCTCAGCACCCCAAAATGTAGAGCTAAATTAGACTGTGACAGTCAGACAGAAAATGTCTCTGCCATATTTTTTAATTTAATTTAATACTGGATTAAATTTGGTTCACCTGTATCCGATGTGTGACATATTCCATGTAAACCTTATTTTTTAGAGATTAAGATCTAATTTGCAAGACATAACTAATTAAACACATGGAACAATACATGAGCAACACATTAATATGAATTTAAGTAAATAAAAACCTGATGCAAAAAAGATCCCCAAAAACAATTGTAACACTGTCTAATATAACACTGTAATGTATTCTTAATTTAGGCCAATCAGAAGAAATAGATATGTCCATGGAGGATTGATGAAACTAGACAACGGTCTGGAAATAGTAGAAACAGAAAATAGCTTTATTGGCAACAGTGCCACCTTCGAGTGCAAAAACATGAAATATTTCAGATATGGCTTAAATCCCTTTCTTATAGCAGAAGTTATCAACAACTCAGAAAATTGCACTGAATATTGCTTAATGGAACAAAAAAACAATTCACAGTATGAGTTATGAAATATGGGCCCACAAAATAATAAACAAAACAAGAAAAAAATAATTAAAAAAAAAATAGGAAAAAAAGAAAGAAAGAGTCAGGTCTGGGTTAAGTCAATGTTCACAGTTTGCCCTTCTTCAGTGTGTTGTGTAATTGTTCCTCTTCTGTGGTTTGTGTAATTGTTCATCTACCTGGAAAGTGTGATTTTATGTGTTTTTTTCTTATCTGGACAAAGAGATGTTTTTTTTCCAATGCGCAGTGAAGCTCCCACTGACGTTACACCCTCCACGCGTGTGAGCCTGCGTCCCGCTCCATAAGCCACTGGTCTAGGCTCTGGCTTGCCATCAGAATCCAATACAAAAAAACCCAACCTGCATAGAGCAGTAGTAGAATCCCGTTTAACCAAATCTTATTCATCTTGTTAATCTCTCTTCTTCATGTATTTATCTTTTTATCTATTTATCTTAACTGTACAGTATTAACTCTCTTATCTTAAATCTATGAACATGAATTATTCAATGACAAAGTATTTTTATACAACTGCACAATAACTTTTTAACAGCCAACACACAATTTTGCATATGAATGACTTTCAATCATGTTTTCTTTTTTTTCTCAATAAAATAAAATGATTTATCTTCTGTAAACTCAATTGCACACAGCTGCATGTGTTTTAGCTCAATAACATTGACTGTATAAAACACTGGACAAACCCTCCGTGACGTCACCCATTGGTTTCAGCCTGAGCAAAAGTGAAGCCTCGGAAATCTTGTCCTGCGCGCCGCCATTTGTCTGTGCCTGACTCAGCCAAAAGCCCGCCTAAATGACAAAAAAACAAATATGGGAAAAGAGGTGGGGCTACGGCGAGTTGAAGGACGGACACCACACCCACTCAGCTAACAGCCCCCAGCTATACCTCAACAGGCTGTCAATCAACGAGGCCGCGCCCTAATTTAAACAGAATTTTAAGCTTAAACATAAAATAAACAAATGAGTTAGAAAAAAATTCACCCCCCTCAGAGTTTTTATGAGATGGTAGAGAAGCTGTGGACAAAAAAACGTTCTTTGAACCAGGTTGTAAACATGTTTATTTCTGCTCTAAAGTTGGCCATTTTAACATTGGCTCCAATGAGAATTTGCTCCCTTTTGGAGCCAGCCTCAAGTGGTCAGTCGAGGAATTGCAAGTTTTTGTACTTCCTGGTTGGCTTCAGTGCGTAAGTGAGGAGTTTTCCCCTTGCTCAATAACTGGCTCAACCCTGTTGAACCTAAGCTTCCTTAGCTGTATAGCTTGTGCTAACTTAATCAACACAGATATCATTTTTCTTCCACAGAAACACGTAATAAAATTTTTTATTTTTAACAACTTTATGGGCGGTTAACTTCATCAACTCGCTTATCTCTTGTGTAGTTCTCGTCTGCATAGGTACATGAAAAAGAAAACAGGGAAACTAGGCACTGCCAGTGTGATATGAAAAAAAGTGTGGTGAAAAAAACAACTACATCAAAAATGTACTAGGTTGTATAGCTCTCCACATGTTTAAGCTGTAAAAATTTGGGTATTACACTGTGTGTAACTAATGGGCGTTATACAATCATGATAAAATAATACATTTTTGAAAAATAGACATCACTCAGGATTGAAAAAAATGTGAGTGCACTTGAATACATTTAAAAACACAGAGATTAAAAGCTTTTTTCTTAAGCGTCCCAAAGTGCCATGTGGGATTTAATAAGGAAATTTTAAATCACTGAATTGAAAGATTTATGTGTAACTGAGGCCCTGTACACACTTGACAATTATCAAATCTTAACCGTTTTTAAAAAGGTGAGACACCACAGACATAAGGACAGTTTTAACTGTTCTTTTAACATAACATTCCTCCAAACACACACACAACTTTTACAATTTTACAGTGGTGATTCCGTAGACACATGATCTCACGGACACAAGTGTGATTAAATGTTTAACATGAAACATTTAAGAGGCACTAAGATTTTTGCCATAAATGGATGAGCTGTTCTTTCTTTATTTATGTCCCATTTAGCTTTGATGTTGTCACCAAGTTTGTAACTGTAAAATTTGTATCATCCGATTGGTGACACTTCCCAGTGGCTCTCATTGGCTATCGCAGGTATTAATTCAGAGGCAGCCCCACTTGGAATCATAAATATCAAGCTTATTTGATATTTAGGATTTGAGATCGGGGAGGCTCCAACTTCTTTGGGAGCAGTAAATTAATCTTATTGCCACCACACACTTGAGGATTATTTGGACAAATGATCGGTTGTTACTAGGCGTGGGTTGGGCCACACTCCCCTGATGGTTGGGAGGGATGCAAATTGGGCCCAGAATCAGGCTTAAAATCCTCTAGTGTGTAGAAGGCCCTAAAGTGTTGGTCCAGCATGAGCTCGGTGCTCCTCCTAATAGGTTTCTCCAGGTTCCAACAGAAAGGATGAACAGCATCCTTTTAAAAGATTCTGTCATTTGGTGATTTGTGATTTGTGAGCACTGTTAAACATCTCACCACAAAATCTCCCTGCATTGTCTAGTTCTGTTCACATCTGTGAACTGTGAAGGCCACAGGATATTATTCTCAACATTTTCATACTCATCAGTTTATTGAGTGAGCCACTGTTTTCTACACAGTAGCATTTGCTTTTGTTTGTCTCCGTTTATTTATTCAGGATATTCTTTTAATTTCTAATATGTAAGTAAGCCTACTCTGAATTTTCTCCAGCTTAAAAGTCACTTTTTTCAATAATAGTTTTGATTTTGTTAAAGTGTATGTGTGTGCATGTGTATGGTGTGTCTGCGTGTGTGTGTTTATGTGATTTAATCATCAGACACGACATGGAAACCAGTCTACTCTGGGTTGATGCTTTGTTAAACAGTGCTGCACGCAAGCACAGACCCAGATGTGTGCCTGTGTGTGATTGTGCATGTGTGTATCTGTCTACCTGCCACCAAAACACGACATCATGACATGGAAGCCTGCCTTAGGGGTTACACAAGGTTAATGAACGATTTAAACACACACACACACACACAAGCGAACACACACCAGCCTGTCTTAACACATGGATGATCATGTCCTACTACACACCTCTTCCTCTACTACAACTTTGTGTTCTACTTCCTCAGCCTTTCATATATTCATCAATTAAAAATGCATGCATTCAAATGTGTGTGAGTGTGTGAGTGTGTGTGTATGAGTCATTCCGTGACTGGGGCATGCTTTTGACCAGCAGAGAAAGGAGAGTAATGTTCATGAATGAAATATATTCCCCTATGCAGAGGGGGGTGAATGAAGGATTTGACACTCAGACAGCAACACATTCACATGATTTTTAGATACACACAGTCGCAAGCAACAGAGTAGTATGAGAGATGACATTACTATATTATTATTAATTAAAACAAAGCGGGATTGTTTTAAATATGACTAATTAAAAACATAGAGTGCACTGGAGTATCAGTAGATCTTCATATCGCTTATTTCATCTCTTTGTTGAAAACAAAAACAATAGGACCAGGTGGAATCCTCATATATGGATGAACCAGTTCTGGTCAGTGGGCTACGTAGTGGGACAATTGTTACATCCAGCAATAACGGAACAGCATAAGAGTCTTGTTTCTGGCCACCTAATGAATCCAAAATCCAATATTCACTCCTCTTTAGTTCTGCTTGGTCTCTCTCAGCTCCTGAGGAAAAATATATATTTATATATATTTAGATGCTTATCACTCCAGTATGTTGACCTCCACTCTTTAATTGTCTTTGGAGCTGAGCAGATTTTTTTTCTTTGAAATCAGCTGCCTTTTGTGAACAAAAATGACACAAGAGCTGCAAGAGCAAACCAAAACAGTGATGGGAGCAAAACAATAAGCTCACTATAAACTGTTCCAGAGCTAAATGGAGCAGCACATTCAGGCGCTGATTCTTTACAGGTTTATCACCATGAGCAAGGTGTCACACATTTTATAACATGGTTATTTTTACATTGTTATTACAAAAATATTTATCATCGCTACAACTATGACATCAAGCAATGTTAGTCCAAAGGCCTTGCGTGACAATACAATAATGATCGCATCATTTTGCTCTATTGGTCTTGTATTAAAGTGATCAATTTAATAGCATATGGTCCAACATCAAAAACAATACATGCTCATGTGTGAAACTACAATACACTGCTTTATAAGTTGATTCTATTCAGCAGCCATTTCATATTGAATGAACTCTGACACAACAGGATTTATTTGTGATAGAAATTCTATTTTAATAATCAAGTGGTGAATACTTTTTTTGTCGGTTCTCAGTGGGCATTATTTGAACTAACTGCTTCTGTTCAGACACTGTATAATCTCTAATAAAATCAAAAACACTAAAGTAAAGGCTCATGGGCTTATTGATAAAACAGTTCATTACTTCAGTTATTGCCTTCAGCGAGGAGGAGTTTTGGTTAGTTGTAGCCAAAGTCATGTTTTGTTTATTTATTTTTGTTTGTTTGTTTTGGATGGTTAATCACACAGTTTTAGTACCATGTCTAATTAAAACTGCTGCGTTTCTGCCTAGTAATGAGTATGTGAATACAATGAAAACTTTTGACTCCCTGCTTTAGCACTCCCTGGCCACCTTCTTTTCTTTGGACACCCAGCATTACTTTTCATATCTTCTAGATGCATCATTTATACAAGATTCCTCACAATCTCATCAGAGCAATGTTAGACACTGTTGGGTGGATAAATAAACCAACAAATGAATTGAAAGTATAGTACCCCTACTTCCGAGGTGAATTAAACAAAAAAAATTTAAACCAGTTCCCTTTATTTTCTACAAATAAGAGTAGCAGCTATTCCATTAGCTGTAGCAGCAGTATAATTAAATGCCTGGTGACAGCCATTTAACAGCGATGACCCGGGGTCTGGATGCCTTAAGTGGCAGAGCAGAGGTGTGGCAGTGGCTCATAGCGGTTCATGGCAGGTTGTAACAGGTATTGGTTTGATGCTAATTGGGGCGGCATTGCAGTGGGCAAATAAGGCAGTGCTAATTGGCGGTCAGGGACACATTTCAAGGACATCTCAAACAGAGGCATCTGCCACACTCCTGAGCAATCACGGGCAAACACACTCACACACGTGCACAATCCTTGGACAAACAGTGGCATCTGTGCTTCTCAGCGGTAGTCGGAGGCTAGGCAATATTCCTGCTTGTTTTCTGCAACGAGCTACACTATCTTTCTGAAGGGATCCCACATTCACTGTGCCTTCATGTGTTTGAACGGTGACTTCATGTGAGTGTCTGGGTCCATGCGTGTGTTTGCATCACTCCAATCTTGCATGGCACAGATGAGTCACTCTCAGTAAAAAAGAAAGTTACAGACATGCGAAGGGCAAACTCATCAAGCCTTGAAACCCAGCAGGATAGAAAAACACAAAAGCCTCTGTCTCTCCTCCAGACTCCTAAGAGCAGGATTAGGCCTTCTTACCACAGAACAATGGGCAGACTTTTGTGCTGATAACGTAATGTTAATCAGTAATGCTTTTTCTCCCCTTGTCTGTTGGCATAGGCTTCATGCTTGCTGTTAACTGTTTAAGAAACACAAGCAATGTTCATCCCATCATACCAAGTTGTTATATAGCAACAGATGGTACAGCCAGTAGGATCCAGAGGGCCATCCATTCCTTTATGCAATCATTAAAAGGCACAGGAATTGGGGTTTAGAACTTGAATTTGTATAGGCCTCATGGGGTATGATGCAGCTTTTTAATCTTCATTTTGTCTCAGAGGACAGTTTTGAAACTCCTGGTCTAAATACTGTTAAGAGGCTTTTCTACTCAACCAAGAATATGACAACAAATACGTTCCTGCTTCACAGGAGTCCAGCTACATTGAACTGAGTTACACTCATTTTACTCATCAATAGTAACACTTCAAAATGAGACAGACATGTTGTACATTATATAGATAACTCTGTTTATATTCTTTCATTTCCTGTGTGATATAGAGTGACAGCTGGTAAACTTGCTTTGTCTAGAAAACAACTGAAAAGAACTGAAAACAAAAGTAATCCTGAGAAATTTTGCTGGTAAGATTGCTAAGTCTGTCTTCTGCCTGATATATTTTATTTTTCACAATGTCCACATGTATTCACAGACCTCAGGCAGTCCAAGCATAAGGTCTTGCTGAAGATCATGGCTGTTGTATTAGTTCATACACCAAGACTCTTTATGCACAAATCTCAATGCTGCTTATCCAGTGTTAACAGAAGCTAATTGTTTTTGCATCAGGCTGTCCTTTGGTAGCATATAGCAGAACCATTCACCTAGCACTAAAGAAAAAAGCTGGGTTTGATTTCCAAATTAGCTAAGAGCTCTATTAAAGACAACTTACTAGTTGAAAGCTGTGAAGAGTCATGTTGGCCTGAACCTCAACTTGTGAAACTTTTGACAGGTGAAAAAAGAAGCAGATGGCAACTCCATGGGGGAGAAATCTGTCTACACCTTCAAAAGTAACTCACAACAGTGGCCATCGCAGAACGTCAGGGTATTTGACATGAGTCAAATGAACCTCTGAATTTAGAAGACCCAGGTGTTTTCAGTTATTTGACCTAATTAGGCTTCTGCTCAGATAGGCTGAGGATGGTCTAGACCTGCTCTGTATGAAAAGTGTCATGAGAAAAACTTTTTTTACTATGCAACTAAATAGAAAAAGATTGACTTAACTTCTCTACGCTGTGCAAAGTCACTGGATTCCAAGTTCCTCTAAGGATGATGGAGAAGTCTTTTGTCTCACCGGAGTGGTAGCAACCAGGCCAAACATCAATTTGTCACAGTCTGCATGTCTACATGGTGTTGAGACAAGGTTTATAGACAGGACAGTCTGTGAAGTCCTACCTTTTCAAAATGAAACCTTTTTTTATGTCATACCACTACAGTTAATTTTAAGGGTCAAATGAAACTTGGTTATGTTGAGGGAGCGATCATGGTTTGGGCTCAAATTACTTTATTGAGGGACCTTCAGTGTGATAGTTGCAGTAAGAAAACACTATGTTGAGGTACAGGAAGGATTATGGTCACAGCTAAAAGAATTCAATGTTGTTTTTAATTGAGAGGACAGTCATCCGATGAGTGTTGTCCCTCAGCATGTCAGCAGAGAACACTAATGATAATAACTGTGTTGAGAATTGGTGAGTGTTATATGGAATAAATATAAGAAACAATACAAAAAGATATAAAGGTTACAATATATCAGTACCTGTCTTCAGAACTTGACCTGACTCTACTTTATCCTTTAAATGTATGCAGTAAATACGTATTATACATTAGTAGTCCATAGACCTCAGTCGTCTGACAGTTGAACTTGTACTCTGCGTGGTAATGCAGGTCAGAAAGGTCTTGCAGCGCTGTGTGTCTGAATGGGACCATTGCATGACTGATTTTCCAGTCTGAAAAAAGTGTGTGTGTGCTCACCAACTGGTCAAGTTACTCCAGTCTCCTCTCTCCTCTCCGACTGCACGCCTCACTGGGCTTACACTGTCTGGAGCTCCTCCTGTGTGTGTGTATTATAGAGAGAGACAGAGAGAAAGACAGCCAGCCCCTGGGAAGTAGGATGGTGTGATAACACTCAGAAATGATAGTTTAGCCCTGGAGAGCACTTGACACGCAATATCTCCTTCCTCAGATCGACACACACATACAAATACACACACACAGCTGTCACAGTGAAGGGTAAACAAGCAGCGCCAAGGGCTTTGAGAGCAGGCAAGGAAAGGAGACTCGGCCTCATCTGTATGTGTGTGTGTGCCAGCGTCTGCGCGTGGGTGGGAGTGGCGTCTGTGTGTATGTCTGTGTGAAACATAAGTAAAGTGGACCAAATTGAGTATATTGCCACTCAAACAATAGACAAGTGTGAGACCGGGGAGAAAAAGTACACAGTCAACGTGGACATGCAGCTTCTAGATCTCATCTCACCTCCTGTCTAAGTTTTCCCAATTCCCCTCCCACCTTTCACCAGCAGACAGTGTGATGGAACACAAAAATGTCAGACATATAGGCACGTCAGGTGGGGTGGCAGGGTATGAGGCTCACTATATGTTGCAGGTGTAAAACAAGACTTTTGTTCTGAAATGTTCTGAATAGCCATCATTATGCCTGGTGCTCTGAGATATTGTGAAATTAGCAGGGTGTCTGTAAATGCAAATAGGAGCTCTGCGCACAAAATCAATTTTCCCACTGTGAAAGCTTTACATGAAGAAGGCACAAGAATTATCTAATTACCCCACTGGCATGTTGTTTGCTTGTGTGAATAAAAATAACTCCTGATCATTGAATCTAAGACACAATGACCTGATAATGTGCTAAAGTCAATGTTTTTGCAGTTTTATTTTAAACTCATTTCCTCTAATAGGTATGAATTATAGATCCAGTACTTAATAACTGCCATACAACAATACTTCTTAAGACACTGCATCATTGTCAATCAGTTAAAGCTTTTAGCAAATCTCAAAACATATAAAAAAAATCACAAAACAAGAAATTACAAACCCTATTTTAAATGTTTTAAAAAAGAATAACACAACAAAGAATTAGATATCTGGATGGCAAAACAAAAAAAAAAAACAACCACAAACAGAAAATGATCAATCAGTATGTCTCAATTTACAGATCACATCCACAGGCATGGTTTTTGTGGGCAGCAAAGGCCAAACAAAAGCCTAGACAAGCTAGAGTATGAAGTATTTCCTGTTTTTGTCACAAGCTGTATCTCTTCTTACCCATATGTCATGACGCACAGCTCCTTACACCTTGTAACCTTGACAGCTGCAGTAAACGTAATAATAAAAGTGCACATAAAGATGAATCGTTACTGTTAGTATTGTTCGTTCTTCAAATGAGCTGTAACTCAATTCATACATTTTTGCAATGCATTCTGGGATAGGTTTGGCCACTAATTTAAGGGGCCTTTGAAATGTTGAGGCCTGCAGTTATATTGAGGAAGCTCGAATCATATTACATGATAGCACATGCTAATTGGATGACATTACAACTCTGAGCGGCCAATGCTATAAATAATATTGGTTGCATTATCTTTTCCAAATGCAATTAGTAGTCAATTCTAATAGGTGAAAGGGGTAGACTTTACTCAGTCTATAGATAATGTTGTTTCTGCCCAACTTGTTTTAAACAGTTTAACAGTGATAAATGAGTTTCATGTGCTTTGTTTGATGTGCTTGCTCGATTGTTCTGTCTGCAAAGGTTTAAGGTTCGAGATTCAGTTCTGAGTAGAAGATGATGTGTGTTGGACATTGTTGAGAGAGTTAATAGGAAAATATTATAAAGAATATAAAGCCAGGGTCAAAACAATAAAGGTGAGTCTGTGTAGATTCTCATTCATCCAGGTCATGATTATCTTGATGAGTCATTAAAACAAGGCAACTGGACTATGTTGAATTTTTGGAACCTGTACATTGGGGAAACTAAACAACTGCTTCACAAGCGTATGGCTCAACACAGGAGAGCCACTTCCTCAGGTCAGGAATCGGCGGTCCACCTGCACCTAAAGGACACGGGACACTCTTTTGAGGACAGCAATGTACAGATTTTGGCGAGAGAGGA
>JAQMCX010000029.1:15469512-15513343 GCA_029814765.1 Acanthurus leucopareius
TGCTTCCTTCAACCAGTCCTTTGGAACTGAAGAAGCTTCTTGGATGAGAAGTGAAACGTCTTCCCAAAAATTCAACAGTTGCCTTGTTTTAATGACTCTTCAAGATAATAAAGGTTAGCCCAACTGGCTAAATGCTGGCCAATATTAAGAGAGGGAACCCTGATGTAGCTTATAGAGCTAATTATTTCAGTATTTCACTTATTGTACGTGATTCCCAAAGAGCTCTCAGTATTACAAGAAGCTATGCAGTAATGATCAATGTATATAAGCCATTTAAAGTAATGAAGCTAGCAGTATTGGCAGTTTCAGCACTGTATTACTTGGTTTTGGATCAAAGCCAGATTTTGTACTACTCCCCATCCCTACTCATTACCAAATTTGTAAATTTAGCAAAACAGTAGTTACCTGTAATCTTAATGTAGACCCTTTGTTAAGCCCCACCCCTCTGTTAAGCTCTATCAAGCTGTCAGAGCTAGCAAGGTGCCTACACTATCAATGTCTACACTTCCTTGTGAAATATTATCCATTTTTTAGAGAAACAAAAAACGATTTCAGAGAGAAGCAGACAAAAAGGTTCAAGCATTCCTTTAAAGGACATATACAGAATGTCAAACTGACTCAGCAGCAAAAAATAAGTTAATGTTATGAAGGCAAAAAATAGATATTAAAACCCACAGATCATAGTGCAGCTATTTCAGCTTGTTTTTATCTTCATTCATAAAACAACAAAGTCCTCTCATATCAATTTAGGATCACTATAGGACCAGAGGAGGATATTCCCCTTTGTTAAAAGTTTAGCCTTTGTAAAAAGTAAAGTTATCTCACTGTTAGGTTCATGCTAGTTACCAACACTGCAAACTGTTCACCCAGAGCTGTTAACTCCAGACCTTAGCCATATATTTTAGCTTATCTGGCTAGGTTTGTTTGCACCCTGGATAGCTAGTAACACAGTAACAACATAACCTGTTTATTGGTGATTTTAGGGTTGGCAGAACAGAACCAGCTGTGCTTGCTGATCTTTGCAGGATGTCACTGGGAAAGAGGATGTCCACGGAGTTTTATCTGCAGCATATACTACAGGGAAAGAATCATGATAGTGAAACTCATTAATCAGAAGGATTGGGAGGAGTTATACAAGCACCTTGAGCTCAATGTTTAACTGTGACTAGCTCAAAATCCACATTACCACACAGAAAATGAAAGTGAACACTGAGTCTGACTCCTCTGCAGCCATTTCACCATTGTGTCAAATCGAATCTTCTGGGGAGGGGGGTTCTGTCCCACTGGCAGAGGTGGCATTTTGTTGATAAACATGTACAAAAAAATCTAGGAGCACTTAGTTTTGGGTTGTAAGCCACTACCGAACACAGTAACTGTAATAATATTACTGGAATTGCATTATAACGTGTTATATTACTACTTTGCTGCCTAAAAGTAATATACTACTGTAACCCCTGTTCTGTGGAGGAGGACAAAAACTTCATGTAGCAGTGAAAGGTGACTGCCTGAGCAGGAGTTTTTACAAGCATCCCTTTAGTCATTTTTTTTTGCGAAATTACTCTTCACCAAGGACAAGTGTCACTCTGCAAGCAGCAAAGCAGAAAATATCACCAAGAAAAGAAACAGAGAGATGGGCATTAAGATGTGACTTCTGCAAGACGTGCCAGAGAATCCTGGCAGAAACTGAAACTGTGCATGAACACTGTCACCCTCAGGGCACAGTGGAGGCCTATGTGAGGTACACAAATACACCAGATGTTTGATTTATGGAGGCTTGTGAAAGAAGCATGTGAGACATAAACAACCCATCACTGTCAGCAACATGTGAAATAATAGGCTCTTTATAATGTAGAAAACTACATTTTACCTATGCAATTACAGATCACATTACTAATGACTGACATGAAATTTAAATCAGAAAAAAACAAATGCAAGATTTTGATTTTGATACAGGAACGTAGATCTGAAAAACAAATGTAGTTCACACAATCCAGTAACCCTCAATCGATTTCCTCAGAGTAAAAATCTAGTTTAAGTCTATGTCCCAAACATACAGATCTGCTTCACAGCTACAGTATGTAATTCACCACAGCACGGCAGCACTTGGAAATTGGTATCATGGCAGGGTGCACATCTCCCCTCTAGCATTCAGTACTGCAATAGAGGGAATCATTAAGGTATCAAAATGGGTTGTGGGTGGAGAAAGGCAGCAGGGAGGAATTCACCTTCCAACCATCAGCACATGTTTAAATAACGTGACAACCATCACTACAATAGCAGCCAGCTATGAAAAAAGCCTCTTGGCAAGTTTTAAGTTGAACTTAAAGTTGGTCTGAATTGAAGTCTTACAAATCAAGAATATATCCATTATCACAAAGGGAATTGTCAAAACAAGTTAAAGGATTATACATAGTTGACAAGATAATTTGAAAAAAGCTGCCAGAATCTCAGAGAAAGAGAGCAGATGAAGACACCATGTGATCAAAGGCTGATTGGGTACAGAATAGATGCATGAACACAAGAACTGATGATATTCATAATGTCAAAATAGTGTAGCCCTGCATTGAATTGAGAGTGATGCTGCTTAAAGTAATTTGACAAGTTTTGGAGAAATAAAAAATAAATTTTGAACTATATGTAGCAGTATTTCTTTTAACAGTGAATCTAATGAACAAATGATCAAAGAAAGGATTCATAGTTACAACATAGCAGAGAAATAACTGCAGTTCCTCTAAGCTTTACTGAGCTTTTTAGCCTCTTGTAGATCTTTGGCTTGGTCTTAAAAACATGACATCCAGCTGTACATTCTTACTTTTGCCTCTTTTCTGTGCTGAAATTTAAACTTTTTTATCATAATTTTATAATGTGATAACAAGTTGCAATGGTTGTGGATTGATTCTGCTCTTCTTTATCTTAAAAGAAGATAAACAATTAGATTCTCAATATGTTGAACTAGGTTATACTTTTAACAATAATGTGTAAAAAACCAAAACCATCCACTCCATCTATTTTGTTCATCATTGTGTACAAGAGGCCACACTATCAAGACAATGACGTGAGAGAGTTTTCCTAATGTGGAAGAGGAAGAAAGGAGACAGGTTACTGGCAGCGTGAGAGATGCTGCAATATACAACAATGTAGTTCATCCAAGTCTATAAAAGCAACAGTCAAGCATCTTTCAGGGATAATTGAGTATGAAAAAGATACTGAAGTCAAAGATATCAAAGTAACATTGGCGAAAATGCTGTTTCCTACTATTCCTGTTTATTTGTTATCCAAGGGAGTGTGTGATATTAAATATGACAGACCAATAAACTCTCCCTTAGCAAACCTATCTACCAGCAATTTGAAAGGTTTCAATGGCCTATATTTTGGCAAAACTATCTACATTTTTATAAAAATTTAGCATCTACATGATAATTTTGGTATAAAATGGTAACAATTAAAGTGCAAATGAATGCAAATGTTGCTCCGCTTCTGCAGGTTGTGTACACAGTCACATTTGCTTATAACTTGATGATACGTCTAATGTTGCACCAAAGCTAGGAGAGAACTTAGCAAACATGAATCAATGTAAATTCAATTAAACTAACACATTACCTCGTCTGTGACCATTTCTGAGGTTAGTCACATAGATTAATCTTCAGTGGTGGTAATTTTAATAATGAAATCCCATGATCCCATGCCCATCGCCATTAAACTACATCATTCATTTTCATTCTTTTAATTGAGAGATCTCCAGTAATGAAAGTTAAATATTGTGATTTATAATAAAATTCTCTGTTGCAAACTTTGACACAAATATTTTTTTTCAGGCATATGCACTAAGTGAACACACAATTGAAACCTGTACTTATATTTTATGCCATCATGTCATCTCTCTCATTACTGTTGCTGACCTGTCATCTTTGATCAGTGTTTTCTGTAAATGTCACTCCTGTTTTCTTGGCTCAGTGGTCATTAGCTGTTACCTGACATGAACTGGTCATTGTAGGCCACACCAGCATACAATGCTCACAATAGATTAACAATTATCTCACAGAGCACAGCAAAGGAACCTCAGGTAAATGGAAAGATGCAAGCTTTCAAATGTAACATGAAAAAAAACTTTGTTATTCAAATGTAAGACTTATTGCATATTGTACATTTGCATATTAAAACTTAATATTGCACCTTAAGTTGCATTTGTACGTCTCAGAAAAGATGTAAACTTATTCCTTCTTAGTTTTAAGGGCTGAATCACACATAAACTTGAAAAGCCCTTTTCATCAGACCCTTGCCCACTTTGCTATCCTTATAAACCCCAGAGCCAAAAATGTAGCTTTAATGTAGCTGCCAGCAGAGCCACTTCAACACCAACACAGAGCTTGAGAGCCCTCCGAAACTCCGCTACGGGCAGAGAATTTATCTCCTCTATCCTTCACATGGGGTCCTGCGTGAGTGGCTGAGGTATTGTGAATGGTGCGCATTATGAACTGTTCATGTGCCACAGGGTGACAGAGCAATTTGCTGAGTCTGCAGCACACAGATCACAGCGGGGAGAAAAAAAAAACTCCTTCAGAGTTTATGCGCAGCAGTCACCAATGCCCACAGCTAATGTCACACAACTGCTACAAGCAAAGGGGGATTTTTCTCTCCTGCACTCCTAGTTTCTGTCAAGACTGTGTCCCAAGGCTAGAGAGGCAACGGTCTTTATAACATCAGCCAATATCAACAAGAAAACACACTGACACACATAAACTTGAATGTGCTCAAACGCAGGGCGGCATCATCGACTCAAACATCTCCCGAGGGTGATCAGAATGAATTTGCATATATTCTTAAATGTAAGCGCTGAACTCTGTAATTATGTGAAGCCCTGAGTGTGTGCGATAGACTGTGTTCATAATTGTTTGTGTATGGGATGAGGGGGCATGTTTTCAGCAGCAACGAGAGGGGAGGTGCCCTCACTGAATGCAGCCCCTCTGGCAGCTGTATAACACAGCTGTGGCAATTCATAAAAGATACTCCTGCACACACACATTATCATAAATACACACACACACATACGTTGTTAAATCTAAGAAGTCCTCCTGGGGATGACACCTTCCTCCTCATGTTTCTGTGACACGGGCGATGATAATTAGACTAATTCAAAGTCTCCTCAGAGCGAGGGACGGAGATGAGGCGAAGGCAGGCAGACAGCCCTGAAAGCGCCGCAGCAAGGTAGACACACACACACACACAGGGTTGATGGGGAGTTCATCCAGCTAACTGCCATATTGTAGCATAACATTACTGCACTAGGAGATCCATACCTTATTGCAGACAAGACTAGGGAGTAACCAGGGGCTGAATTGGGATTGGGTAGGTACAGCAGGGGGCTTCTAGACCGTGACCAGAGGAAAAGGCTGGAGGTTTAGAGAATGGACAACTGACCTCTGCAGAGCTGCAGCTCGGGCTCTCACTTAACTCTGGTGATAGTTCCTGAAACTCAGAAGTGATGTACTTCCTCTGAGCGCCACATACAGGGTGAGTACAGGGTAGATTATTTTCCATCATTATAAGAATCAAAATGATTTCTAGGTTATATTTTAGTAGTAAATACAGTTAACATTTGGCTTTAAATATCAATTGGTTACTAAGCATTAAAGAATCTTAGAGGTTCCAATGAGGGTGACACCCAGATTTATTAGATATAGTCAATATTACAATGTGTCCTTTAGTGGGACAGGTGGGGGAGGGGCCTGTTTGGACCGCTCCTCCACCAATCTGGGGCTGCAGGGCAATACTTTACGGAGCAGTCAAAGAACATGATGTGAGGAAGTTTAAAAGGTTCAACTTTCTGCGAAAACTTCACTGATAAACAGGAGCCACCGAGGTTTGGAGTTTTTCAAGAAACACATTTTTTCACTACCCCACGTAACTATATTAAAGAACAAAATCCAAGATTTTTCATTAAAAATGGACATAAAATAACTGAGCCAATTAGGGCTTTTTAAAGATCATTCAGTTTCAGCATTATAGACTCAAAGTAGGATTGTAAGCTGATAATGTGATTAATTTGCTCAGTGCAAACATGTCAGAAAGTTTCAGGCCCAGGAGAGACGAGACAACTTTCCCCATCTGCATGTGTAAACACAGTTAGGGTCTGACAAAACGGTAATGTTAAGGCTTTGAGGTGGCCTTTTTTAAAAAAACATTGTGGTTTTTCCTGTGGAAGATCATAAAAACCTTTGGCAGTACTGAAATAAATTGGTTAAAATTAGATTGGTCACTTTGTAAAACTAAAACATCTGTGTGTTTGTTGCTCTTTACCTGTGGTTATTCAACTTTGGGAGAGTAAATTTCCTCAGTAAATTTTAATGGCAAGCTTTTCATTAATTTGATATGTATGCGCATGTATGTATGGTCTTTTTTATACTTGTACAACAAATAGTTTTGTACTCATGGTGCGAGTAGAAAAAAGACCATTTAATGATGTCAGAGGAAAGGTAAAAAAAACCACATCATAAAACCACATCATAAAACCACAATAAGAAATCATTAAAAAATATCTTCTAGGAAACATGAGTATTCCCTTTAAATCCCAATGAAAACTAAGCAGTAGCTGTTTTATTATCTGAGGTATAAACATTGTATAAATAGACAGATAGAGAGAATCCTTTTCTAATTATATTACTCCTTTAATGTAAATGTGAAAGAATACAGTGAGCTCTGTGAGCACCTCAATGTTTGTACAAAGACAATGCTAACTTTCATTTAATAAGGCTTGAGGTGTGTTGTCACTTCATCTGTTGGACCATAATGTAACTGAAGCCTCCTCTAATGGGACATTACACTTGTCTAAACAGCCCTGCAGAGACTCATAACAGCGAGCCTATACTGTGTGTGCCTGTCACAGACCTGGTCTGCAGCACAACTGCTGCTGTGGCATCAAGCTTTAGAGCTCCTTTAATTTTGAGTGTCAAATTTAATTTATTTCTTTAGACACCAAAAGGCTGCTCAACATTCTTCTTCGTGTTCTTACATTTATTCATTTTTGTATCATTAACCTCTTGAGAAAATGGAGTGTCATGGATAAAGGCTTACCTTATTTTTATACTGTTTTTGATGGCCGTCCCCAATATTCAGCACTTGAGCATTTCAACTGTAACTTCTCATGTTACAGCTCTTATTCTGTTTTCACACCAAACATGAAGTGATTACTTACAAAGTCAGTGCAAAAACACACAAAGCAACACAAAGTTGCTGAGGTCAGGGAGGAACTTCTGTTAGTTAACACCTGTAATGTGACTGGACAATTTCCATGTTTTAATAAAATAAGTCTGACATCATTCTAATATGCTGGCCTCACTCCTTTACTGTAATGAAAAATAGACATCTGCAAGGTCAAATAAATTCAGGGACTCAAATCCAATAAACATACTGAATTTCACCTGTAACCCACTACCCATTAAAGTATAATAAATTTATGTCAGCAGTAATTCAGGCAGAAAAAACTCTAGCTGTGATACCACACTGTGTGTGGATGGTTTTGATTAGCACATTATTGTTTGAGATGTAACCTAATTCAACATGTTGAGAATGTAATTGTTTATATTCTTTTATAATGAAGAGCAGAATCAATCTTGTGTATGTTTGTTAAATAGGGAGCTTCAGTCTGGCACTTTAGCATTGGTGTTGTGCTAACATAGACTTTAACCACCAAAAAGCTAGTTTGCCTCTATCCAAAGTAAACCAACAAGTTACAGTTGTTCATTTCGATCTGTGTTGTTTCTTTTTTCCAAATTAACATATAAATCCAACATGGCGAGAAACCAGGAGCCATGACACACTCAAGCAAGCTGTTTCTCCAAACTGTTCTCCAGTTTTTGCACTATGTCCAACCATGTCCTGAATCACACAAAGAAAACACTATGATATTAATTTTCTCATTTACTTTTTGAGAAATATCTTCACCTGTTAACGGAACTATTACTTCTTTTACTTAGGTAAAAATACATTTATTTAAGAAAAGGTAAAATTCCAATAGAGGAACTTCTTTAAGTATGAGTAAAAATTAAAGGAAATAACTTATATTATAGGTTATTTTTTTATATACACATTAAAAAATATATATTATTATTAAAATAATATATTTTTAAAATTAAATAACAAATGTTCACAAAGATAGCATAAATAATGTTGGCAAGGATACTGCATTTTTTACCTACATTTTGTACTTACATCTGTGTGCTTTTAGAGGTCAAAGGGTGGAGGGTAAAAGCTGAGGACTTGGTGTTTTTCATGGATAACAAGTATTTCACATGTAAATGCTGTCTTTGCTTAGATTTTGGCCTCCACTCATTCTTGCGTACAGAGGAGAAAAGTTGTAACAACAGTTAAAATTGTTGAAAATATACCCTACTTCTCAAAAATTTACTAGGGGTAATTAGTAGTAGTGCAGTTTTAAAAAAGAAACATGAAAAAGTACTCCTTACTTAAATAAATAATTTTTTTTGCTGAAGTGTGTTTCTTGTAACCCATTTGTGTTACAATCTTGCCTGTTGAACTATTGCTTTTAACGAATGCTGTCACTATTGGTTTTTGGGGACTTGAAAATGGTTTTCAAAGTTATAAAACAGCCTTCTATAGTAAAGTAGGATAAAAAAAGGAGTACATAGAATAAAAATCTCTTTAGAAAAATAAAACTGCATCCTTCCAAACAAATAGCTGTGTCACGTTAATGCTAGGCCTCTGCATCCTTCTCCTTGTGATCATGGCTGTGGCAAGGTGGTTAGAATTTGGGGGGCTGAGGGTCGCTTATTGTCATTCATGCGAATAGGGGACAAACAGAGGGCCTGTCATTCACCTTGGCTGGAGCCAGTGTTTAGGGCTACCAATAGCCATAATCATACCAATCCACACAAAACCCCCCTCTGACTGGGCTCACTGCAGCCAAGGGCATGGATTACCACAAAAAAACAATTTGGAGGGACTGGAGCGTGCTGCGTCCATTGGAGTCAGAGCGGACATGAGAGGCAGGTTCTTTGTTCTCCCTGATATTTATCTGTCCGAGGCCGAGCATGAGAGGAGATGTCCCTCCAAAGAGAGGTCTCCCAGGTCGGCAGCCTGGTATTAAACTGATCTATGCATGTAGCCTATCCCAGGGGGATAATGCCACACATCACAGACCGGCTCACAGGAACAATCTGAAAGAAAGTGGCACCCAGATGCAAATGGAAGGGGTGGCAAGGGTTTTAAATGGGATCACTGCTAAACACATCCCATCTTAATCAGGAATGTAGACAAGGATAAATCTATCTAAACTCAATTTGGTCCTGGTTGTTTTACCTTCTCTTTCAACTGACATTAACCTTCATTATGAAAATTTTAAAAGTTAAATCATATACAATTTTTTAAAGGATATAAAAAGCATAAATTGGAGCTTTGATGATTTATTTAATGCAGTAATGGAATTTTACATCCAGATAATTACCAGTTTAAGTTAATAGTTTACACACCTTAAGACACACCTTTACACACAGATCTTACCTCTCAAACTCCACAGGCCCCTGTACCAGATCCACAGCTGTGAAGTAGTTACAAAAACCTAATCTTGCAAAGCAGCTGGACTACCAAAATTTCAGACTTGAAATCTCGCAGGTCAATCTTAAAAAGCTCCAACCAGAGTTGTTTATGTCCAGCCAGGATATGATTGGACCAATCGCCATCCTTTGCAAAGAAAGAGGTGGTAGCTACAGGCCACTTTTGTTATGACAAAAGCAAGAAGCAGCTGTAACTTGTGAACAATGGTGGCTGCCAGAGATACTGGATATACAAGTAGAGATAGTTCACCGTAGGCTGGGCCAATGTTAAGAAAACAGTTACTCTTGCTGTCTCCTAAATAGACACGGTCACCTCTTCCTCCAATCAGAACCCGCCTAGAACTTTTATCAGAACTGAACAACATTTACTCATTGAAAGAAGAGCAAAGAAAAGCACTTAAGGCTTTTCATGATGGAAAAGATGTTCTTCTCCCAACTTCTTCTTCTCCCAACTGGCTTCGGCTGGAGTGATGAATATGACAGACAGAACATTCATCCAATCACCTTCCAACATTTTATTTGAAACGACCTGCCCCATCGTTCGATGGATTTGTGAAACATTGCATCCCGCATGTCAGATTATGAAAAAACTTGACAGGGAAGATATTTTATTCAGAGAAGATATAAATGTTTTGGAATCTTTGGGATCTTGAGATTTTAAAAATCTGTAAACTAATTGTGTGTTATCAAAATGACATCTAATTATGATGCATCTTCCAGCAGAGTACATATATAAACTTTTTATTTAAAACCAAGACATGATCAAAAGATTCAGGATAAATTTCTAATCAGTCTATTATAACATGTTTTGTATTGTTGAAAACTATGAATTCTGAGCTTTCAAATTGCACAAAACACACTATTACAGGAAAAAATAGTGTAACATTTTTTTTCTAGAAACATTCAGTCAAACTTTGCATTCTATACACAATAACATAAATCTAAGCTCTTACCAAAGTTTGTCTCCAAGGATTACAATGGATTTGTATTTTTTTGGCTTCTTACCTATCAAAGAAGACCAGAAATAAACAAATGAGCCTAATGGTTGAGGACCTATTCCTGATTTATTTTTTGGGGTATGTTATTTTATCCCTTTTTGTCCTAGAGCTATGATTACAGCACAATTTAATGCACAGACTAATTACAATTGCTTTTTTTGTCCCCAGTTAGACTGTGAAATATATTTCCTCTGAGGCCTCCTGCACAGATAAAATTTAAGCCCCACCAACTGCCTTTCAGTTTTCATCAGAAAGTTGTCCTCACTAATTGAACTTAAGAAATATTTTTTCAAAGACTTGTGAGACTGTATGAAAGCACAGAATAGCCTGGGCTGTGTGTGAAGTAGATTATCCTTGACTAGCTGCCTGTAAATCTGGACAGAGTCCCACCCTCACTGGCACCAATGCATGTCAGCAGCAAGGTGAAAAAGTAGCAATTACATAAAAGAAAGCTAGTCAGAGTGAGGCTCTCCTTGCGTCTCCCATTCTCTGCCTCCTCCTCTGGGTTAAACCGGTAAGATCAATCCACAGCTGTGAAGTAGGGAGGGCACCTTGAAAATGCTGCTATTTATTTGTTTGAAATGTACCTTTCCTTTCTAGTTCTCTTAAGGCCACCTGGGAATCTGCCATTGATTTCCACTTCAATAAGCTGACCTCTGACCCTTGAAAGGGACGTGACGTCCCTTGGCTGGCTACTCACAGCCAGATGTGGGGAGGGAATTCTCCAAGCCATTATTTCATGGTCTCACTCATTTGCATGATTTAAAGTAAAAAGATTTTTCTCCCACTTAGTTTAATTGCCGTCTCTATTTAAGCCCACAACAAGAGGCAACGGGCAGTCGCTGACTCGCAGCTGTTTCATATTTTTCCAAAGGCCCAAAGGCCAGCAGCCTCCATTTCAGCTGTGAACCATGAATCACAGGAAGAGAAAATTGGAACGTTTATATGCATCTTGTAGACAGTGATAATCTTTGAGCAGCCACATATTTTTTTCAAACATGTGTCTGTTTCAGTCTCCAGTCTCATCTTGGAATAAACATGCCACGTGTGAGTGCAATATGAGGGGACTTTTGCTGTTTGCAGATGGACTCCTTGTCTGTAATGAAGTCCAGACCCCCTGAAGGGATGCTGTCAAGCAACGCAAAGTCAGCGGCAGGATTCACCCAGCTCCGCAATCGTTGACAACTGTGATGAAGCGTATGCAACTCAAGATCACAGCAGATTACAGAGATGGAGCGGTATAGCACATCAATCAATATTGTCTTAATTACACAGGAAAGCTGCATCTCTGCTGCCACGGGATCACACTGAACCAAGTACATCAATTTGCACAAGTTATTGTGTTATCTTTTGGGAACTACAACATTAGATTTGAATAATAATACAGTGATGACTTCATTTGAAAAATAAAACAAAAAAAATCCCAAAGTGTATAACAATCAAAAAGACAGAAAAGGGTAGAGGAGACAGGAGACAGAGGGCAGAACAAAGACGACACCATCACTGTGGGCCTGAGAGGAGAAGAGAAGAGAGAAGAGAAAGTTTACAGGCAATATTTAAACATAAAAAATAGACAAGACAAGATCACCTAAAAAGAGAAGAGGACAGAGTATTGTTATTTGCTAAATAACTTTTTAATTCTATTTATTAAAAAAAAAAGTATGATTATGAATATGTTTAGAATATGTTTTGGGCATGTCATCCCCCTTAACTGCTTCTAGGGCATTAAATAGAAAATGTAAGCATTCTTTTTAAAAACTCTAAATTTCAAAATAAAAAAAAATTGTTTGTACAATGTAAGCAGTAAAATGCACTCTGATTTGGTCCACTTTAAGTAGAGCAAATGATATGTACGTGTTTTAAATACAAAAGAAACAAAATTCAGTATGCATACATAAACATATATAAACATACACACACGCACACACACATGTATCCACATGATATAGATATTTACATGTGATGGTACACTTTATGATGAAATTTCTGAGAGTCTCTCACTCTCTCACTCCCTCTCACTCTTCACCCATGTGATGAACTAACCTGAATGTGGCAGATGGAAGCAACCCAGGAATCATAACAACCAACTGTAATTGGGCCATGCCTGTCTGTTGTCTGTTCCAAAGACCAAATGAGTGACCCAAAAAATATATATTTGAACATGTATATACTACATCTAGATCATTTCAAAAACTTCAAGAAAACATTACATTGTGCGGATGCAAACAAATTATTGAACAAAAGTTTGAAAGTCTGATGAACTACCCAAATAAAAAACTAATAAATTAATTTAGTTCTTTCCAGTCAGAACTGTATTACTGGCAAAGTGAGAAAGCCTTCCATGCAGGATTGAGACCATCATGAAAGAACCTGAATATTACAGAAAATTTAAATGAATAATTAGTTGAATAAAATAAGAAATACATATGTAGGCTATATAAAATTACAAATAGTTGGGGGGGGGGGTTTGTTTGTTTTTTGTTTTTTGTAAAAAAATATCTTATGTGGTGGTCAGTTATCATAAAATCCTAACAATGATCCTGGTTTTTAAAATTTTGGTCAAGATTCATTAAGATTCTGCAGTGTAACAGAGTCATGCGACATCAACCTTTGCATCTGAGAGTCACTTCTAAGAACCTCAAGAGGTGCTGTATTACTTGTCTAAGATGGTCACCATGCTGAGCAGTATACCTATCAAATTTCAGAGGACTAGCATCATCATTTGAGCATGTTAGCATGCTGATGTTAGTGTCACTTCCACTAAGAGCCCATTGAGACTAAGTGTTTCTGTGAAAAGGCAGGTTCTCCCATTCATTTCAGTTTGAGCTCTCTGATTAGGCTGCAGTGGTGCAGACTGAAGGGGATCTGGAAAAAAAACAAAAACCCAGTGGCCCTGCGGCAGAAAGTTGAAGCAGAGTCAACTTTTGGAGAAATGTAACCCGACATCATGCTGCGTTGGCCAATCAGCTGATCTTCCGATCAGAGCGAGACCGGCTGAACAACCCTGCCTCAAGGGAGTACAAAGACTTAATTTGCATTTGCAAATGGGCCAACACTCCCACACTGCTGAACATACCTGTGGTGATCACCGCAATGCCTGATTTTGTCTGAAATGGTCTTTAGCTTTGGCTGTTCGTCATAATCTTGCGGCACAATAATTAAGTACTGATATGCTGTGCTGCATGTGTCCACTGACTGGGGAGAATAGAAACCTCTTAACTGTTTTTAACTGTCTGTCACTGTGGGGACTGGATACAGCTCTCTGTAAAACAATAGCTGATTTGACCAGTGTCCAGAAGGTCAGCAGAGACAATATCATGCTATCAGTCAGGGTATTACATCTGGAAAAGCTTGGCTGTTTAATACACCCCTCCTGTCTTCATTTGTAATTGTCAGCAGCTCACCAAAATAGGATGTAATTGTGAGCGAGAGGGATGAGAGTGTGTTATTTCAGCACAGAGTAACACAGTAGACACCTGCTTTTTCCCTGCAGAATACACTGGCTCTGTCCCATCTGGCTTCAGGCTAAGAAGGAAAAATTAAATAAATAAAATCCCACATTCTCTGGGCCCCCCAGCACCACAGCCTATCTGGTACCAGAATGTTCTACCTCATCTAGATCTAACCTGACCTAGATCCAGTGTGGAAGCTATGGCTATATTTCATTTCTCATCACCCTGTGTTGTCAGTTAATAACCTGCAAACTGGGAGGAAGCATTGCTCCATGGCAGACAGATAGCACCAAATCACCGTCATGTGTGCTCAATGCGGCACCGGGGATCGTTATTTCTGATTGGACCTTTCAAGTGTCTCACCAGCTAGAAAAAAATGTCCAGGGAGACTTAATTTCACCAACGAGATCTGTGTCCTGAACATCAGGCCTTTACCTGGACACAAAATTTTACATCAGTGCGGCATCGGAAAGGGGAATAAATGACTCGTCTAAAACTCACGGCTGATGCAATGGTTAGAGAATGATGAAAGGATGATGAGCGGATATTCAAGATGATGCTGGGAGATGATCCGCAAAGAGAAAAGTGACATCCGTAACCTCAATAATCGTGTCTGTGGCGCAGTAGGGGGCGGAATTCAGCTGGCTCACTGAATAGACAGTTTAATCGCCCAAATAAAAATCACTTAACGCGGCCCTCCATGCTTGTCCTAAAAGGATTGAAAAGGAGAAGTGAGGTAACCCTCCCCTTCATTGTAGCAACCACGCCTTCAACCTCCGCTCCATCCACCCGCAGTCTAACAACTTGAATGCCATCTGCTTGTTGGCTCGCTGGAGAGGGGTCAGAGCCGGGGCATCGGAGCAGCCAATTTCGGCACTTAAATTCACTCCAAGTACCAGCACCCTTCTCAGTCATATTACACACACACACGCACAGGCAGGGTAACTGAAAACTGATAATCACTGTAGCAGGGTGCTCGCTTTAAGAGCCAGGCAGAGGATGCCTGTCAGTCGGAGGGGGCAAGCAGGGGCAGGGTCTCCAAGTTCAGAGGAGAGGAGACAACGAGCCCACCCCTGTGTTTTTTTCCCCATCAGCCCTAGTTAAGATTGGCCAGATTTGAAGGGTCATTTAGCCGTCATCCTATCTTCCCTGAGCCTCTCCTCTCACATTCTGGTGTGTTATGACGGCTGCTGTTTGAAACTTGAACAGAGAAAATGTTGAGCACATCAAAGACTTTGCCCTCTCCCTCTTTTTCTCCCTATCTATCTCACATCATCTCCCTCTACCTCTGTGATGTGTGCATGAATGAGTGTATGTGAATGTTGAGTGTATGAGTTTGTGTGTGTGTGTGTGTGTGTGTGTGTGTGTGTGTGTGTGTGTGTGTGTGTGTGTCTGCGCACAGATAACTAGCGAGGAGGGCCAGCGGTGTGTTGCCCTGGAGGCTCGTACCTGATCAAAGCAGAGTCTGTCAGTTTGCAGGTACACAAACAGTCAGCCTGTACACACACACTGCACAGAACAGAGACGAAGAGAGAGGGGGAGAGAGACACTGATGCAGAGAAGGAGAAGGAGGTTCGGGTAGAGCTGCAGAGATCAGAAAGCATCATTCTGTCTTAAATCAGGGTTATGTGGAGGTCAGAAAGCCTCAGCACACACTACTTTTCACTCACCTCAGTCAGAAAGAGCAAGTAGGAGGGAAAGCAGACTGAGTTAAAGGTTGGACTCTTTCAACAGGGAAAAAGTGATGACAGCAAACTGCTGCTTTATTGAAGAGTGTACAAGTCCTTGTTTTATTGGCCCTCAAAATCAGACAGGTTTACAGGTGACCTGTGCAGCCTGTCAGACTGTTGTTTATCACTGCAGAGATGCTGATGTTTCAGATTTGAAGCATGGCTGTATATTAAACTTCCTGATCCATCATCCTGATTAGACAAACACCTTTTTTTTTATTTGAATTTTATTTAGCCCTGATCCAAGACTGTCACACTTCATGCAACAGTGCTGGATGGCTGTCAGAGAGGATTTTCACGCGGGCATTCTTAGGGTTTGAATGTTTTGTTACGAAACAAAACACATGAGTTACCCTGAAAAAAAGGAGGTGATTGAATCAAAGTCGATACAAACTGTACAAAAGGGTTTCCTTTGTGTGCTTGTTCTCACTGGCAGTCAGATACATCAGAAGCAAAACATTTTACAGGAGTCCTATTTTTTTTTATTTTCTTTGTTCGATTTCGTCTGCTTGGAGACTGACCTCCACATGAGGTAGATCATCACACATTTGATAATTTACGTTGACATGTCTGACATGCTATCAAGCGCACTTCCAGCAGATGTTGAACAACATTATCATTTAATCAGAGTTTTCTTTCTGGTCCCTTGACCACTGCTAAGGTTCATTATAAGCTTTCCTTTAGGTTTTGTTTTGAAGTAAGTCCTGAGAAGATTCTAGTTTTTGGCTGCAAATGCTCCACTGTGCTCCCTGCTAAAAACTAACATGTCTCTCTGATGTTTGGTTTACGACCCTTGTAGTTGTAAACAGCTGCCTGTTGGAGCTGGGAATGATGTTGATGAAAGCTCTGAGAGTGAACAGTGACCAAGTTATAACAGTGTGTTTATAATTGTCTGTGGGTTCATTTCCATGAGTGACCCCTTTCAGATAACATACTTGCATTAATGATTTTGTATACTATGGAATTTTTGCAGCGTCTTTTTTTCGGTCCATTAAAATACAATATATATTAATTTAAACTTTTCCTTATTTCTAATTTAAGATCTAAAAATAACATAAATTAAAATGAAGTTTGAAATCATACTGTATTTTCCAAATAAAAATACACAACTGAGAAAATGTGCTTTTTCTATAGAATGTAAAATGTATTTTATATTAAGATGATAATTAATTCAGCATTCCAGTAAAACGAACAAACAAAAATAAAACTCGAATGGAGCTCTTCTTAAAGCGTAGAATAACAGTTTCTTCTTTATTTGACAAAAAAACATAAATATCAAAGAGGTCTGTTACAAAAAGTAGGGCATTAGCTAATCCACAGAAGAAAAAAAAAATCTTATTGTTTTACATTATTAACACTGACTCCAAAGAAAAAGAAATCACACTATTTGTTATGAAGAAAAATAATACAAACAGGAAGACTTCTGATGTCCCTTAGGAGCTTTGTTTACTCTAAAGTTACTTGACATCTCCTAAAAATGATTTTCTTTCATCTAATCAGTCTCACATAAAGTCTCACATAAATAATACTAATAAATGCAAAGGTGAGGAAAATGTATAGGTTCCATTTAGCCACTATCATCCACTGGTCACGCTCGACCATCTTGCAGATCCTGGGCTGCGTGACATAGTCTTACATTCTTGTATCACAGCAAGATGATGTTCAAATCACGAAATGATTTTACCTTAATGGAACCCACAGCCAGCGTTGCATTCTTACAGACTGGATGTCGAGTTAATCTCTCCCCTAAGCTTTCCTTTTGTCTGTATCTGGCCACTATCCCATCACAGACTTTGTAAAGTAACCATCAGCTCCAATGTCATTGCAGACGTATCTTTAGCAGCGGGGCTTGCACGTCAATACTCCCAAAATGGCACAAGCGGCGACTTTGCTCAGACTCTCAAACACAGCGTTACATTCGGAGCGAGGCTAAAAGGTTGTTTAGATGTATTAAAACATCAGGCATTCCCGACACGTAACTGACGGCTGTGTGTCTCTCGTAAAAAGAAAACGAGGGAAAAAATAAGGTAGAAACCATAGAGAGAAAAATAGAGCACATCAATTGGCCAGGAATATGAGAAAGTTCGTCCCGGACGCCCCTGTCAGGATGAACGATTAAGATATCTAATATGATGTTTAAAGCTGTGGGGCAGGCGAGCTGATAACGGCTCGATAAGGCCTCTCTCCTCGCTCATCCTCACACGCTAATTAGCTTCTTGCTTTTTTTCTGTGGGGGAGGGGGGCTGGGTTTATCTATTTAAAAAGCTTTGAAGGAAGAGAGAGGCACCTGCATCAATCATAATTATTTTACTCATACTAAAATTAGCCAAAGAGAGGAGGAACACAGTCTCCTTCAGAAAGAAACCCAAGAAGACTGACGGGACACTGGTGTGAAGGAGAGAGAGAAAGAGTGTGTTTGCTAGTGTGTGTGAGAGAGAGAAAGAAGGGTGAAATGAATCGATAAATATCACTCCGGCTGATTGGACCTAATTAGAGACATAGAGACGATTTCTGGACGAGACTGGCTGGAATTGAGTTGGCCAAGTTGTCAGAGCCAATTAGGCCGCTGTATTATTGCAGCAGAGAGAAAACACACAGATTAGATTAAGTTTTGCGCATGTGTGTTTGTGTGTGTTGGTGTGTATGTGGGTGTGTGCGCGTATCAGAGTGATGATGCTTCCAAGGAAACATGGCCAGGTGAGTGTAACCGTTCTCCTGTGGTGTGATAAACTGCAATACAACAACAATGATAATCAGTCAGAGCTTATCATACACACACGGACACACACTGACAAACACTTTCTCTATCTCACAACACTCCAGCTGTCAGCTGCTGAGTGTGCAGCTGCGGAGATCCCCTAAACACACTTTTAACTGGATCTCTAACTTATTGTGGGTTCAATTGTGCTTGTACTTCTGTGTATGTGTCTGTGCTTCTGTGTGTGTGCATCTGTGCAGGAATGCATGCCAACGTTTGATTCTAGTGATTGCGGCTGGAAGTAATCACTTGTGTGCAGTTAATATAATGATGGAGTCCTCCGAGTCTGCACTAACGCTGCAACAAACCTGAAGGAAGAAATGAAAAGCTGTTCTGAGTTCAGCTAACTTCACAGTGGAGGCATCACTCAGAGTTTGGCAGCAGGTAGCAGTTGCATGTGATAGCATTGCTTTACCTTCAGTCTATGCTTTAGGTGGAATAGGGAAAGTCTGTGGTCTAGCATGACAAGCAGAGGCAAATTTAGATAATTATTCCCAAATCCTGGAGCTATTTTGGATTGCATAGGTGCAGTGAAGCATGGTAGGCACAGCTCTGCCTTCAGCCATTGAGAAAAAAAAAGACATAGGATCTCAGGAAAGCCTCAAAGCAAACACTGGAGAACAATAAGAAAAATCAAGCATGAATTGTCAGTGCTGTTGTTTCTCAGTGAAAAGACTTGAAAGATCAGCATGATGACAGAACAGATGCAGAGATGGCTTTATTTGTGATGCTGCCCAAGGCAACACAGCTAACAGCAGCACAGCATTGTGAGAGTTTGAAGGACTCTAATTGTTTGTTTCTTAGTGGCTGATGGAAAGGAAGATGGTGAACCTAATGTAAACCCCAGTATCATAAATTAAACCATGTGCCAATGTCTTTCCAAACCTTACACAGGATTTTTTTCCCTCAACCTAAACAAGTATGTTTGTTGACTAAACCAAATTGCAACCACTGCACAACATGGCTGAATTTCACAAAGAATGTGAACTGCTTGTTTTGAGAGGCTTTGTTGCAGGAAGGCAATGCGTTTGGACACAGGTGCTAAGGGGCATGTTAAAGGGTAGCTTGGGTATCTCTGTGTGAGAAACCATGGGTAGTGATAGAAGCTGAGGCAATATTTGACCAGCCAGGGTGAGCTTTTAACAGCTTTTTCTTGAGCTCTCAACTTTATCTTATACTCCTCCTTCCTGTCATTAGTTTGAGAAAAGTTGGCATAAAAACTTTGTCAGTTAAATTTCAATTTCTATACTTTCTCCTTTACACATCATTGCTGTCATCACTGTTGATGCCAAGTGGAAGTACAAAAGACACTGCAGGGACCTTGACAACTAAATTGCTGAAAGCAACATGTCCAGTAGACTGTTCCAACTTTCCCTTTGACTGCTTCATGTTTCTACAAATCAAATCTAAAGTCATCAAAATGAAAATGTAAATGATGCTCTAATCTCATAGATGAGAAATTTCACATTCTGTAATAAAGTGCAACACACAGCAACCACATCATGGCATCATTTGACATACTGAAACTCTTAGCACAAACATAACATTGTATAAACAGATTCATAGGTATATCTGACTTAACATGAATAACTATTGTCTTGTTCAAATGTTCTTACTGTTTGTCCCTAAATTTCTCATAAAAATGGACAAAAAAAGGCTTTTATGTTCTCTGCTCCTACCGCCTGGAATCATATGCAGACAGAGCTTCTGCCAAAAATGCTCATCCTATTAGGGGAAAATTTAGTGAAGGGTTAAGTGATAAATTTATTTGAAATTTGTAATTGTTTCCATAGATCTGCTTCCTCCAGATGGTCTGTGAGGGCAAGATTCTGTGATTTGATAGGCTACATTTTGTTTGTGTGTGTGTGTGTGTGTGTGTGTGTGTGTGTGTGTGTGTGTGTGTGAGGGAGAGAGAGAGAGAGAGAGAGAGAGAGAGAGAGAGAGTTAATGTATGCAGAGATGTATTTTGGATTTGTTATACTTTCACAGTTTGAAAATGCCCAAACACAAAAACTCAGCAGGCAGGCTTTAGAAATAGATAGGTTAACTTTAATAACTTACTGAATGAATGAAAAGTGTCACTGTGTGAATGTGTAAGTCCTATAATTTCACGGCAAAGATAATAAAAAGCGTGCACATCCATGGAATTGGTGCTGCAGCACATGATATAAAGCAGAGTTAAAAGAGAGAAAGATCACACCAAAAGCTCCCATTTAAAGGACTTTTGTCACTGCTGCGAGATGTTTCACACACAAAGCTTCAATATCTTATCTCACTGCCCAATCATTAGGCCACGAGTAGATCTGACTATTACAGTTAAGTCAGAGGAAACAAGACAATGGTGAAAAGATAATAGTTTATCTAACTATTATGAAATAAAATAATTTAATCTTGACGGAAAGTTTTTGGTGCTTAAACTCTACAGGGAGATTATTAATTCAGGGGCGTCTGCCCCGAGCAGCACCAAGATAGATCCCCCGTGGAGTCAGACACTGGTGGTGGTGGCTAATGATTCTGCAGAGAGCTGATTAGGCTGAAGAAATGATGAGACTGATGCATCTGTGAGGACTGGCGGTGATAGGGAGGTGGAGGGATGCGTCCAACAACAGTGTTAGCCACAAGGCAGAGAGAGAATCATATTTTAAAAAGACAGCAGCAAGATGATAATTGGCTAAAAATGTAGAGGCTCCTTGCTATTGGATAGATGTGACCAGCTGATTAGATCAACACATTTCTTGACTGACCACCTCAGACCATGACAGCAAGGAAAATCACAAGTCAGCATGTTTGAAAGCAGTAAACAGCAATCAAAAGCATCCAACAGAATTTTATTTCTGACAAAACTTTACTAGAGTTCAATTTTTGTAATCTGTTTTTCTTATTGATTTATTCAAATTTTTATTTCCAACTAGGGCTCCAGATAAAAGACAGCACATTGCTTAAAATAAAGTTCACACAAGAGCACAATTAAAGATAGAGGTTTTTTTTAAAGTCTTTCGAGAGGAAGCCAAGAGGATAGATACGATTTTTTAAATCATTTTGAAAAGTATTGCCTCCTACAGTGACAGTCTTTTCACTTGCACTTCACCATGTGGGTCTCTTAAGTAATATTCTCATTGTATCATTATGAGCTACTCATTACACTCACTCATGAGTTTTATTAAATTAATGTGGTGCTTAGAAGTATTCCTGTGGCATGTATAACAATTTGAGACTTTTTCTTTTAGTTTCAACCCCAGCTGTGTCAAATGGACTGGAAGAAATAAAAAATACATATCAACACACAAACTTTTCGCTCAGCTTTCATATCTTATACATATGAATACTCCTGCTTTTTCAGACACCCTGTCACAATCCATCTCACAATCCACAAAGACCTCCAGGAGGTCTGTTATGAAGGGAGATGCCACTGATTGAACTGACTGATTGATCTGATTGGTCAGTGGCTGGTTCTTTGTTACACAATCCCTTTTCCCAAAGATGATGTCACTGGTTTCACACTACAGCCTAAGTAACCTCAACATTGTACCTCAGTAAGAAATAAACCACTGCCATAACCCTGAAAGCCCAAAGTTAAATCTAAAGTTACCTTGCTAAGCACAAATCTTCCTCTGTAGTCTGGCCACTGGTACAGGAGCTGAAGAAATCTAGTAAGTCCAAATTGCAGCTCTCCCAGAGAGCTGCCAGTGTCACTTTGGGTCCATTCCTAATTGCAACAAAATCACTCTCACTGCAATAAAAACTGAGTAGGGGAGCACAGTTTTGCAGCTGCACTAATAATTGCCTGACCATTGTTTTAAAACTTATTATTCAATAGCCAACATTTGAGATACATATTGCATATTGAATGACAGTAAAAAATAAGTGTATAAAATATAGATTAACAAAGAAAGAAGCTTTAGTTTACAAAAGATAAATGATTTTGATTTGTTTAAAATCATGATAAGATGCATAGGCCTAATGTGTCTTTTAATTTAGTATAAAAAAGAATGTATCCTTAAAAAAAGACTAAATATAAAAAAATCTTATTTGCAACAAAATAAGAAGAATAGTTATTTATCATAATGGATCTATGAATTAAAGTGACTAATGGATGATTACAGAACACTTTGTTCATAATCACTGGACACCCAACTATCTGTCACTGCTGCTTTTCCAGCAGGCTTTATTTCCTGTGTACTGATACATGAAGGTGCAGCATCAGAGAGCAAAAGAAATAAGGACATCTTGTCTTTTCAAATGTTTGATAGCACTAAGACCCAGAAGAGACTGCCTTCTCTTTCATTTACATTTATTAAGGACATGGGCGATATGCCCTGATGTGATCCTTCAACACCACCAAGCCTGTGAAGGGACACTTTTGGCGTAGGTGATAACAGACAGTGTGATTTCAGCAAGTGAGGCTGTTGTTTATTCAAAGCTGCTGCTGTGCAGGGTAACTTAAGCCTGTTTAGCACCTTGAATATTTTTGTGACAGAACATGTCAGAGCATGAACTCCTAATTGATTCTGTGTGCAAAAGTTTTGAAATATCCTCACGTGCCTCTATATCATGCCCTGTATCATCAGACTGCTCAAATATTATGAATGCACAAAAGAGACAAGCCCAGTGTTCAAACAAAACAAAACTGCAGTTTTTAATACTTTTCATTTTTAAGAGCTTCACAGTTTGTTTTGTGTGAACACTAGGCTTTTTTCTTTGTCCATTCACAATACTTGAGTGCATTAAGAACACTCGAGTGGGGTGTTGAAACAGGGCATGATACAATAATTAATAGTTTAAAAGTATTTTTATGGATCATTTTTCGAGTCCAAATACATATATATGGGGATTCCCATGTTCTGTCCTCCCTGCAAAATTTTTCTAGATCTGCTGCTGGTCATTTCTTCCTCCAGCAGATACAGACTCACAAGACTCACATATACCAGTTACAACAGTAGATAACTGGAGTTTGCTAACATTAGCTATTATTATCAACCAAAAGCTACAGTAGTAAAACCAGGCAATATGTAAAAACTACTCAGCATGTAGCCACAGGTATTACAATCGCAGCATGTTAAAACATTAAAATGTACAATAAAGCCAGAAGACTTCATGCTTCACATTGTTTTTAATGTGTGGTGTTGTACCAGCAGACGATGACTTTGGGCACACGTTTGGTCTAAGGAGAAGCTCCAGACTGTGTGCTCTGCTGGCTGTGCCTGTGGAAATTGTTGTTTCTTTTAGCGATCAAAGGGGATCAATTCCTCTGACCTTGTTCGAATCAAAGGCAGGGTGCGATGGTCCTGTGCAGCTTCTTCGCAGCCTCCCATTCAAATGAAGCTTCATATAGAACCCTAACTCTGGTAATGATGATGAGGAATCAATAGGTGATTATGGGGATGCAGTAATGCAAAAAGAAGAGTGGGATGGAGCGAGACCTGAAAACGTAGGTAGGACACCATAGAAACAGCCTTTGCATGCATACAAACACCAAATCCTGCATACAAGCAAGGACATGTGCCCACCTGAACGCATACACACACAAAAAAACATGCAAATGCCTGCTAGTATTCATAAAAATACACAACTGAATAAACTGAATTACACACAAACGAGGACAAAAACCACCAATATTTACACACACACAAAATGACTACTTAAATTTGATCGCTCCCTCTTACATGAACACACACACATTCACCCACACACACACACATACACACAGATGACTAACTGTGACTCTTCCTGCTCAACTCCATTACTAATGGCCAGCCCAGCAGAAAAGCTTGCAACCAAATCTCTCTATTTTTATTAGAGAACATTTATTTATAAGACCTGAACTAATCTTTGTAAATTCCAAATGATTTTTTTCACTTTTAATTATTGTGAAACCTATTAATGCTCCTTATTAATATGCAGAGAGCTTTCTGGATTCAGTATATCACTGAAAGTAATTATGGATAAGAGCAAATTTTTGCTTTACTACTCAAATCTTCCCAGTGAGCTGTGCTGTAGTAGAAAGAGAAACACTGCCCTCTTCAGCCCGTCAGCAGCAGCTTACAGGCAGATGGCTCTGAGCCTGATGGCAATTTCACTCCACAATAATCCATCTGAACATCTCAATATGGCTCTCTCCGCGTCTGTTCCTCTCTCTCTTTGTCTCTCACCCTCCTTCCTCTCTCTGGGATACATTAAACGTTTTCCTTTTTATCTTGTCATCTCAACACAAATATCTTCTTGCTGCATCTGACCAGTCTAAAATAAGGCAGAAAATGTCCTAAAATAAGGCAGATTTTCCTCCATTCAAGGGTAGAAGGATTTAGAATCAAAGTTTAGATTAAGTAAATACTCTCCTAATTAAAAAAAAAAAGGAGAGCAAAATGGAAAGTCATAGTGCAGTTATGAAGGTCAGGCGTGGTTAATGTGTTTAGACTCTTAATTTCAGCCCTATGCCAACTCCTCTAACAGAGGCCTACACCACTTAATTTGGTCATGATCAAGGGCAAAGACACACTCTGTGTGTGCGATCCAAAGCTGTGCTTTCGGACCAAAGTTCTTCTACTTTTCTCTTTTTGGAAAATAAACACATAGCCATTTTATGCCAGTTCTAAAATAAAACATTTTTCAAGAGGTAAGTGTTTTTTAATAGTTTCACAGAGTATTCATTAACCTTATGACAACTGCAAGTTAACTCCTATGATTTATATTTCACAATATTTAAAAAAGACTGCTTCGCCATATGAGGAGATAATTTTAACAATTGAAGACATTATGCTCAGTAAAGGTTATTGTAACTTTTTGAAAGGATGTTACGTTTAGAGGCTTTGTAGAATTGCAGCGATTATCTTAAAGTTAAAAAAAAAAATGGAAGTACTATCTGTAAATATATCAAAATTTGAGTTGTATAATATCAGGCATGTTCTTATTTAAACTTCCATTTTGAGCTTGAATTTCTTGGCTTCTGTTTAATATGGTCTCTCCTCTTTGACATACATCTTAAACATCTAAATTCTGGAAGGTTATAAACTAGACAGGGGTATTGAAAATTCAAAATTCAATTTTTTTTCCTGTCAATGCCATGTAAGTAAAATTTTAGAAATTTGTTCACATCTTATGTGAGACTTGTGCCTTCAAACTAAAATTTTACATTGAAACATGATCAACCTACAATGTATAAAACATTGAAATAGAGTTAATGATATAATTGCATTTAATATTCTTAGTTAATGTAATGATTTATTCTTCTAATTGTGCAGGTCATTAACTCCATATAAAACTTGTTATTTTCAGGAATACTTGCTCTTGTTCAGTTTTTTCAAAGTCCCTTTTGTTGTTTCATGATTAAAGAACAGGATGAGCAGAGAACAGACGGAGGTCCTGGGGCTGCTGATAGCTCTGACAAGTCTGCTGCTGCTGATTGCTGCAGCCGGAAAGGACTGTTGGAGGGTTGGAACATGTCTACACTAACACACATGCACATTTTCTCATCTGCAATCCCTGCTAATCCTCATACGTAGAAGTGTGTAGAGTAACCACTAGGCTGCACTCCTGTGCTAGTCTATCAGTAATGTAGTGATACACTTGCAGCTAAACTCTAAGCCTTGGCATGCAAATACCAAAATGAGAGCTTTCATGTAAAATGAGTATTTTGCAGACACAGTTGTTCAAGTTTCCAATTTCAAGTACTATTTCATAGTTTAGATAAACATGTTTTTTGTGAATTTAATCTGTTTGTGATAAAAATGTGTTTCCTGATCCAGCAAGGAGCCAAAGATCAGCTGACCTCAGTAGATCTGAGCTCCCGTTGTCGAGGCCTGTGGGGTGAGTGTGTTCATGACAACCTGGTTGGCCTGAGGACATGTGATGTGTCAGTGTCTTACATGGAGAATCTGCCAGGTACAACAGCACATCCACTGCAGTCATTCCATCTTCCTCTCTTGCAAATATCACTGTAGACGTGTCTAATATTGCTGTGGCTGATGCGAAGATACCCTATTTAAAGCAATGATGTGTTAATTCAAAGCATAGCCAAACAAGAATTTAAAATATAGGTTCAGAACCTGCAATCACTCCAGATCTTTTTACACAAATACATGATACTTATTATGCATAATGACCTCTGTCACTTTTATAATACATTATTGATTATTAAAGATCAGGTCATATAAGGCTCAAAACTCATGAAAACCTTACAGGTGCAATTTCATATCATTGGCAACCTTTTATAAAGACTGCATGCATATAAGCTGCAGAAAAATCTCATAAACCCTAAATGTACGAGGACTGCTGAATGGTGTATGCAGCAACCTGTTAAACTCATCTGGTGAGAGAAGTCTAAGGCAGGCTCTTGATTCATTAAACTTTAAGATGTAAACAGTGAAAAAAAACTTAATGATCTGATTAAGGGAACTTTAAATTGAAGGACTTGGATTTAGTAAATTTATCAATGAGTGTTAACATGACAAATGAAAACTAAGAAAACCAAAAAGTAGCAAAAAAAAAAATCTTAAGTTAATTAACTGAAGGTGGGGTGCCACAACAGACACAGTTTATGCCCAAATCCAGAGGTCGATGAATTCCATTTACTAATACCTTTTGCGCTTTAACATCGCAAATTATTAATTGTCCAGCACATGTGCTGTTGATTTCACAAATAAGAGTATACTTTTAAGGTAGTGTGGTCAAGTGGTCCAAGGTGCTGGATTAAGGCTCCAGTCTCTAAGGAGACATGGGTTCAAATCCCACCACTGCCATATGACTATGCTAACCAGGCTGCATAGAAGCTGACATGCAGCACTCTCCATCTCTAGGGGCACAGGCTTTCATCAACAGTGCATATAGCACTATGCCCACCAGTTTGGATTTGCTTCAGGTGGAGTCTCAAGTTCTTGAAAACCATCTAAGACACCGCTCTTTGCACATTAAATTCTTATCTTTTTTTGTCATGCAGCAGTCAAAAGTATGCATAACTACTGCTCTGAACTCTGACAGATAACGTGAACATGCATAGCTAATACATCAGGTGATAGTAATGCAGCTGACATCAGACTAGAACATGTTGCCTGCAGAACTCTTTCTAAATAGGCTGTATGGGTCTATAATAAAAAGATATTGACTCGACTGAACAATAAAGTGCAATAAATGAGACACAAAGAAACAAGCATTTTATTCATCAGTCCAACAGCAACATAGCCAACTCAGCATCTGGCTTGCAGCCCACTGATTCATGAACTCTTACCATGTGTAAAATACCAACCAGGCGGTCTCATTTCTTCCAATGATTGGTCAAGGTTTCTGTGTGGCCTCTACGTTGATGCACACTATGGAATATGCCTGGCAACTGTTTGTTAGTGTGTGTACCTCACAGATCTAAAACCAGAGTGTGACCATAAATTTGCTCTGGTGTGACGTGGTGCTGTAAAGCAATTTATGATTCTCATGACAGTAGGACAGGTCACCAAGAATTCAACTTGCAAGTCTGTTTTGTTTGCAGGGAGGCATGGAAGAGATACTTAGCGCCCAATTAAAAGTCAGTGAACCATCAAAATGATTTTGAAGCTATAATGTTAAGGTAAAAAAGTCTAATACAAATCTAATTGAATTGCAAGTGTTTCCATTTGTTCTCATAAACTCTCATCTCGCAACACTCTTTTTAACGGGAGATGGATGTTTTTAAACTGGGTCAAAACCTGTTGAATTTAGGGACTTTCTGTTGCCTCCACTGCGGTAGCCATGATTATTTTAAACAGATGACGAAGGGAGCCAATGATCATGGACAGGCAAAGCCCTTATACAAGGCAGCAGCCATGAATAAAGGACTTCTGGAAGAGGTTTGTCAACAATGAATTCACTGAGGAACTGTGGATTCAAATTTCCGAATGGCCCATACAGCGTTCAATGAACTTTGCAACATTATTGAACCTCATGTAGCACCAGATGTGTCATGTCCTTGGGAGTTGTTTCCTGTTCGAGTCCTGTGACTTGTAAATTTAGGAGAAAAGTGTTTCCATTCTACTTTTGTGAAATATTTTAATATTGACACATCTGAAAAATCACCTCATGGGAGTATAAAAACTTTTTGATGATATTTGAGAGGTTTTTTGAAATTCTCATGTTTCCATTACCATTTTTTATTTCTCTATTTCAATTTTGCACTTTTCTAAGGGTAATGGAAACACACTTAGTGTCAAAAGTAAATGGCAGTTCTTTTTAGTGTTACAGTATATAACATATAGGCATGATCGAACACTTGATTCAAATATTCTTGCTGTACCAACTCCTTGGTTTCAGTGAAAGTCATTTTGGTTTCTAAGCCCCTTTTTCCAGACTTCTATTAAAAATTTTTGAAGTATTTGGAAAATGTCAACAGATACAAGAGAACATCACTGCAATGCCCCCTGAATGCAAAATTTGGATTGGCGCACTGACTCAGTGGTATTTATGGCATTGCACTGATGCTCCAGTCTTTCAGGAGTAGGCTGGCTCCAAATGTGCTGGTTGTGTAGGCCAGCCAGCACATTTGGAGTATGTCCCAAAATGCAGTTTTATTGCAGTTTACAACATAGAGACACTTGCGTGTTTCCAGTCAGCACTGTGCATTGCCTAGCCAATGCTCCGCAAGGCTGAGGTAGATGCACACTCAACAGATAACCTGCTTTTTTGGTCAGAGAGAGATACATTTATTTTCAAAGGTACACAATGCAGGAACTGTTGGTTGGTGTTTGCAAATGCCTGCAATTAAAAAGGTCCTCCCATGGTCAACAGCCGGACGGAGAGAGAAAAGGGAAATGCATTCAACCCAGATATGGAGTGAGAACAGAATGTGAGCAGTGCTGGACAAATGGTTTCAATCCCGGTTTCACATCCTGAATGTTTTACTATGGTGACCTTCTCAAGCTAAAATAAACAGCACATACCACTGCACACACAAACCTTGTAGGAAAAGGTTGCATGATGAGATTTGTGAAAATCTGGACCTTCATCCTAACGAGGTACCTATGCTATTCATGGGTGAAAGTGGATAAACATCTCAAGTGATCAATTGTCCAGCTCATGCGCTGGTCAGTTCACAAACAGAAACAATACATCTTAAGGTAGTGTAGCCAAGTGGTCTAAGGCACTGGATTAAGGCTCCAATCTCTAAGGAGCTGTGGGTTCAAATCCCACCACTGCCATTTGACAATGATCGTGTGCATTATGGAATGTGGGAGTTGGTCTGGTGTATGACATAGGGATGCTTGTCTGTCTGCTCATTTACTTACTTCCATGCGCAAAATAGTAGGAATATTGCTATTGAAATATAATAAAATAGGAATATTGCTATTTAATGGGACCATACCTGTAAAAAGTCTGAACAATTATAGTACTGACTAAGTGTAAGATGTTTGCTTTAAATTAAACTGCATAAATTATAAAAATTTAATTCCGAATTTTAGTAACTTGTAACTGCAGCTTCAAATGATCATTAGGTGGAATCAAGGTTGGTTTAATGAAATTCTCCAGAAAATACACATACCTCAAAACTGTATTAACATGCAGTGCTCCGGTAAAAATTCTAAGTGACACTCCACCAGTTTACAGAATATCGATAAATTTAAAAAAAAAAAATGCTAAAACCCCCCTCCCCCGGCCAAAATCAGTCACTGTGTGAATAAAAATATGAATCAATATAATCAATTTTAACAAAGTTTTAAAACTCCTGATTATAATTTATGGTTTGATTCTTTGTTGACTTCTATATAATGGTCACCCAAAGAATGTATTGTGATAGAGTAAATTTTATATTTGTGTGTTTTATTCATTTATTTATCTCTGCTTTGCAGCTGATCTGTTGGCTATGAGGATAGCATTGGTGGGAACAGGTGTTGTGTCTGTGCTGTCCATCCTTATCATGATACCTGGCCTCAGGTGCACTACACTGATCCCAAACGTGCTGGCTCAAGGCAGGCTGTTGCAGGTCTCTGCCACCTTCTGTCTGTGTGGAGGTCTGTACTGCAACTCCTTACTCTTAAAAACAGCTTTAGTCTACTATGGACATCACTCACCAACTCGCATTAAGTTAGTTGTTATCTACAATATCTATAATTTAGGGCTTCTGACACATATAATGCACACAAATTTTTATTTGTCTGTTTCTCAGGTGTGTGTGGTGTAATTGGCTTGTTATGGTACGGATTGGATACTTACACCAAATACAGACAGGAAGTAAGTATCATAACACAATATCACAGTTTTTATGAGTTAATCCCTTAAAAAAAACATGATCTCAGTAAATCTGTTTTTGACTTTAAATTTAAAATGTCTGCCATTTAAGAAAATTCTACTAATACAATGTTAACAAACAGCATATCAAATGTGGATGGGTTCAGCGAATCAGTGAAAAGCTCAGTTAAGTGAGCAAGTGGATCTTCGAGCTTGATTCTATTGTTGCACACACTGCTCTTACAGACCAAGAATGGATGTTAATGCTCAAAAGTATTTCACAAGTATTTTGAAATCTGTTCCATAATGTTGCATGACCTACCTGATAGAAAAAAACTAAACTAAACTAAGCTAAATAAAAGTAAAATGTCCGAATTTTCAGGATTGTCAATCCTGCTGTTCCCTTTAAGCGTTATTATTCCTAACAATTGCTGTAAAAGTTATCACACTATAAAAGGACATTTTAGGTTAGGGGTTAGGGTTCATGTGTTATGGTGCATATATGCATCCTTTTATGCATATGGATGCCTTGGAGTATATATGCATGCTCAGACTTTTTTTGCTGTGCACAGCAAGTTTTAGCGTTGCACATGACTCAGGACAGCAACTTGTTGAGGTAGGGAACCTGAACTGGAGACAATATAGCGACTTCTGAAACCTGGCTGTAACATGCCACTGACTAAAACTTTATCACAATCAGTTAACAGTAAGTAGTCTGTCTAGGTATTTGTCTCGCAGCCTTTTTATTTTGCAGAGCACTTGGCAACAACATGAAAACCAATATAACATTACTCCTGTCCAGGCTTCTTGCTCAGTCACTCTCTCTTCTTCAACATTGTCTTCCTTTGTCTCTTGCCTCTGTCTTGATCTCAATAGAGGCTACTGTGTTAGTTGGTTCCATTGTGATGTAAACACACTGCTTTTTAGCTGTGCAGTTAGCTGTTCAAGAGATCCTGCGACCTCCACTAAGAGCACCAAACAGCAAGAGTTAGCAGCAGTTACAGGTTACTTTGGTAAAACTTTATGAATCACTTAGAATTGAGGCAGATCAACTGGGGAACATAAGATGTAAAAACAAGAAGCATGTTTTTAGGAAAACATGATCCACCTTCACAGATATCTGTGATAGTTCTTCGTGTGTGAGATGGAGTGCAGTAAAGCACAGCACTTGGTGAACCAAACCAGTCTCCTAAATTGTGGGTTTTCTGGCATTGGTGGCACAGAATGACTGACAAGGAGACACCATTCAAACTGTAACAAGTCAGCATATAACAAATCGAATTTGAAGCTGCTTTTTCTATAAGGTTAAATGGTAACATATGTTTCCTTTACGTAGACAAAAAGGTTACACAGCTAATGCTTGTGTATAGAATATTTATGTAGATGATAAATTCCGAAAGTCATTTCACTGGAAATTTTAGGTTGACCTTGTTTGAAATTGTCAGATGCCCCTCTTATCTATTGAGACAATAATAAAAATATTCTGAGTTCATAAAAGTTCATGTAATGAGCTCATTTACAGTTTGATTTTCTGCCCTTGAATCTGCTGTGTGTCAGTCGCAGTGTGATGTGTTAGCAGATAGATATTGAAGTCTTATTTCTATACAAGAGACAAATCTTTTATGTCAAGCTAAAATAAACTGAGAGCTCCAGTCCAGTTAGACCCTTTGCTAACTGATGTAGTTTGTGTGCATCAGAATTAACTGAAAAGTCTCAGAGAGGTGATAGAAGCATGTAACGAAGCTTTTTCATGAAGAATATTTAAAAAAAAAAAAAAAAAAAAACAGAAAGCAAGGTAGTTTTTTTTTTTAAATTGCAGTCTCAATTTGAAGTACAAGAAGAAATTAACTTAGTGTGAGGTAATTCTTCACACTAAGTTAATTTCAAATATAACCATCAACTAGAGAGCTGGAGAAAAAATAAAACATACAAAGTGTTCATGCCTTGAAGGCATATTCAGAGTTAGATATATTGTGTTATGTCACTATTACTGCATTCATCCCTCCAACAGGTGACTCTGGGGATGCCAGGAATAACTTTTGAGTTTGGGCTGTCCTACTGGTTGATGGTGGGAAGTGTGTTCTGCTCCCTTACTTCAACTGTATTGTCAGTCAGGAGTGTCTCTCATGTCAGTGATGCCATGAGGAGGCAACTGAAACTCACTCCAAGTCTGCCATCCCAAAACAACACTGTCTTGTCACCACAGTCAAACAAATACTATACGACTTACATTTAGAAACAACATAATATGTACCATCAGCAGTGTCTTTTACAGTCTATCATCATGTAAATGTTAGATCCTTGATTATTTTTTCTCTGCATATATTGTTGTCGATGTAAGTATTTTTGTGCATTAACACACTCATGTTTTTAGCAACATGTGTAGTTCAGCTGACAATTCAGATGCAGCTTTGGTTACTTATTAAGAATATGAATATTGGCGGAGTCTACTTAGTACAAAGTCAAATTAAAATACCTTAAATTTTTATGCAAATCGTACCCACCATGTATAAAGATGTAAGTCATATCATTGTCAAATTTGAAACAACACAATGAGTTGAACCATTCGTCCATCTTGGAAAATTGCTGCGACTGTATGATGATTATAAAAATTCAAATCATTCACCAAGACCAACGGCTGCAAAGTTCCTCTGATTCCAGAAAAGAAAATAGAAATTTTTTAAAAAGTTGCCTGTAATTGGTTTTAAATTTGTGATGCACCAAATCTAGCTTTCCATATACATTTGAATAAAAGATTTTAAAGAAGTGCACAAACATCTCCCTCTTAAAACACAGATTTTTTTAGAGACAAACTTTGTAAAAATACAAGTCACTGTACTTAAAGGGCTGACAGTTTTGGAGACTTGAACAAAACTAAAAACAAATTTTGTAAATAGAGGGAGACTTTAACATTTGAAATTTTGAACTATGAATATTAATAATTTCTTTTAACCTTCATTGAGAGTGCTAAAAGTGGGAAAACACATTTAAGTGTTTGATGTTTTTTAGTTTCTGCTGCAACTTTTAATTCATAAGGCTTAAAATGAACAGTGAGTAACCTCTGCTCTGAGTATCAACATATTCACTTACATTAAAAATGAATTTATAAATGTATGTGTCACTCAAAATATCATACCTGCACTTCTCTGGTAAAACTTCTCTGATAAGATAGAAAGCATCTTTCACATAGCTTGGGCTTAGCAGGAAAATGCAAGACAGATGCTCGTGTATCCGTGAGTGCGTATTTGGATGTGAATTTTTATAACTTGCTATAAATCACAGTTGTTGTGAAATGCTGCTGTACAGTGTATATGTATGTGAAGCAAATGTCTCTGTGATATATGTTTTTTTGCATGCTAGTCAAAAATGGTGCGAACAGTGCAGTTTGGGTACACACTGTATAGTAATAGGTAGAGAAGGTGCATCCGTACATGTCGGGTGTATGTGAGATTTCACGTCCATACTCTGTTCCCATCACTGGCGTCGTCACTATGCTATTTTTTTTTAAGCTGATTTGTCTCAAGTTTGAATAAAATCTCATGGAGAGTCTGTCTCTCATTTATCACAGCAGCTTTGATACTGACTGTATATTTCTCCTAAAAATGTATATACCACACTCTGATTGGACAGTTATTTTATACATTGCTTGATAAAGGAATTGTTTCTACTGTTTTTGTAATTTAAGATTGATAAAATGATATCATGCAAAATCCAAAAACTGTTGGCTACTACAATTATGTTTTAAATAGAGAGAAATCAAGATTAACAACTGGTTTTCTTCAGGATATTTACACATACAGATTAAATTTGGGTGAGGTTGTATCTGTCTTGGCTTCCTCAGATTGCACCATTTGGCAAGTTTTCATTCCTAAGCTGCTGTCAACAGCACCAGAAAGTTATTTTAAAGAAAGGTCATCCTTGCTCTGTGAAAAAGAAAATGCATTCAGAAAAAGCTAGGGCTATTACAAGAGATTAATTGCCTGAGTTATCTGAATAAAGAATACTTTTTCTGCTTGGTGAATTGGTGAAGTCCCCCTTTGTCTTCATGCCATCCCCTGCAGCTCAGCATGGAAACCCAAGGAGTGAATTTTATTTCACTAATGATGTTGCTTCATCAAAAGTCAAGGTATGACAAAGTGACCTTACATCACAACAGTTCTCTGTGGTGATGGGATTTGAAAAATATAGAAGTACCCGACATTTCAAACAAAGCTGAGTCCCTTGTACTGCATTCATTCAGGCCTGTTTGTCCATGACAGAACAACTGAACTTTGATAGGTAAATGTTCATCATTGAGTGCATAGGCACTGGCTCCATTGTATAATGTTGGAACTTGTCCCTGGGCATGTTCTCTGCTTTCTCTTAATCACGCATTACTTGCCAACAATAGGCAAAGGCTAAGTCATGCAGTAAAAACCTAAAATTTTGAACTAATAGACCTGTATTTTTATACCTTCAAAAATTGAGTATACCTGACCATGTGCATGTAAGGGACCTGTCTGTGATTTCAAATGGGAAATACTTTCACCTGAACCCTCGACAGAACTTTTGTCATTTGCATTGCGTTATACGTACTGTGAGCACGGGTATCTGATATGCATGTGCCACATGCCATTTGTGCCTTAACAGAATGCATAACTACAGCAATCAACTTTTTCAATAGATATGGGCATATAGATGTCATATTAAAATGACATTTATTTAAAAATAAATGTAAGCCTATACTTTATGAACATATGAAAATAGGTTTTGCACTAGTTTCATCAGCTTTCATGTAAAATCTTTGTATCATAAGACTTACTTTCAGGCACATGATTTAACAAATACTTTAAGGTTGAAACACAACCAAAAAAAAAAAAATTTCATGCCTTGTTGTCAGTTGTAGCTGTGGTGAGCAAGTTTACTTTGTGAGTCCACTGTTGAGAATGTGCCACAGTCCAGTGGAGCAGAAGTGGAATTCCACGTCTGCAATTATTGAACGACGGGGTGCAAAAGAAGTATTTGAGCTGGAAAGGAGGAGTGGGGGAGTGAGCAAAGTCAGCCGAGGGAGAAAAGGTAGGAAACAACTAATAAAGCACTGACTCAAAGCCAAATCAATTTTCATGTTTCTGTTTACTTTATTCTAAAAGAAACAGACAGGACTATTCTGTAAATGAGATGATACACAACATTGAGGAGGTAAATATTAGAGGAATGGCATGGTAAATAAATGTAGGCATCAGAAGGGCATTTGAACACTCAGCAAACTGGCATTCCTTAGTACAGGAGACAGAACACAGAACAGTTCATCCTTTAGAGTCAATAATACAACGACTCCATCATTCACACAAAAACAGGTTGAAACTTAACAAAACAAATGAATGTAAATATATGTACTGGGTATATCCTCAATCCAGGCTACTTGGACATAGGCACATAGCTTCTTACAAACAGTGGCATAAGGCACTATGCTGAAGACCTACTGTATGTATGTATTCGTTGTTTCATAAGTGGTACTGCAGAGTAGCTTCACATTCATTTTCAGAAATGTAACAATGATAAACATGAGTACAGAACTGCTGGCAGAGGAGCTGTGGATACACATCCCTCAGATGGGATGAGAGACTATAAAGAATCTATAAAGTCAAAAACATACATGTGCACAAACGTGTTATAAGGCACTGTAGTAAAACATTATATATGTAGTAAAAAAAAAAATTAAGAAGAAAGTAGATGGTATATACACCCGGGCATTTTAACATGTTATAGAAAACATACCCTGAATGACTGTCTCTCCCAAAGTCAACAAAACAGACAAGACAATGATCTCATGTTTGTGAATCCCCCTGAAATAACTTTTGCATAAAACCTCCCCAAACAATTTCTTTTCCTTCAGCAAAGACTTTCATTTATGTTGCTGTAATATGTTTGATAGCTTGCTGTTAATGAATTCTCTCTTTTAATTGTATCTGTCTGTCTGTTTTGAATTCCTCAGTGAGAGGGTTTTGTCTGTTGACAGAATCTAAACCATGGTAAGGCCAGAAGACTCTCCCAAACTACAAGTACTGCTCCCTTTTCTCTGGTGGGGTACTTTTAACATTTGGTCTGCAATTCAAAAGGGAAAAAAAGACACGTTTCAGTCAAAGTACAGTACAGCGAACAAAAGAAAACCAAAAAACACATGTACAAAAAACCCAGAGATCATAGGATATAAGTGAAATCATAAATCAGAACAACAAAACCACAAAGGCTTTCATCTTATTGTTAACTTTTGGCCAATAATGAGATGGAGGGGGTTGTGGGAGGTGTAGTAGAGAGTTGACAGGCTAGAATAGAGACCACCTCATTTTTTTAAAATAGCAGGTCTAATCAAATATCCTTTAGGAGTCCATATTTACAGAGAAAGGTTTAGAATGTTGGGCAAAATGGGAATGCTGATGCATCTTGGTTCCCATTAAAACCGATAAGGTGCAGATGTAGTACGAGGGAAGGGGAATATTCTGTTTTAGGTCCTAAGAGGTAAGAGGAAAAAAGGGGGAAGACAGTGGTTGGACAGTCGGACAGTCCTCGATAAAAAGGCAGGGGCTGATCAGTCAGGGAAACTAGTTTCACTCAACAACTCTGCCCTGAATTAGAGGAGAGAAGAAGACATTCAGAGAAGAACAGGATTAGAGGACAGGAGGGGACACAAAGACACATCAAGACCTCTCCGATTCTCACAACAGCTATGATCTGTTAGAAAGAAAATGATATGCTTGATGACTTTAAAGAGGTTAGCAAAATGAGTGGAAATTCAGTGAGAAAAGGAGGAGTAAAGGAGCTGATGCTACATGTAAGCTTACAGGTAATATAAAATTTAAAGAGATTACATGTTTCAAATAAATATTAGTAATGATAGGATGGCTGATGAAGGTGAAACACAAAAGTCACATTTCTCTGACTGTACTTATGGTAGCCTCAAGTTAAAAGGCTGTTTTTAAAAGTAAAAAATTGTTTTGACATTTTGAAATGTGCTTCTTTGCTTTCTTGCTGAGAGTTTTGTGACAAGATAGATATTTCTCTCAAGCATCTGTGCTAAAAGCCCTGCTAGCACATCTGGTGCTCAATAGTGAGGAGGTCATGTCTTATGTTATGTTACATAGGGCCAGAGCTGTTTCCCAATGCTTCCAGTCTGAATGCCACAGAAAATCTATCTATATGTTGGATGTAGCTTCATGGTTAAAAAAAACATGACAAAGACATCAATTGTCTTATCTAAAAGCATATTTCTCAATATGTCAAATATTGTTTTCAATGTATGTTTTCCTTTTATTGGACATAGCACTGGTATTTAAGTCAGATGTGTTGTGCAGACCATATTCAAAGCACAGCTGCCACTGACAGGTCAATGATGCCTGACATCCTCCTTTATTTAAAGGGCACAAGGAATTTCTTCAAGACCTACAACCCCCCAAATCTGAGAATAACAGGGCACTCCACAAACAAGTTTCTACCAAGAAAGGAGGCTGTAGAACCAGGAAATAAGGGGGGGGGCTGGGGCCTTGAAACTATTCTAAGAAAAGCTAATGGCTTTATTATCTGGAACATTGAGGGACCAGCTCTTTGAGAGGCACAAATGAAGGCAAAGTGATGTGGGTGGGGGGAACTCAGGACACAATTTAGACTCACTGTTCAGGTTTACAGGCTCTAATATGGGGTAAATATGCTGCTGATATCTATTGTAATTCATCATTTTGGAGAAGACAGTGGTTTGCAAAAACACCTGCGATCAGTTCCAGGGCAGTGAAGTTATATATGACATGCTTTACACTATATACAATTTTGTTTTAAGGCATTATGCTTATGGTATATTTTACAGTGATATCTAATTCTGCATTAGTGTCTAATAGCTTATGAAATAGCTCAGATCTTGGTTATAAAAGAGATATGAGAAGGAGTGTGTGACTCTGAAATGATGGTGTTAGTAAATGGAGCATGGTGATTGATATGTGATGATGAGAATCTTCATTTTCTCTGTTTTATTTGTAAAAGGGTAAAATGATAATTAAGAACATTTATGCTTCTTACAAACTAAGCAGACACCTTTTACTAAACAGTTCACCTCCACTCCTGCAGTACAGATTGTGTCATCATGTGCAGTTTCATCAAGTGATTGTTGAGTAAAATAGAACTGAACAAGACTTTGTTTTTTTAAAATGAGAAAGTTCCTCAACTGTTTCAAAATAGCTGCAAGGGGCTGTAATGACATAGAACACTCATTTCACCTGATTTTTATGTCAGTCACTTTGGTTGGCTAAATCACACGTAAATTCTCATCATGCCATAGCTGCTGAGATCACATCTGCTGTATTTTTCTGGAATTTAAGGGTGGTAGTTAAATAACTATGGGTGAGTTTTCATTCAACAATTTGGAAAATTACCACTTGTTTGATATTCAAGAGGCTGCTTTCCAGTGTGTAATGCTAAAGATGATGTCTTTTGGGCCAACAAAAAAAATATATGAATAATGAATTTTTCAGTTCTTTGCAAGAACATTATTCTAAAATTCTGGCTACAGGTGCCACTAGGTTGAACCAACTATGTGTAAGTTTTAATGTAACCTAGCTGAACATAATTTCTAATTTAAGATGTAATTTGAGTGCTACCAACAAGCTAAGTGGTGTTAAACAAGTCCAGTGTAGGCATTGATTACAACTGACCCTTGGCCCACAATAAAGTTGGCAAGGTACATTCCTTTGAGAGGTGAGATAACTTTGAGGATGTAGAAGAGCAAATTATAACTATACTATCTTCTTAGTCTATGTCTTCAGACTAATGTCAGCAGAAAACATTCTGTTTGCACAGCTGATCACTTCATTAAAATTGATTTTAGACATTAACATTACAGAGTTCCCAACAAACTACTAATTAATAACTTGGTGTTGGCTATAATCACATGATTGTTGTAGCATCACAGTATCATCTGCCCAATTATGGGTTGCTGTTATATTTCCATAAATTGTTGTTGATTGTTTCACCACTTGATTTTATTGTTGCAATCTTGCATTAGCTATAAACTGGGGTTTAATATTGTTTTTTAGTACCAACTTTAATTGCTCAGATAGTTACCAGAATCAAAATGCTTTGTACAAATTTGATTGCCTTTTTTGCCATTTTTTGGTGATTTACATTGCTATTTTCAGGTAATTAGTGTCTTCGCTATTACATAGCAAAATGTTCAAGGATTGTTGGGCTCAAGACACAACACAACTACATGGTGCAACCAAACACTGACACAGCTTTAACATCAAATCTGGTGCAATGGGACACAGATCTCAATTTGAGTAAAGTTTGTTTTAGTTTTAGCTTCATTTATTGCTTTGGAATGATATTCTTGCCTTTTTGATCAAGCTCTATTAGGTAGTTAATTAAATCTGTCTCTCTTTTATTTTCAAACTCAATCCCCTTTGTTTGTTGTTTGTTTGTTTTCCCATCATTTCAAGGACTGCCAGCTGGATGGCTGCACCGCAGTTATACTAACTGGAGGAGCTCCACTGACTTGTTTCTACTGTGCTCTCTGTTTGCCCGCAACTTTGCTTGTCTGAGCAGGAGAAATCAGAATCCTCTGTGATCACAGCCTAACTTGCCTGTTTTTCAGCGTGAGATTAAGCAAGCCAGCCTCTGTTCCTCCCACAACAGCAACAGCAGCCATTCAGTGTCTGGACTCTCCCTTCACACAATGTAACTGCACCAGTGGAGTATGAATAAAAAAAACAATATGGAGGCAAAGCACAGATGCAGCTCCAACCAGGAAGCATAGGACATGCTAATAAATGTTCAACACTTTTTTCAGTGCAATTTTAACTCCATGTCCGTTCTCTGTGGTATCTGCTGTGATATATATTCTAATTTGGATTTACTTATGACATCATTTTGCAGCACTAATATTGAGTGAATTAAAGAATGATATTAAGGCATGTGTGAGGTTTTTGTGACATAACAAGCTTATCATTGTATCATTGCGTTAGTTAGCTGAATGATTGACATGAAACATGTAGGTTGTCTGCTCACAAGTCACTAAATAAAGTAGCTGTTGTAGCCACAAAAATACATCCTATTGGTGGGTAATGTGTTTGTGTGTGAAACTGTATGTGTAGGCTTACTTTATAAGTAGTACTTGTGTTTGTATATGCATGATAGCGTGTGAGGACTACATGACTGCATGTGAATATCAATAAAGTCTATTGTGTTTTGTTTTAGCAGGTGTAATTTGCACAAAAGCAGGGTGGATGCCAAGCGTGTCCGATGCTCTCTGTTTGGGTGGCTGCTGGAAGGGGGTGGGTTTTACACGTACTCCCTGGCTGTGGAAGGCTGTGATTGGCGGTAATATTGCTGCCCTCGCATGTCATCTTTGGAGCAGGAGCAGCACAGCAAGGAGCCGCCTAGAACAGTCAGACTGGCTGCCGCCCAGCCCACAAACAGGGCCGAGCCAAACTCATACCTGCACAAAAAAGAGAGGAGGAAAAGGTACTCAGGAGGTTTAGAGTAATGGTGTGACCATGATATAATAAAGAATATCTAAAACAGTATATATATAAAGGATTGCGTATTCTTTGCTCTACTTAAAAAGTCACTTCACTTATTCTCATGCATTAAAGTCAAAGTGTCCATCTGGAAAATACCACAGCTTATGTAATTACTCATTTCTAGCAGGCCCACCTTTGAGGAGGTTAAAGGTATCTCCAGCATCAGATAACCTTTTCGCCTCTGAATATTTTTATCTCACTAAAACGTCAAACAATATGGATGAAAACAACATCATTTTTATGGCTAGAGACAGGAATTCTTGGCCACTCAAAAGAAAATGTATACTATTTTGCCATGACAATAACAGTAAAAGCAAACCATAATCATAGTCACCATCAGGAATTTTAAATCTAGCACTAGTTAGTCAAAATATTGAATCTTTATCAACAAAGATTATTCATGGTCATCTGCCATACTTAGAAACTTCAGCAGCTCAAACAAGTTATGTTCATCAGGCATAACTGATGATAGCAATTTTTTTAAGGCATTACAAAGGAACTATTAGCAACTATTTGTAAAAATTTACAATTAACCTTAATGAACAACATTAGTAATTAAGCTAATCATGTTTATTTTTAAGGAAATGTTAGCAGCTGAAGTTAGCTGTCTCCGTAGGTCTCAATTAGAAAGTGTTTACAGTTACAGCTTGACACATCAGTTTATATCCTGTATTTGCTACCATAGCAGCAAGTGTTCTTTGTTGTTAGGCTGTAGTTTCTGCCTCCCAAAAGAACAGTCTTGATATTGGCTGGAGATTAGCTAGTGTTGCACTGTATTTATGCAGTATATGTTGAAGTCTATTTCATGGCAACTGCAGCACATGCAGATGCATGAATGGTAGCTAATTTAAAATTGCCACTTTTTTTGAGTTAAATAGTTTTTTTTAGCAGCTTTATTGCTGAAAATATATATTACCATTGAGAGAAACACATCCATCAACTCTGGAAAGGAAAGTGCAGGTTTTGATTAGGAGCAGCAGATTGTTTGAGTCGATCACTGCCCATAGCACCCTGTGACCACTGAGCCTGACCAGCCGGTCTGCCCCAGACAGAGAGGAAATAGAGCCAGGATAAGAGCCATCAGTCCAGCTTGGACTGGTCACACGAAAATGAAATAGATGAAATAGGAATCTTGCTGGCTGGGCATCTTTGCAGAGACCTGTCTCCACCACAAACTATGGGATTAAGTTGTTGCATTTGGAAGGCAGACTGTGTTCCAAGTCAACAGAGCACAAGGCTCTGGCAGGAAGAGGGAAGACAGACTCTGTGTTTTACATCAGGGATGCTTCGCGCTTAAACAGGCTGAAGATATTGGATAGTGTTTCTTAGATGTCAAATTTTAAATTTGAAGATACTGGTCATATTTTTTATCACTATTTGTTGGTGCTGTTTGTTCATTCCACCAGACACAAATTCAAAAAAACACACAGAAGTATTTTCTGGCTACACATATATGTGCACACAGGCAACCTATATGATAGATAACTCTATTAATCACTGTTTATTATATCTGTTCTTTTATATTGTATTGTATCATATGGAGGACTACAAACTTTTATTTACTTGTTTTTTCCCCGGGTTGCACAATGCTCTTCCCTTCAACAATTCATAGTCTGTCCCCATAGTCCTTTTCAGGCTGTGGCAAAGCCACTTATTCTAATTAGTGCCCTCAACAGCTCCCCATAACAATAACCATACACCAAAACAGCCCACAGGGGAAGGGAGATAACCATATGTTCTCGTTACATTCTGCCCTGAACATCTTTTAGCATTGTAGCTAATGCCTGGAGAGGTAAAGCCAAAAGCCAGTGTCTTTCCAATGGTCCTGTAACTGCAAAATAAATTCTTAAGCACAGGACACTGATTAGTCTTGAACACACGCCTCAATACAACTTTATTATACAGCATTCATTTAGAATGGAGACAACAAAGCTTTTCACTAGTGTCTTTAATAGGACAAGGGATGAGCCTTGTTTTAATGTGAAATGACAATCTTCAGACTGGTCTGAAATGTAAGATAGGGCTGGAGTTATCTTATATGAACATATATGTGAATGGGGTTAAAAGCAAGAGGACAACTAAACAAGGGAAAGAGAGAAAGGAAACTTTTTCTAATTTATTCTCAAGTTATTTCAAAGAGAGATGCCTTCCTTTTCAGTCAGTTCGTCTTCTCTGCCTCTACAAATCCTATTCCTCAAATTGAACAATGCCACCATCACACTGTTGCACAACACTTGTCCTATTAAATATGCAAAATAATCCACTTGTCCTATGACCAAACCTTCTCTTGATGAAACCTATTCCCTTATTGCTACAAAAAAGTCATATACAGGATATTATATTATTTCACAGGAAAACTTTAAATGCCAAAAGCATGCTTTTTGAATAAAATGTGTCATATTTGAAATCATTATGAAAGTTCTTAATCCTAAGAGTTCCAAATTTTAGAAACTTGCTTTTTTATTGGGCTTAAATTATAACAATATTTTTGAGAGCATTTGATCTAAAGTGAAGGACTACACTGATAGATAGATAGATAGATAGATAGATAGATAGATAGATAGATAGATAGATAGATAGATAGATAGATAGATAGA
>JAQMCX010000029.1:15513443-15570964 GCA_029814765.1 Acanthurus leucopareius
AGATAGATAGATAGATAGATAGATAGATAGATAGATAGATAGATACTTTATTGATCTCCAATGAGAAATTCACATAAGGTGAAGGTGACATGCAGTTAAAAGTGCCTGTCTGGGTAACTGTTAGACGTCCTGAAATTACTGAGGGCTGCCACAGAGCTTTGCAGTAGTTCTCTCACATACCTGGCGTTGGGCGGTGTATTTGGGTTGAAGAATTGATATGACACCTGAGTGGCATACCAGGACACAGACACCAGTGTGCATACACCTGTGGATGGAGAAAAGATTATCAATAGTGCAATATGTTTTGTGTGTCCATTAGTCTTACATACATTCACTAAGATCAAACACAACACAAATTAATTGTTGAATCTGAGTTTAGTAAATTTTTCCCCTGGGCTTGTGGTTTATGTTTGAGGTCACTGGCTAATGCCTCTAAAATGACCACTTCCTGTTAACAGCAGGGACTCTAATTACCCAAAAGACCCCCAGTGAGACAATCAGGCTAGAAAAATGCCAGAAGACTCTTGCTAAGTGCTCTGGTTGTGGATGATACTGCATCATTTTCTGCAAGCTAAACAAAGCATTAACAGGACACAGCAGAAATCACACCTGCGAGCAAGAAGAGAATTCCTCCGGTTACGGCGATGCGGGTTTTGGTAGCTGGGTTATTATCTCCCACTTTAGTGCACTTCATGCCTACCACGCTGACGATGATTCCAATGAAGCCCAGCAGGACTGCCACTACCATGAGAGCCCGACATGTCTGGATGTGGACTAGATAAAGAAAAAGAAAGAAGGTGGCAGGGATTGCAGAGGAGAGCAGAGATTGGCAAATAATAGTAACATAATAGAGGATAATAAGGAAGGAGAGGGAAGAACGTGGTGAGGAGATGAGAAAACAAAGAGTCTTTTAGCCCATCACTTAGAATACAACACTGAACTCATTAAAGTAATATTAATGCTGACATGCTACATGGCTCTTGCATCATTAATATACCAAGTGCAGCTACAGCAGAAGCCTCGCAACTGTCCACCACTGACCTACTTTTAAGCAGAGTGATTCCAGCTTTTTAACTTCCAGAGGTGACCAAGCTATGGGACTTGAAATGATCCTCAGTTCTTATCAAGATCCTTCCACTGTGGTTTTGTCATCACAAATATCTTACGTGCTGCCCACACAGACACATAGCTTAGTGGGAGGAACATATTTACACAAATTTACAATCACACATATGTACAAATGCACGATATCTACACACACGCATTCACTGTAGGTGGAATAGACACAGATGAAACACACAGCTCTCTCTCCGCACAGAGCAGCTGTAGGAGGGCCTGCTTTACATGTTTCACACAGTGGGATTAGTGTGGTTTTGTCACAAAGCCAGATTGTTTTCATGGGGCTGTTGCCACAGCGATCAGACATTACTGCCTCAAACACATTTGCGCACGAATGTGTTAACATGAAAGTAATGCTAAGCACTTAATGATACACTGTCAAAATAGTGATGGAGAGTGTATTATTTGTAACAAGTGAGGGATTGTTGGAATCACAGCAGGAGGTAGAAAACTGGAAAGCCAAATATCACAATTCCAGTATCTGACAAAATATTGCCATTAAAGTCAACTTGAAAGAGCTTTTCACACAGGTTTAACAGCCAAAGCCACAGGCTTTAGCCTCAGATAACAATGACTTGATATGTAGGCCAGTGTTTATACAACGCAGGAAAAAGGCAAGTATTACGTAACATTAGAGCCACAAACGCAACATTACTAAAAACACTGTTCACATGATACACAATTAATTTATCAAATTAGTCCAAATCTGTGTTAAAATCACTGAAATCTACCCACTCAGACTGCCCAAACACACACATAAAAAATACAACATTAAGTACCAAACACAGAACATTAAGAGCCCCTGCTCATAAAATATGGTGGTGAGTTTGGTAACCAGAGTTATCTTGGTTTAACATTACAATACCTGAAAGAGTTAGACCTTAATAAGCAGTGTTTTGATGTAAGAATTGTTTGAGCAGCTTTAGAACTTGAGACTGAAGGAGAAAGGGACAACTTGGCATCATGGTCTTCAAAGCTTTAAGGAAAAAAAAATGATAACAGGACCTTGAGTTAAATTTTGTTTTTGTAAAATTATTGTTTCCAATGTCCAGAGTAAAATTTCATGCTAAACTCGGACAGAAAAGAAAGTGACCTTATGCGTTATAGAAGAGACAGTCACTTCAAAAAGAGCTATTGAGAAGCCTGAGCAGGAATCTTAAGTCATCGTTTGTCATTGTGACAGATATATTCATGGTGCAGCAGTGAAGTAGCATTTCAGAAGCTGATCTGAATGGACTTATGATGTGGGGAAGAGGATGGAACAGTCTTTGAAGTCTGATTTATGGCTCCAGAGCTTCTTTTGATGGAGTTTGTGAATAGTCCTCAACAGAGAGAGGTTTGATTTTCTTTTCTTTAATCCACTCTGGGCTTTCCTCTTTTCTTCTGCAGGCATGTGGGGGATCAGGCCGACGCTAAATGACACCACTTTGACCAGTTTCAGCCGGTGACAAACCAGAAGGACGTTCGGGGGCCTTTGGGGTGAAGGAGAGGCTAAAAGAGGGGAGGGAAGGAGGGATGTGGGGGTAGTTGGCTCACCCACTAGGCCCTCTCTTTCCAGTGCCAAGGTTGGCAGTGCCAGCCACAAGCTTCCATTGAGTGTGTGCTTGCTGGCGTGTGTGTAGGCACTGTAAGGTTCCATTGTGAGGTCACTTGTGACTCTCTAATACGTAATATCTTTTCTTGCCACTCGCAACCCAGCTATAAAACTTGACTCACATTTGACAACTCCAGCTCTTTTCTAATCCACTTTCTCCTCAAACTCAAAGCACAAACTCTCTAATATGATTACCACACTTAATTTGGCCAAAACTCTGTTTTCCTGAACCAGTTTCGACTCAGTTGTAAGTAAATAAAGTGATGTTTCAATTATACTAACTAGTCAAGATTAAACTCTTAAAGCTAAAAAATGATGAATCAATGAATCAATTTTATTGATGAAAATAAACTCCATGCAACATGTTTGCCATTGACTATATTTCATTATACTGATTTAACCTGAGAACAAACCATTTATTTATTCTTTTCTACTATTAATGCATAAGGCTGGTGATATTCTATAAGTATTCTTATTGTCAAAAGATCTCATGAAGAAGAAGACAGCACTAAATGTATCCTAAAAAACAAGTGCTGATGCTGATCTTCTTACTCTGTGCCATAGAGTTCCACTGTTGTCCGGAGACTGTTAAGAGCCATTGTTGCACTGGCTGGCATGTTTTTTCATTAGCTTGAACACATATTGTAGTCTATATTGATTCATGCACTATAATGCTACCCCAAATACTCACAAACACACCAGAAGTATGTATCCATCAGCAACTGTAAAAATATCAAAGGTACTCTTTACCTAGTTTACCAGCAATTCACTATTTACACCTGCCTGAATGACATTTGCTGCCAAGTGGTGTGAGCTAATTACTGAGCCTACTTAAAGAAATTTTAATTTGTGATATTTTAAACACTTACTTCATTAGGAACCCATGATCGTGTAGGTGAAACACAGAAACAGACACAAAGTTGTCCTCAAAAAGGCAAGAAATTTTTTCTCTAACAACAAAGTGAAAATGAGATAATGGTGTAATGAGACAGAAGAGACTGATGGACACAGGTTAATGTGTCTCTAATTGATGCTCCAATGTTTCTGTTCTGAAGAGCTGTCCTTTCAGCACCACCATCGCCGACCATCTCAATCACATATCATCCTGATCATCATCTCTTTCTCGAGCAAAAATGCTCAGTAAACCTGCAGCAGATCCAACAGTTTCCACCATGGTTGATTGGCTGCCTCAGTGGAGCACAGCACAGTCTAGTGAACAATTACACTCACCATCACATGCTACTCCTGCTGCGAATGTAGACACAGAGGAGAGTTCCTTCAGAACTCAAATCAGTCTTACAGTTGAATTACACCAACGCCAGAAGGATGTTTAATCAAGATTCAGACCTGGAGTGCAATCCCTGACCTCAGGCACATGATTGAATGATCTGCTCCGTGTCATAATCTGTCTGTGAAAACACCTGAATAAACATGTGATTGATCAGGAATTCTTGGTCATGACTTCTCAGGTCTGTGTTCATGCAGAGGTGCACAGAATTAACTCCTCCTAAGTGTTTTCTTCAGTGTTTTTCTGTCTGAATCTATACTCGCTGGGTGTGTTGATGGACAAATGGAACAATGTGCGCGTGTGGGGAAGACAGAGCGCATTCTGGGAATATCTCTAGTGTTTTGCTCAACACTGCCCTTTTCTTCTCCTAACAGCCCCTATTCATCCCCAAGTACAATACACTGTTCTTGTTGCCGCAATGAACCAAAGGAGATGGAAGATCAGCTCAGGCACCCGTCACATGTAACGCCACTGAAAATGTTTTGATATAATGACTCACCAACACACCAAAATGTTTGCAAAGTGCTTACTCTGGTGCTTCAGGGCAAGTGTGCCACTGCAGGATTCAAACCACAGAGTAAAGCAGACAGACACAGAGTAAAGTGTTCCAGTTGTGTTCTTGAAATGACTTCTCTCTGAGTCCACCCTAACCTTTCATTAGAGTCTCTAACGGAGTGATTTAAGCAGACAGTAAATGGATGGATTCTTGTAATCTGTATGCCATTAATTATGAGTCACCAGGTCCCTACAGATTACAGATGACAGGAGGCTCATATTCTGAGTTAATTCAAGTCTGGACCCCCACATTCCTGGGCCCCTCCCACACCTCACATATTACATTTCATGATGTTTTTGACTTTTAATTGAACAGCATTAAGATTTGAACAGCAGCATTTTAAGTGAGATTTACAGCTTCTGAAGTATTAACGTTTCAGATGATGAGGACTTTGAGACTTAATTTCTTTCTGGTTTTGCTGCTGATTAATAAGTGTGGCCACATAAATTTTCCATTTACAGTAACTGTTTTAATTTGTAGCACTACACAGTAGATATTTCTCAGGGCAGCATGGGAAGAAAAAACGAAGGCAAAGCTTTTCACCAGATCTTTTTTTTGTCACCCAGGCTGATGAAAACACACAGAACTGTCAGATGGGCAATAATTGAAGAAATTAAATGAAAGAAGTCAAAAAAGAAAGCAATGTGAGAACACAGTATAAAGTATAGACTATAATTAAAAGAATAAGAGAAACCTTTTGTGAATTTCAACAACGTTTTTCCATCATTAAACAAATTATCTACTGATTATCTCCTAAACAGCTGCATTGTGCCATGAAGTTCTCAACCCACTAGAAATCCAGCATAATTTCTTAATTATATCATGTTCTATACATTATATAATTCTAAACTTACAATATGCAAATGTATATGCAATATGCAATATACTTGAACAGAAAAAGCATAAGCCACAAAAATTCAAACATGGTACTCACTGTCCAGCGAGAGCATGGAGTCAAAGATCTTGCACTGCACCTGTCCTGTACTCTGCGAGGCGCAGCTCATCCACAGCCCCTCATAAAGACCCACGGCTGTGATGATAGCATCGCCTGCGTACGACGACTGCTTCCACTGGGGCAAGGCGGTGGTGGAGATGATGCCAATCCAACCACCCAATGCAAGGAAATAACCTAACAACTGGAGACCTGAGTTGGCCATCCTTATCTAGCTCTGTCCGTCTACGACTGTCTGCTCTTGCTCTTTCACTCACTGTTTCACTTGCAACAGCCTTTGTTCAGGCAAATCTGGTGTGTCACCCTTTCTTTGAGCAGTCTTTGTGAACACACCTGTAGCAATCCTGTTACTTGTTTCACTTTTTTCTTCACTATCTGGTCCCTCTGAGCATGTCCTTCTGCCTCCCTGCTTTAACTCTCATCTGTGGAACTCCCCTCTTCGTCTCTAACCCTTTGTGTCTTTCTTTTGCTCTCTAGGTCCTGGGCTGGGTTTTGCCCGTCAGCTGGGACGATGAGTTGATGTCTCCCCTCAGAGCTGTCCTGTCTGATTCCTTTGTCCCTCTGGGGCTCAGTCAAAGTGGAAGAAAGACTTTCTGTTGGTCAGTGGTTCAGTTCATCAAGCATGGTCGCTGGGCTGCCTCACTCTCTGCATGGCTTCTTCCAGTTCTCACTCTCTCTGCTGCTTGCTTACTTTCCCCCCTCTACAATCTTTCCATCTGCTCCAGGCTCAAGTGGCTCAATGAGGGGTAGCAGAAAAAAGTAAAAAGGAAAAAAACTGAACACAAAAAGTCCGTAACAGGCTGACCACAGAGGGATGGGGTAAAGGGCTGGACAGTGATTGGACTTCTCTGTGTTGTAGGAACGCCTACTGGGAGGGAAGAGAGATGGGCTGGTTGGGAAAATAATCACTGTTTCAACCAGAGAGGAAAATAAAAAGTAAAAGGTGTAGCTCAGGAAAAACACAGAGGAGGCTATAAACATAGGTTAAGTCATAATGACACATTAGTAGATGAAAAACTGTTGAGCATTTCTTACAAAACATTTATCCCATCCAATTAAACTTCTGCATCTTAATCATCTTAATCATCCAACCAAACCCTTCAACACACTGTTTTACCTGGTGTTGGATGCATTGATCCTTTAAAAGTATGCCACCACCACTGGAGGTGTGGAGGAGGTGCTGGTAAAGTGCAACAAACACAAGTAAATCAGCATCTAAACAATGCCTGGCTGAAAAGGACGTGTCACACGCAGACAGGCTCTCTGGAAAATTATGGGCCACTGAGACAAGCCTGCCCCATCACCATGGCAACCCCAACAAATGAAGGGAGAGAAAGAGAGCGACCGAGCGATAGTTCACCCAACTGTACATCCTTAGGAGCTATAAATGCAGACACACTCCAGTCTTTTGTGTGTGTGGAGAGCGCAGAAACCTGTTTTCCCACAGCTCTGCCTCAACTCAACCCATTAAATTAACTTCAATTCACTAACTTACTAACTCAATAATTCTATTCTGCCAATTAGACTCTACACACGTCTCGGGAAGATGGCCGTTTTCTCACATCTGTAAGAGACATGTCTCACCCTCACCCTACACACACACACACATCCTGTCTACACAACATCCATACTCAATTTTGTTGTCAACAGACACTGAATGAAAAAAAGAATCACCAGAGTCATCGGAGAATAAATGATGGTAAAATAAAGAATGACATAAGGAGAAATAGGATGCTGTCAATGGATTAATTGTTTTGTTTAAATCAGTGTCATTTTTTTTTCCAGTTTAGCTTTTTCTCATTTGTTTTCTTTTTTTACTTTATTTGGCATTTTGTTTTATTTTCTTATCTCTTCGAAACATTTAGCTTTGAACTTGAACTTCATCTATCACAATATTTAAAAAACACCAGAACATGTGAACATGCATGTGACCCCACTTAGCCGGCACCAAGCATGTCTTTGAAATACGTCACTACACACATAACACACATGCAATTCACAGACTTATAGGGATAGGAGGAACCATACAAGGAGCTCTACCCGCAGCATAAACCACACATAATGTATAATCCTCACACTGTTCTCATAGGTTTGTGTATTTAGGGTGTATTTATGTATGTGTGACCGTAACTATTGTGTGTTCAGGTTTGCAGTGTTTAATGAGGACCTTCACATACGGGGTGAGTTGTGGTCGGAGTACAGAGGTCAGCTGAGCCTGAAAGGCGAGAAGAGATGAAAGAGAGGCAAAACAAGAGGTCAGGGCCAGTGTGGGTGAAGGAGTGGGGGCTTCTACAAGGTTTTGGAAGTCTTTCTGATTTTGAATCATAACAACCCACTGTCATTGGTGGGATTATGGCCGCAATAAGTTCAAGTGAAAAACTCAGAAGTGTCAAACACTGGCAAACTGTGGGCTAAGAGCTAAAAGTTTCTCTCCTGAAGTATGTAAAATACTTTCCCATAATCAGGGGGTTTGTTTAATGTATTTTTTCTACACAAAAAGTAAAAATACACATATTTAAGCACATAGACTCATGTCCAATTTATCTCCTTACTAAGAATTCTGGATCTATCAATCACAGGCCTAATGCCCTGGCCACTTAATGCTAACCCCTCCACTGTTTGAGGGGGTTGACCAGTTAAACAGGATGGCCAGCATTACCGTTAGAGTTACCAAAATTGGCATCCAGCCAATGTGACAGAATGCTAAGTGTAGTAAGCATCTTTTTTGTTAGCTTGCAATTGGCAGCATCAGTGGTTGTTCTAATGCAAACTGTCAATCTATGTACAAACATTTAGCTCCACACTGGAGACGTCACATTTTCTTGCCAGACATTGGCTTTAGAATTTGTGATGTAGCAAAACTAGCTGACCTGCGATACATTTGTATCAATGTGTACAGAAATCTCTACCAACAGCAGAAAAATTTGAAAGCACCTCTATAGTAACAGACTTTTCATATATACAAGTCAGAAAAAATCAAATTCTGACACTTAAGGGAGCATTAAATGCTTATAGTAAAATAATGTTTGTATCTTAAATCACTGGATCCATTTTCAGTGAATTAAGGTAATTTGAATACGCAGAGAAAATTAGAAAGAAATGAGTAAAGTAGTTGACTTTGACAAATATTTGAAGAAAGACCATAAGAAGCATCCGTCTGTACATTCATGTGCTTTTTAACATCATACTACTCCCATGTTGCTACATGTTACTTTCCTTATTTCCTGTAATTTAAAAGCCCTTTTATAAAAAACAAAGTTAGAACTGTTGTGTTTTTGACAAGGAGTTAGCATGAATTTTGGTTTAGTACTGTGTGGAGGAGCTAATGGGCCTGAACAAACTACAGCAATAACGGCCAAATGACATTTTTATTGGCTCTCATAAAAACAGGTTGTAGAAATAATGATTCTTTTTAAATTCCATGCACTCATCATTATTACATGAGTGAAAGCATAGGCCCAGTAATCCATGTATGCATGTGCGTATGTGTGTGTGCGTGGGTGCACTGGTCTACAGTATGTGTTGGTGGGCTGGGGGGTATTGCTTTATTGTATGAAGTACTATGTGAGTCAGTTTGTTTGCATAAAAGTGCTGTGCAAATTTATTCTAAATGATTGATTGATTGATTGGTTGATTGGTTGAACTGACTGATTGATTGGACCTCAGGTACAGGTTAAAAAAGCAAGATAAAAAAGTAGTTAGAAAAGTTTGGAGCGAGATATTTCAAACTTTTTCCAGTCTTTTTGCTACAACAACCTAAAACTTCATATCTAGCCAACACACAGGAGAGAGAGTGGTATCAATCTTCTTATGTAACCTTCACAAAAAATGAATATATATTTCAAAAGAAACCTAAAGATTATCATAAAACTTGATCATGACAAGAAAATGTGAAACAATGTGAGGGCTATTGAAATAATGTGTCTTTCATTTACCATCAGTGAAACATATTTCAGTGCACTATCTTCTTCCATAAACATCCCATTTTAGCTTGGTCACCATAAAATAATATTCACAATTTACCTTTATGCAAATCATGAATATGTACTATTTGTGTATTACATATGAAACATAAAAGTGTTTCAACAATGCATAACACGATATTTTTACTTACTCTAACCAAAAGTTTTTGTGCCTCAATGTAACCAGACTTTAAATATAAAACTGTAAAATTTCAACATAATTCTGGTTTGCAGAAAGGTACAATGTCAGCATTATTTTATAGTGTGTGGTTTCCCCTGTTACTCTTGTTAATTCATGAATCCTGGTGTCTTTGGTAGTATTGGTATGTTTTGAGTTGGGATATTTTGTTTGTTTTCTGTCAATGTGTGTTTGTATTTTTGGGGCAAACCAACCTTACTCTAAATTTATCACTTGTAAATGTCAGTGAGTCTGTTAAAATTTGTGTAATTATGGATAAAGCTTACAAGAAGACTTCCTGTTTACCTCATATGACTTTCCCTCCTGATTCCCCGTACTATTAGTCTGGGCTCACTCCACCACTGTTTCCATTGTAGATTCACCCCCCTCTCTTCTCACAGCCCTTATCTCTTTGATATGACTCTCTCCAAACAGGAAACCAGTAAATGTGGTAAGCAAAGGTTCATACCCATGCACACCCAATTAAGACATCAGGGGTCTATCAGATTAGCTGGTGTTGTCAGGGTAACAGTGAGACACATGTGGACATGTAAACGGCATAGGAGGAGAATTACGTAACAAAACAGGCAGGTTGTGGATTAGTCTTTTTGAATAGTACGTTATTCAGGGAAGCAGCTTGACTTTGATGTCACATGAAGAAAATTTGTATGCAGTCATACATTTGGAAGATAGCACATAATTGATATCTCTTGGGATCTGAACTTGTATATTACTTTGCACTATTCCCAGAGACCTTGTAGTGCTCTCTACGAAACTATAATTACAGTACGTCAAGCCTTTCCTGTTGATGTTTTTCACCCAGGAGCCCACATGAGAAGGTGGCATCTGAAAGAATGCTAACTCACACAGAAGTGAATAATGTATGTTTGTGCCCTTGAGAAGAGCTCCTCTGGCCTGGCTCAAGTACCCCTGAAGAGACTGTTGGCTCTGCTCATTATGGAGTTGAAGAGGGCGTCTTTTCCTCAAAGTAGACAGCAGCATTTAGTACTTTGACACACACAAACTAACACTGAGAACGTGGATGAGAAAAACAGTTTGAGAGTTGAATGTTTGACAAGATGAATGCTGCTGAATGATGTTGGTTATGTCATTTGGACACTCAAATCTTAAAACCACTCTGAGAGGTTGATGGAGGCACTTTCCACGAAGGTCCTAAAGTCTAATGACAAACTACATCTAATGACATGCAGAATTAGTGTGCTCTATGAACTCTTTTCTTTTAATTGTTTCCTAAACTCACGATGGTCAACCTTTTTTCATGCCTGGCTTCAGTTCAGTTGTTGGGTCACCGCCTCTGGTGAGGGCAGTCATGAAGCGTGTGAGTGCCTAGGGGGAATTAAAGGAGACCCTTCCTTTCCATACTCTCCACCCTTTTACCCTCCAACCCTTTTATCCGCCATCACCTTCCTGTCTTTCCATCTTTTCTTCCTCCTCCTTCCATCCAGCTTCTCACCAGGGGACACATGGTTCAGTGGGTGCCATCAGTTTCTCCCTCTCCCCATCGTCTCTCCCCACCTCTTACCTCTCTCCCTCTCCCCAGATTTTCCAGACCCCTGCCGCACTAAGCTGAGCTTAAGAGTCAGCTGAGCTGATCAAAGACCGTAGCCATGTAGTGGCTAACAAGAGGCGAGAGTTCCCAACGACACAGGACCTCCCAGGGGTTTCCACCACCATAGACCTACTGTAACTAGAATCGACATGGGGAGATCCAAGGTGATTATACACTCTGCCTGCGTGAATGCATGAGTAGCTGTGTGGTAGATGTACACAGATGACTGTGTGTTTTCCTTGTAAAACGTAACCATCCTCGTGGAGGATGATCTCACAGCCATGGAACACTTTGCCAACTTGCTCTAGTGAATTTCAATCTGCACAGAGAGCCACTCTCCATTACTCAGTGTGCCCCTTATGTGTGAGGAAGGTCTAGGTGTTGTTCCCACCACTCTCGTTCCTCTTACCCCACCATCCCCTTCTCCATCTACCACTCTCCTCGTCACGTTGACCCCTTCCAGTTGCCTCTGCATGCTCTGGCCCCCTATTATTGCTCTAATTAGCCCTAGCAGGCTTTACCTCCTCTTCCTCCTCCCTTTGTTCCCCATTTCTGCTTTTGTCCTTCATGACCTTTATCCTCCGTTTCCTCCATACTGCTACCGGTGAAGCCCAGCAGGAATGAAAAAACAATCTTTAGAAATTGTGTCTATGAATGCTGTACTATACATGGTATTTTGTCCTGGAAATTCAAGCTGTTGAGCCATTCGAACAGAATCCTTACACCATGTTACTATGACTTCAAATTTGACAAGTCACATTAGTTTGTTGGCAGTAAAGGCACTGACTACAACAAAAAGAAATATCAATGCTATAATGTAATTTAAGATTAGGGTGCATGTGCTGAAATCAATAGTTATATTGACTTGGATGAATAACAATAGTGGTTTTTTTCAATCAGTTAATTAATATTATATGTTTGAATGTTTAGTTTCTAAGTTAAAATCACACAAAGATATTGAAAATGATAAGGACAATAATATGCTGGCACACTGTACACACTCTACTCCAGTGTCCAAGCTGAGCATAATTGTTGCATTTGAATACAGTAGGAATATATAAGACATTTGATGTGAAAACGTATTATGTTCTTTGGACACAAACAATACTATAATGAAAAGTTTTACTGAAGTTGCAAAGAGACTTGACCCATATGAGACCTTTACATGGATAATGATGACATCCATTCACTGAGGGGAAAGCCATGATACAAGGATGAACACTCTTAAAAAACTGGTAAACAGACTTTAAGTTAAGATTTTTCTGTTTTGCAAATATAAATTGATAATCACAATATTAAATGTATACAATATACCCATTTATCCATAGACATGACTGCACTATGTAGATCAGTTGTGTAACGTTTTCTGTCTTGATTCCAGACATCCAGACTAACTATTTAGAAAGACTGGGTGAGATGCAGTAACAGACATGTAAGCCAGTTAATATGAACCAGATTTGGCTTGAGGAAAATGATTTTCTTCTCTTGTGTGACGTATAATAGAAAAACTAGGGTTACTGACTTGACATTAATTTAACTCTAAATGGTGAATATTTGCTCTCGCCCATCTCTCTCTAATTTTCTCCAACTTCTCCCAGTCTCATCCTCTTTATCGACAATATAAACATAAATTATGTGGCTTATACTATGTCTTTGTCCTCTTCCGTCATTCCCTTCCTGCCCTCTGCCTCTTGGCACCTCATTACTCGCCTCCTCTTGTGCCATACAGTCCTTGGAACCAAATCTGTTGCACCTGCTTGTCCAGGCTCTATCCGGTTCCCTGAATTCCTGTAAGCACTGTGCTGATCAAACCATTTAACAAAATCAGGGAGATGTAGGGGAGAGCAAGAAGGAAAAAAGAGGGGAAACAGAGTGGAGAACAGGAAGGTAGTGGGGAGGGCTCTTCTTATGGGTTTGCATTTATCTGGAGCCAGAAAGGGCTCTATTGTAGCTTAAGGTTAACCCAGGGATCTGGAAAATGACTACTTTAAAGGGCTCCCCTGAAAAAAAGCCTCTCTGGTCTGAAGTGGGGCCTCCGAGTTGCTCCACCTGGGAATATAATGTTTGATGGGTGTAGGAGCAAATGCTGAGTTTCAAGCCAAGGATTCTAATCTAAACTAAATGAAAAACTGCAAATTTTCTGTCTAAGATTATTTTTGCTCAGATTGTCTTTCTTTAAATAAATCAATAGATACCCCAAAAAGTGAATTGGTTGACTAAATCAAATAAAATGTAGATTTGGAACAGTAAAACAATGAAATGGCCTGATGGCTTTCATAAATAAATCAAAAGAGGTTTTTTTTTTACTATCAACCTTACTTATGTAAGGCCTTAATGGCTACATGCCAAATATTTGAATTTAATATTTTGGTCTAATTCTGCTTTACTGTTATTTGGGTCATATTTTGATTCAACATAATTTCTGTTGGCAGTAAAAAAAAAAAAAAAATCCACCAAAGCACTGCTGACATCAAGGCATGTACTTACCATTGGACAAGCTGAGTAAAATCAGCTTGTCCAATGGCAGCCTGGACTGCAGCCTGTTTGCACTGTGATGGAGTAGTTTTCATGACTTTGCCACATCCTCTGATTAGCTGGCTGAACTTGTAACCATGAGGTCAAAGTAGGAGTACTTAATTATTTGTAGGATGGGAGGGGATATTAATATATATATCTTGCTTACAGTAGCATGTGTTATCTAATTGTGTTCTGAAAAAGAAACAAAGGATATTGTTTGTTGGTATGCGGGCTGGTATGAACAAAAGTCTAGAGTGAATTTGATGGGAAAAGTTTGATGGGAAAGAGCAGTCTTAAAATTACACTGGTTGTAAACAAACACTTAAGCCAGAGTACCATAACTACTTCACTTAGAGGTAAACTCAAAGTGAGCACATAGCATTAGTGCGAACAAAACACTGATGGCCGGCATTGAATGATAATCATTATCTGTTTCATACATTAATTACACTCACAGCTTTTGTACAACATGCGGATGTATTAATGCACAGTATACATCAGTCTGCTGCAGCTCTCTCAATGCCTCCAGCCTCCTAACGTGTTATGTTTAAGTGCTGTGTCTTCCACGAAGAGTTCATGTTCATGTATGCTCATTAAGAGAGACTGGTTGTCCAAGAAGAATCTTCATTGCTGCTCAGATTCTTTGAGAACTTTGAAAACTCCCTCGAAGCACAGAGCTTTTTCTACTCTCTTGATTAAAGGGTCTCAGACTGCACTATGCTATGCACAGCAAAATGAAAGTTGGAAGACTGTCTGTAAACTTTAATGGATGGTTATAACAGACAGTTTGGGTGATAAGTGTACTGCATGTCTTTATTTTCTCTTCCTAACTAAGGCTTGTGCAGCGTCCAGGTGACTGCTTGTGTTTCTTTTTAGTGATGTCATCATGTTCCCAAACTACTGCTTGAGTACAATGTTATTATTACAAATACAAATTATGGTCAGTTACAATTACTGCCTTGTGGTTGTATACCTCCATGAAACAGTTAAGTTGCAGTTTTCATCCAGGACTGATACAAGAGTTTCATCACATGAAGCAACAACAATCACCTGAAGCTCAAAATCAGTAGAACCAGCTAGCTTGTAGTTGACTACGGTGCTTCAGACATGGATTTTGTTACAATAAGTACAACTTCTAAAACATGGATATTTAACATACATCATCAACCCAGCATCAAAAAAGCTCTATACAGTTGGCACGGTCTCAAGCACACCCAAAAATAGTGTCACCAGTTCATTTTCTGACCAAATCTACCAAAAATGAAATAAGGTCATTTCTGTACCTGAGTTATAGTGTTGAATGATTTGTAATCATTTTTGGAAACTAATTACCTTTTCATTTAGCACAATCATCTGTTTGAAAAGTTCAATTTTATACTACTTTGATTTTGACCAATAAGCTGTATTTTGTATTTGTGACTATTTAGCAAATATTAGTGTCCATGAGGTGTCAGAGTTTTTACATATGATCTTCAATCTGTTAGAAACTCGAGAGGTTGAGTTTGGCTGCATGTCTATGATCATGGTGTGTATGCATGTGTGTTTAGGTTAGTGTGTGTGCGTGTATGTGTGTGTGTCTATTGTATGCCAGCCCAACATCAACAGACAGGCAGTGAGAGGTAGAGGAGCAGAGGCCTGAGGGTGAACAGCTGAGGGTGACTATAGAGAGATTAAAAAGGGAATGTGGGACTTAATCCACTGTTGTACAGCAGTCCTCTGAGTCTCCACTCACTGAGAGAAAGCAAAGAAAAGACAAGCATTCCTCCCAGCCCTCACTACACAGTACACGGACCAGGGACTACAGACGCCATTCTCCTGCCATCTGGCCTTAACCAAACACTGAACAGCCCCTCACCCCGATCCACTCCGTCTCCTCTGCCCCTCAGACCTCTACCACCTCCACACACTCTCTATCTTCATCCTCCACCCCCTGTTGCCTTTCACCTCCTATTCAGTTCCCACTTCATAGTTACGTCACAAGCACAGTTTGAGCACTATTTTAACTTAAAATGACGGGTGTTAAGTTCAGTGCTTGTTCTTGATCAGGGAGTAATCAAACAAACTCATTGCTTTAAATTAAAAACCAACTGAGTTATGTTTTTTTCAATACTACTACTACAACTACCATCACCACTTCTACTTCTACTATATTACTACCACTACTACCTATACTAATTCTACATCTTATAATAATAATAATAATAATAATAATAAAAGCTGACTTCTGACCATCTAGGGAGACAAGTCTGGTGAAATTTGTGTCTACTAATTAAGTAAATAACTCTCTGCTCTTTTAGAAAAGACTAGTACATACCTGATCAAGACAAGCCAAAACTGATGGTTATTTAGTAGCCAAGCTGTCTTGCATTCTAAATTTTAATTCAGCAGTTTATAACTTTATCACAACTTTATTGTTTAATTTTATTGTCGGGTTGTTCAATCTGTAACAGTGCATCTTACTTTATATCATTTATTAAAATATTGATTTTAATAAGTAGTAAAATTCTGATTTTTAAAGTATCTAAGTATATCTGTCAGTCAAAAGTAGTGGATTAAAAAGTAGCTACAGCTCTTTTGCCCTTTAACCCTACAAATGTAGTGTAGTAGAACATAGAAACTGAAATGATCGAGTCAAGTACAAATTACAACAAATGAGCAAGTTTGCAGTTACTTTCAAGCAATGATTAGGTCTCTGTTGATTACACTTCCCTTCTTTTCATATTTGGGGAGAGTAGTAAGCTGCATTCTTCATTTCTGATATAGAAATATGTGCATCGGTGTAAAACCAGCATGTTTCCTACATCAATCAAACCTGGGTCAGGATACACACTTAAGGGTTAAAACACTAATGTGATGGCAATTTTGAATTTACCAGATTGAAATCAAGTTTCTTGTCTGTTTTTTCAGCTTGCAAGCGCTGCAAAAAGAGGAGAAAATATGTGTAAAAGAAACCAAGAAAAGTAATTCAATGGCTGGTGGTTTGGAGTGCTGATAAAATATTACAATCAATGAAATTTGTTTGGCATTATTTAATTTTTTGACTTCAGCTCACTCAAGCAGCTTGGTCAATACAAAGTAAAAGCTTAATACTGTTAAAACTTCATAAAACACCAGTTTGAAGCCAATAGCTCACTCAAGAGCAAAGTCACATTTAAATCGTGATGTGACAAGGTGTTAAGACTGGCTGAGAGTTGTTTGGATACTAGTGTCTACAAAACTTTTCTCACACTCTTTGCCACCTTTTTATTGGCTGCTATTCCAAAAATTTGTCATGTACCTGCTGTCTCGTGAAGGAGAAACCCCCTGTCTGTCTCTTTCACTTCCCCTTTATGCTGTCTTTCCTAAAACTCATGTACTTTTTATACATATATAAAAAGATTTTTCCTCACATGCTTCATTTTGTTTGCCTGTCCTCCTGCTAACATCTTTCCATACCTGACTCTCCTTTCCTTCCCTCCCTCTACCTTTTTTTCTATCTGTCTCTCTGTAAGTGGGTGGCAGTGAGCCATTGAATCTGCCTTCACCAAAACAAACAGCTGAGACGTCTTCATTTGATAGGACAAAAGGGCCTTCAAAAATCACTGCTGCTCCCCTGGGGGCTTATGGGTTCTAGCCAGCTGCCTATGGGCTGAGAGCCGGAAATTTGAAGAGGGAGATACAGGTGGGAAGGAGTGGGGTTAGAGGTGCCTGGAAGGAGTAGGGCTATATATCAACACGGAGTTTACCCTCCCTGAAAACCCCCCTAACTGTGAACCTGCTCCCAAAAGAGCAGCTAATGTCTTCTCACAGGTTAACAATTCATACTTAGCAGTACTGCATGTAAACATTCTGCACTCACACACACACAAATACACTTCTGGGTCTCTGCTTTCACTCACAGTGGATTTGTGTAATATTTTTAAGTGCATGGAATTCAAAAAGAATCATTATTTCTACATTCCTTCTTATGAGAGCCAATAAAAATGTCATTCAGCCGTTATCGCTGTAGTTTGCTCAGGCCCATTAGGTCCTCCACACAGCACTGAACCAACATTCATGTTTTTGACTAACTCCTTGTCAGAAACATTACTCTATCCAGATCCTCATCACTGAGGAACTCAAGTCTCAATCTATCACATACAATGTAAACCAAACTGTGTAATCCCTAGCATGCCTTATTGTCAACTTATCATTCATCTGTGTTTTTAACTCGCTGCCATGATGAAGCAGTGGCAATTCATCTACAGCAGCTAGGGGAGTTGTTCACATCCTGGTTGTCATCTGTGTCTTTGACAAGTTGCCGTAAGCACTAAAGCCACAGACATGCAACAAGAGTAAGAGGCAGCGAGAAACATGGCTTTATGTCCCAAAACTCCACCACAATTAACATTTTTGAAATACTTAACCAGAGCAGACTGTAATTTGTTTCAAAAATCATTTTCTACATTATACTACGTTAAATCATAGCTCATTTGCAAACAACCTCTCTAAGTCAATTGAGGACTCTACTATTTCACCCCCCTGCCGCGCAAGTTGGTCCCGCCCACATAACTTAACCCTTTTCTTGGTGTTTTTGAGATCTGTTTGACAAGAATTGTTCATGTTTATATTTATGTTTATGTTTATTGTTATTGAGTGAAAAATCTGGTATTTCTTCCGCAACTAGTTGATTAATTATCAGAAGCATTCAGTAACTACTTTAATGCAAAAGTCACAAATGCACTAAAAGCCCCATCATCACCCTCCAAATCACGAAATTGGAACTATCCGAAAACGCTGGTAAACCAAATAGCATTTTGTTTGCAAAACTGCTCAAAAGGACTTTTCAGTTCAGCATCCTTTCACTTATACACTCCCAATACCTAAACATTGTAATGTAGTTAAGGTATTTGTTGTGTATAGTTTTAACCATAACATAAACAGTATGATAATGAAACTGTGTTAATCAGTAGCTGTCTGGCAGTCAGGAAAGCAAACTAATAGCCTTTGTTTTAATTTGTCAAATGTTTGCCAGTGATTTAGGTATTAGCTATTCATTACGATGAGGATTAAAAAACTTAATAGAAAACCAACAGTTCAACTTGAAACAATGTTATTTTTTCTCTCGAAGTCCCTATAGATCCGTCTTCCTGCACGGCTATACATGCCCAGAATCTCACTGGACCTCTGCTGCCCTCTCAGCTGTGGTCCCATGCCCAGACCGGCACGGCTGCCATCCCAGTCCTATAGGAGAATAAGGAGACAGTTCATGGTGGAGCTGAAGTCATTGGCCAGGCATCCGTCAGAACAGCCACCAAAACAATGGACCTCTGTGCTACTAACACAAGGTTGGTTTTAGACAAGAGGTCGGACAACGCTGAGATGGACCGGCAGCAGCAATGAAACTGACAGCTACAGTTTGACCTTGTCTTGTACTGTAACACCTCACAGTTCTCCACGGAGAGAGGGAGCCTGTTTGATGATTATAGGGGTATTTCCTCAAGTCAGTCGGTAAGATATTCCCATTGAAACTGGATTATTCTGAGCCTAAAACACACAATTTCTGCAACAAAAACACCTAAAGGATTGTGCTGTGTCTGACTTACAGAACAATACCACACACACACACACACACACACACACACACACACACACACACACACACACACACCCACACACACACATCTCCTAGAGTGCTGAGCAAGGGTTTACAGAGATAAGTAAAAAGGCTGATCTTGAAAGTTGCAGCCAAAATGTTGGACAATGAAAAGTTTCCTTTGGATGTGCCGCCGGTAGCCTGAGGAGCAGAGAGATGGAGGTCATGTCAGTCCTTGATGGCTTGCTGTTTTATTCTCTCTTCTCCAGAGTCACAGTCACAGTTAATCTCAGCTCGCGCCCCACTGAGTCTGACCCCAACCACCACCTCCGTCTCCATGCCCGCCACATCACCATGGCAACAAGAACCAACCATGTGGCATACACATACATACACACACAGCCTTATAGCAATGCAATTAAAATGTGTTTAAAGGGGAAAAACAATAACTTTTTTAACATAAGAGAATGTATTGAATATCCTTGGTACTGTAGGCAGAATAGTTAGAGAAGGCTGTACCAATCACGGACTAGACCTCTGTTGTCTACTGTACCCCCCTCGCCCCCCTTCTCTCTCTCTCTCTCTCTCCCACTCTCATTCGGAGAAACAATGGTCAAATCCTTAGACCACAAATACACAGAAAAACAAAGTGGCCTGTGTGTGTCTCTCCCTCTTTCAATCAAACCAGAGTAAGAAGATACAAAGAAAGCACTGATAGCAAACCATACACACACACACACACACACACACACACACACACACACATACACACACAAAAACATACACACACACACATACACTGCAGCAAAGCAGAGAGGTCCTGTTCATGTATTCTGTGCTGTAGGAGGTAGGGAGTTGGTTTATGCATGACAGCTGAGTCCATCTGTCTTTCACATTAATCACACTATAAGCTCAATCTAAATAAAACTAGACACTCTCTTTAGGGAATTTAACATGGAACATCATGCTAATTTTTTCCCAGAGATGTCTAGGTGTTAATATGTGTGCCTGCACTTATGTGAACAGTATATGTCTGTGTGTGAGTTTGTGTTGGTAGATGAGTGGGTGTAGATATGCTTTGCACGCATGTGTTTCAGAGGACAGGTTCTGCGTCAGCACTGTCTGCAGTGTTTGAACAGAGTTGAAGGAATTTTTCACTTAACATTTGACTGACATGACATGGGCTTCATATGTAGGGCAGCAGTGGGACTGTCAAACACCTCTACACTCCTCTCTGAATGACTCAGCTAATGCCTTTTTGTGCTTTTACTTAGGCTACCATAAAAATACACTATTTGTGTATGTGCCAGATACAAATATGTGTGTGTGTGTGTGTGTGTGTGTGTCTGTGTCTGTGTCTGTGTTCAGATGGCCTCTGTGTGCTGGTATGACTTCATCCACATGGTTAACATACACAGACACATCACATATCTTCAAGTCACAGTCGCCTCCAGAAAGAAGAGGTATTAATAAAGTACCATAGATTTTCATTCCCTGTGTATGAGAAACTGTGAACCCTCATCAAACTGAGATGGAGATGATCATTTACGGTTTCATTTCATTCCATTTAGATCTGTGATTCGCATATACTGAAAAAGTTACGATCAATACATGATGTGACAATGTAAAGGTGGTCTTGATGTGATGAACCTACAGAGAATTGAATGAATCTGAATGAGCTGAATCTGCAGCCCCACTTGGCCTTGCTTTACTGTGAATTTCAGTTCAATGTTGTCCACCCCTCAACTTCACTGTTTTGGTTCACTCTGACTCCTCTCATGGTGCTGTTTCAGGCCACAGCAGACAGCTGCATCTCTACTCTAAAATCTCACTGTGCACTAGCTGATCAGAAGTAACCAGACACAGAGACTAGCTAATGAACATAGTGGTGCATTTAGCAGCTACAGAGTCAGCTATTTCCCTCAGGTAGAGCCTGAAACTTACTAAAGAGAGTGAGCATTACATTTTTCAGGTATCTAGATGCGAGAAAAAATGAATTCCTATTTTGCTCACTAAACTGCTGTTAGTTAAAATGAGAAAATGTTTGCTAACAATTAACCTTAATAGGTTATAATTGGTTGTTGCATCAGACAAAAAAAAAAAAAAATCGCATATTTAAGATCGCTACATGAAAAAACCTTATTTTGGGAAAAAAAACAAACAAAACAAAACTCACGTCTAAGTCACATTTCCGAACACAGATAAATAAACTATGATGAGGGGTCACAAATAGACACTGCTTTTTTTCAATGTTTCACAAGCCAAAAGTTGGGGGAAAAAAACTCACTGACTGTAGCTCAATGTAATTTCCTTTTTACCAGCTTTGAAGACATAGTTTAATATTTTTATTTGATTACTTTCCAAAACTTAGAAAAGAAGATTCTTATAACTCTTTATTTGTTCAGGAAATATGACATTATATCTAGCAGCCAGTTAGCTTAGTTTAGCTTAGCATAAAGGCAGAAGAAAGGAAAAAAAGCTAGCCAGACACTGTCCAAAAGTAAAATTATCTGCCTATGTGCAGCCCTAAAGCTTATGGTAGTCTTGTTTCTTTATCTTTACAGAAAGTTCAGCTTTTACCTACAGGTTATGTGCCAGCCTATTTCTGGCAACCAACAGGGACTCCAGAATGCTTGGAGGAATTTTTTACCTTTGGACAGAGCTAAGCTAAGCTAAGCTATTCCTTTATATGTCGACCCTGGATCACTTATAAGCAGTCCAGAAAACTGCCGCAAAGCTGTTGATCAGATCTTAAAAGCTTTCATGTGGCAGAGATAGTGGCTTCTTAAAAATTGCGTTCACATTAAATCAAGCTTCTTCAAAATTCTTGATCTGGGTTTGTTGATTGAATCTCATCTCAGGCTAACACTAAAGAAAAGTTGTTCCCTCAATCTCTTTTGACTGAGGGTCAGTGGACAAAGCAGCTCCTACCTACTAATATTTTTTTCGGTGTATTTAATTTATTTTTGACCCCTTGATTGTGTCTGTTATCTGCATCTTTTTCCCTTTGCTTTGATTTTGTACTTGTACTGTGAGGGTGTCTTTTCATTTCTCTCTGAAATGTAGTGAAGTTGCATAAAATGAAAATACTCAAGTAAAGTATAAGAACCTAAAAGTACTTTTGCTACTTCTTAACACAAGAGACAGATCATTGACGGTGTCTTCCTGTCAGCTGTGGCTCTGTGAAAGTCATAATGATAGAGAGAACAGGTAACACAGTGTATCGTTTGTGAAGTGCAAAAGCTTACGAATACAAATTTAGACATGTAAGTTTTCCCAAGCAGGCTCTGAGATTTATAATGTGACTGTTGAAATGTGCTGAGCTTCAAGAAAGGCAGTAGAACAATGAGCACCCAAGCTTTGAATTATTCAGACTGAAATCAAATCACAGCAGGAGAGCAGCTGAAATTTGCAGGATCTTAAAGTTCACCACCTGAGGATTTCGCTCTCAAATGTGAATTTCTAATAGTTTATTACAAGAGCTGAGCAAGTGTGACAAATTACTGAGCAGTGCTTCCATCCTGACACCCAGTGCCAGCTTGGAGTACTGCATTAGATTTTCCTTTCTTGTTTTTAATGAAACCTCACAACAATTTAGAAACGTCACATTTATTTCAATAATTCACACAGTTGATTTGAGTGTTTCTCAACAGGTTAAGTCTGCTCATATGCCCCTCCCTTCCCTCTGTGCTTTGTTCCAAAACATGACATCACAATTAAAAAGGTACAGAATAATTAAAATGAACACTTGAGGGATGAAGTTATGCATCAGCTATATCTATAAAAAAGCTTTTGGATGCCAAAGAAAGACAGTTTCAGTGATTTAGTCACTCTAGCAGATTGTCTAACAAGTTCAGTGGTGTCTGTAGTATAACAGCAGTCTCTTGGTTTTCTTCAGTTATGGCTGAGTTTTAACAAATTACCATCATCCACCATAACCACTTAATTAAAATGCAAATAATTCTTTACAAACTAAACCTCTCACCCCTTTATCATTCAAGCACCCACAGAGAAGATCTTGTAGAAAACAGTAGAAAACAGTCAGCACACAGACACAGTTCCAGGAGCTGTCACATCACAGCTCTTCCTTGCCCTTCTGAGAGTCTGAGACTGACGTGGCGTCAGCTTTAGCTGTTTTGGAGTCCTTCTTAGCAGCAACTTTTACTGTCTTTTTTGCAACTGGCTTTGCGTCTTTTTTGTCCACCTGCTTAGTTTGTGTTTTAACCGTCTGTTTTCCATTTTTTTTAGCTGCAGGCTTGACTTTGTCTGCCGTCTTGGTCTTTGCTTGGTCTCCAGTTTTGGCCTTTGCTTTAGGAGCAGTTTTGGCTTTTGTTCCTGTTGTTTTGCTGACTGGTTTTGTCTGTGCTTTGTCCTTTGGAGAGTTGGCTGGTTTGTCAGCCAGCTTGTCCGCTGATGCATCGAGCCTCTGCTCTGCTGGTTCAGCATCTTTTTTATTGTCTGCCTTTACCTGGTCAGCCTGCATGGCCGGCTCCGGTGCTGTCAGCCGGGGCTCCGAGGTGTCAGTCACTTCCTTTTTGATGAACTCTTCATTCACTGGGGTAGAAAACATTTTCAGCATATCCTGAGCTTGAATTCTGTCCTGCAGGACAAGAATAGAAACATTTGAGCAAGAACAAAAATTCAAGACAAGAGCCAGATAAATACTTTTTTCATATGGTATTAGAGTCATTACATATTGTATTATTCATGTATTAGACGTTAAAAGTAGACAGCAACAGTTAGTGTCATCTCTCTTTTTGCTGAAGGAGAGATAGTCTGACTTTCTTGGCTGATCGAGACAAGGGCTTTTGTATTTATCTTCTCACACCAGATTTATATTTTATTCAATCTTTCTCTCACAAGAGCTATTGTAAAAGTGATTTAAAAATATTGCTTGAGTGCAACAGAGACAATTATTTGCCACAAATCTGGCAACTGTTAATGTCTCTTCTGATGTGAGAAATTGTCTTAAGATTTAATGATTTGAATTAGGTAAACAATATTAAATTAATTAATTTTGTTTATTATTGATGATTGGAATGGTATAAAGTCAATATTGTAATATTGATTTGAGACAATAAATCTCAAATTAGTTTAAGAGAAAGGTAAGAAATTTTTCAAAGGTGACCTCAAAATTTTTTCCAAATTTGAACAGAATTTCTGCAATTGTAGAATGATTTCCTGTTATAATGACTTAAGTTTGCTGATGCCGTCCATACCTTTTCTTCGTAAGCAGGATCCAAGGTGAACCACAGCGCTACAGCACACCTTTGACCCTTGGTGACGGCTCTGACACCATGGGGGTTTTCCTTACCTGCTCCAAACCCGACCACACGGCCGCACTGTGGATGCACCACAGCCTGGACAAGCATGACAGATATAGAAAATTCAACATTACACAGCAGTGAAGCTTGCCATTCATCACAGTATTTATCAATACACACTGCACATTTTGAAATAAATTTAAAAAACGAAAAAGAAAGGTTAAAAAAATTACCGTTACTGTTTTAGCATCCAGCTCAGTGAAAATGAAATCTCCTCCTTCAAATTCATCGTTTAGATAAAGGATGGCACTGCAAGGGGGAAACATAAGGATGTTATAATGGTGCTCTTCATCAGGGGTGTCTGGCTTAAGGACAGACTCTGTAGTAGCGTGCTTTAGTGTGTGTGCTCACCTGTAGTCTCTGTGTGTGTATGCAGGAGGCTCCTTTACACACTCGTTTGTCTCAGAGACCAGTAGACAGTTATCCACATGAACAGGGTGACTCAGGTCCTCACGGCCCTCCTGCTTCTCTGCATCAGCAACAACAACACAGAGAGAAGGCACAACACTGCAGCCTCTGATCAGGCAGCCCAGATTATCTCTAAGGAGAACTGTATCCACATTCATTCAAGCCTACATGTAGAATTTCTTAAAGCTACACTTGTCAGTACTTAACAGTAGATTACAAATTTTTTTACTAATTACTCAGAGATGTGACAAATCTTTACACACACATTTACCCAGCTCTTTTCAGGTTCTAAACAACAGTGACAAGGTGTCCTAAAGATTTCTGGACAGTCCGGAATTATGAGGAATCCCAAATCCTGTCCTGTTTGTCCCTAAAAAAAATTAGAGTGAAACAGAGCTCTCCTAATGAAAACATATACTGCTCAGTATTAAAACTGATACTGATCATTGTAAAACATTGTGAAACAAACACAGTCTATGCAACTGAGCCTCTGTGAATGGCTCCTCCTCTGCACATTCTGAATCAAAATAAAGGCAATATCAAAAGTTTGTGCCTGTTAATGTTGCAGAATTTATCTTGATTAAGGAGGTTGCCATTTTGACAGTAATGATAGCTGGTCAGTCTTTACTTTCAGTCAAAAGATACTCACACAGGCAAAAGCGTGTGTCTTTTGTGAGGTCATGTAATGTAGATCCAGAGCTCTCAACTGTTTTCTTTTCTTTGAGAGACAGAACTGGTTTTGTCAATTCATCTCAGACATTGGATTGATTATTTTATCAATGATTCCACAGAAAATAGCATGATTAGTCTCCTCTGTCAATACAAAAGACAGCAAACAGTTCCTACATGACTTACCATCGATGGCGGAGCGACACACCAGGTGGGAGTAGGAGAAGTAGAGCGAAGTTTCCAGATGGAAATACGACTCCAGTATCTTCTTCACCTTCTCACTGAGATCGAAGAGCAGTTGTGCACTCTTCAGTGGAACCTTCCCCTCCTGTCCAAGCTGTATGAGGTGGAGACATCATTTAACAGCAGCATCAAGGCTGAAGCCAAGGTAGGACAAAGTCTTGAACTGAGACTGCTGACATGAAAAGTTCTAAGTAATTACTTTAACCATGCAGAAAATGAGTCTTGGCAGCTGTTTTGTAAAAAGAACACCACAATTTGACTAAAGTCACTAAAGGTGAAAAGGGAGAGAAAATTATCTGAAATAAATCACCACTAAAATTCACAAGTAAATTACTTCAATTAGGATAATTGTTTTGGTTTTTTTTAATTGCAAGTTTTTTGAATTTGTATGTTTAAATATGCAAATAATCTTTAAACATTTCTATAGGCACTTTTTAGCATAAACTTCCAGAACAGATATTGGATTATTTCATTGATTGCAAAAAAAAGTAAGACAACATTAGAATTTGATAATAAAAAGGGAATCAACTGTAAAATGTGGAATATTGCTGGAACTGCTGAAGTGTAGATGCAAATTCAGGGCTTTCCCTGCCACTGTAAGCATTTTTCATGGCACCTAAAATAACTATGCTGCTATGTTTTCATGTCTCACACACATTGTCATTTCGAAGACGTCCCCTTAGAGAGAGAGAGTCACTAAGAGTTCATCGCTTCAACAAACTCTCAGCAGTGCAACTAATCCTTTGTGGCTGTATGTGCAGAGTCAAATGTTCTGTTAAAAAAATATGAAGTTACATCTGTTTCTGGTCAAAGTCTGTTAAAAAGAAGAAACCCTGACCGAGAATGAGAACAGTTGCTTTCCTCTCTGACTGGTCAGATGTAGACTGTGGGTATTCGCTTGCCATTTTTCACCTGAAATTCTCCGGAATATGGAAATTACATATTTCATAGGGCTCTACTACAACAAAAGCCTAAATGTGTATTCTGAATGTTTTAGTTCTAGAAAACAGGGTTAGAAGACATGCCATGGAGGCAAATAGCCCAAAATCCTTCAAATTGACCAGAGCATAGAAAAACAATGTTTTCCTCTGTAGTGTCTCTCCTTAAATAGTATTTTGTGCTTCATGGAGCAGGACCACAGACCTTCACTGCCTTGAGGACAGTGACTCCCTGGAACATCTCACTGGCAGAGTGGGGGGAAGGCTGCCCCCTGTAGCCATCACCTTTCAGAGCAGCTGCCTGGGAAACATGTACAACATTAAATCTCTGACATAATGGACTGACACAAACGAAGGAAACACACACTCACTTAGACCTTCATATTTCAAAATTGTGCATTAATGCCAAACCTCAAAACAGCTGTGGCACTGCTTACATTTTTGTCATTTTAGCCCTAACAGAACTACTGTATAATGTCAAGTTTGACTGCAGAATATTATTTCTTTAAAGGACCATTGCACTGCTTTTTAAAACATGCATGCAACTTTATATGATCTGCTATTTTCCAAAGGCACAATATATTTTTAGATGTTTTTTATATTCCCAGCAACTTTTACAAAAGCTATTGTTTTACAGACCTGACATTTCTTTGGGATAAATTAAATAAACAAGTAATGTTTTTACAAGTTAGATTTCACATTGAAATGAAATGAATGGAGGCACTGGCTTAATGTAGCTTTGTATATTATTCACCCTGTTGCACTGTAAAGACAAGTTTTTGAATTTTGTTAACAAAGTTAACTTGAGGGTTTTGAGTAATTTCATAACTTACATTGGAGAGACGCTGCAGCTCCCTGCACTCATCATTACTGATCACTCCATCCAGCAGCACCCGCTGCGTGCCATTCAGCTGATCGGACGTCATGGTCACTTTGATGTCATCGGGTAATAGAGTGGCATCTGAAGGAGACAGGTCACATGATCAAAAAGAGGAAAAGTTTGACTGTTAAATATGTAAACTCTCTCAGGTACATAATATGTTTAAGTTTAGTTTTTACAGTAGTTTTATGTTGTAGTTTTGTTTACATATGAAACATCTGAGTAAACCATGAGGCTCTGTGGAGCGAATGCACCAATGACTTCACATCTGATTGACCAGTAATCTGGGAGGGATATTTACCTTCTGGCAGTGCTACAATCTTTGCCAGTTCTGAAGAATCCTTCTTCTTCTCCTCAACCAGAGTCTCAATCTCCTTCATTAGGTTTCCTATTTCCTCCGTGATCCTGGCTGCAGTCTCTCTGTCAGCTCTGCGACACGCATAGGTAGAATGAAGGAGGCCTCACTTTAAATACAAATTTGTTCTTATCATGCTCTAATATGTTTGAGGTGATGTCTCCAATCTTACTTTTGCTTGTCTCTCAGTTTCTTGGGCATGACATCTTCAGGAGTCCATGTGTCCTGTGAATGACAGTAAAAGCACAAATCAAATACCGAGCTGCATGAAACCACTGCAGCAAATAAGCAAAATATTAAAGGATAACAACTGATTTCTTCACTCACCGGATCCACAAAGGTGACTCCGAAGGCTTCGTACCCGAAGTAGAGCAGCTCTTTTTCCAGTATAGACTGCTGAATGTACAGTTTCACCACCTGGACAAAAATCAGTCTAACCTTGAATGCATCTGTTGAAAACTACAATCAGTTGAAAAGTACAACTTTTGCATATTGACCTTTAAATGACAACACCTCAAATTCTGGATAAATGGTTAAGTGATGTTGGCAAAAGCCTGTTGCTTAAGGAGCACACAATTTCTGAGGACAGTTTATGCATATCTTCACAAACTCACTAAGTACTCAAACAACTTAAAACTTATTCTACTCAGTCAAAATGAGGGCGGCTTGCTTTTATAGCTGGATCACCGATCTCTAGGCTAAGTCTAAATAAAACAGAGCACTGTTCCTTTAAATCTGCCAACATTTTATTCATTCCCTCTGTTCTCGGCTCTCCTTGCAAAATACTGCTTTTTTTTGCAATGATGAGTCTGGTAGTGGTATGGGATACTATATTCTCTGAGCAGTGTTAGGTTATCAAACACAATGACTTTCCATTTGCCTCTGTGAATAAAAAAGAACTGGTCCAAATTTGTTGGAAAAACCACACTGACCACTTTTTCTCTGTTTTAAGAAAGACATTTTCTACTGCCAGCTTTTGGATGAACAGGAGACTACGTTTAAACATTTTTTGGTGCTTGTCTGCACATTGAATTCAGCAGGCTCTTTTAAGGACAGCATGACCCCCAGTGGACAAACCAGGAACAGCAATACATCTTATTGAAATATTGGAGATTATGATCTTCTCTTAAAATTTCACACTTTCACATAGTCATCCCTGGCTGGATTGCACCATTCTTTATGTATGTTTCACACTTTTGTGTTGCATGAAATGAAAGGCTTTTTTGCCCTGGTCTTTGTCTTACATGCTCTGGACAAAATGCCCTACCCTCCGATTGGTAAAGTACCCTGTCCACGGTACAGTAACTCTTGGTACATGGATGTATTATTTTTCTCTATGTAGATGCAATTTTGGGTCCCATGTGGGGGAGGCAGACTCAGCCACAAACTGTGGGTCTTTTTGAATATTTTTTGGGGACATTGTTAAGCTTAATAACAAACAGTAAAAAGATAAAGGGGAGACAGAGATGGGGGGTAACAAAGAAAAAAGCTGTCTAGACATGAAGTAAGGATAATGCAGTTCATGGTCTGCACCTTAGCCCTAAACCACTGCCGCTTACAATAGCATAGTTAAGCAGCAGACATTTTGACTCGTCAGAGGCACAAAGCAGGTGTGTTATCAGTAACACTAACAATGATTCTGTGAGCCAGCATGCATAACAACAAAAGACCCTGAACCTAAAGCAGTTATTGAGATATATTCAATAATTTGCCTGTTCTTTTCCTATTGTGACACATAAAAATGTCAACTATGGAGCATGTCTAACCTACTATAGAAGAGGGAATTGTAAAGTGATATGAACAGTAAAAAAATTAGGTGTTTAAGTATGACTTTAGGTATCAGGAAGAAAAATGTGCTTTCTAATTGGTGAATTAATAATAAGCAACTGACTTTGCATTTGCAACTGGCTTAATTTCCATTCCTATAGAGAACAAAATAGACAATAACTATAAATATATTAATATATCTATATTCACTAGATTGTATTCATATTTTTACAGTTTTACTGTTTCTTTGTAAGATGAAGGTTGGCGGTTTTGTGTATCAACCATTCTTACACTCTGCGTGTATTTTGTTCCAAAACTGAGCATGAGCTGGAAAGTGAGTTCAGTTGTAAAAGCCAGAAATATCAGCAGCCAGAGAAATAATCACTTAATCATTGGTATTGCTCAACAACCCTATTAACCCACTCGAAATAGTGTATAATATGGACATTTAGTGCCTGAGGCAATAAAACTCTTACTTTTTGCTTCTTTAAAAACCAGGAAACGTTTATGTGCTTTTGATTACCATAAGTGCTTTTTTAATGCCTCTTTTATGCCCTTGAGTACCTTTGAATACTAATGGATGCTATTTTTTTGATTTACTACTAATTGTTCTGGATTAACACGTAGATAAAACTATCTTCATTTTAAAGATGTTTTGGACAAAATTCTCTCCTAAATATAGAGTGTGTTAGATTGACTGTACCTCTCTGGCTGATATGGCTTGTGCCTTGTCTTCACCCAGCACGGCAGAGTAATAGGCCAGATTCTGGTTCATCACCTCATCATCAGGGTGGAACAAAAGGAAGGTCTTGGCACACTCTATGGCCTGCTCATATTTCTCACCTGGAGAGAGGGAGTAAAAGCAGAAGAGAGAGAACAACCGGTAAGACATCTACAAAGACAAACTATTAGAGGAGCACTCCACTGATTTTACACATGAAGATCGGTTTAGTTATTGTTAGGACTTCTACCCCAGCCTGTGAAAACACACTTGTTATGACTTCTGTGGTTTTGAATTTGGCAAGCAAGAAAAAATAGCCCTAATGACATCTTCTGGGTTTTTTTTTTCTAGCTATTAACAGCAGTGGTCTTGCAGTCAGAAACTGAGGGGCACCAAATCTCACAACGTACCAACATTTCACATAATGTAGCTTTTAGGTTGATCACGTGTTCTTGCCATTTAGGAGACATCTGTACTGCATAGTTGAGACACTTTTTGGGGCTGAAAGGCTGCAAAGGTTTTCTCTTATGTTTTTTTTTTTTAAAGGAAAGGCTTTATGTCTTTGAGTGAGACACCCTGTGTCATTATAATGAGGAACATGCAGTGTTTTTTTTCCCAGCATGGTGCAAACCCTACGGTGAGTTAATCTCTGTAGTTTGAAGTTTTAATTCTAGCATCAATTACAGTCAAGGACATCGGATGAAGTACATGAAGACTCCTCGGCCCAGGCTGTGACACTCACTGTTGTAGTAGGAGAACTGCAGGTAGTTGAAATGTGATGGGAGGAAGTCCTCAAAGGGCTTGTCTCTGCCAGCTGTTGAAGCCAACTCAACTGCACAGTTCTGCTTACAGTTTAATACCTGCAAGTAGTGGTCTGACACACACAAACCCACATTAAGACAAAGGAAAATGATCAGCAAGTTGTTGACTTTTTTTATGAATCTTTTCTTCACAAAAAGCTTAAAGACATTTAGTCTCACCTGTCATGCTCTGGAACAGGTCAGCACTGTACTCCATATAGTTATATCCATCATAGTTGTAAGCTCCCTCACACAGCACTCTGCACTCCTTATCGGCAGTGAAGTACTCTTCCACAGCCACCTCAAAGTGTTCGGCCGCCAGGCCAAATGAGTCGTCGCTGTAGTAACTCTTTCCCAGCAGGAACTCTGCCTGAGGAGAGAACAAGTAAGCATCCGATCAGGTGGCTTATGGTCACCCGTGCAGCAAGGATGGTCTTGCGTAACATAACTGGTCTCATTGCACATACAAGTGTCCTTTTCTGGGTAACGATAACAAGTTTGTCAAGCAGGCAAAAGCACACACTTTAAATACATTTTAAGTTCAAATCCTTCTATTTTACATGTTCTTAACTCTATGCAGACCCAATACAGCAATAACAACAAAGTATACAGTTGTTCTTCTGAAATGACTTAAAACACTTTGAGCTGCAGGCTCAGCAGTGAGCAACATGCTACGGTGCAGATGACTTTAGCTTTTTTTTTTTTTTTTTAAGCTGTGTTTGATTAGAGTATGTTCCCTTAAAACAAACTGGTAATCTTATCTACCTTACCATGAAGTTTGTAGCTTGGCTGGGTTTAATGTGGGTGCTGCACTAGACTCCTTTCAAAAAGCAGGTAATAACCCCCCCCATGAAGACTGGAGACTCTACAGAGGAGGAGTTTGCACTCACCATATGTGTCCTGGCCTCCAAGTCTTTGAAGTCCCCTTCTTGTACTCCTGCCATCATCCTGTAGTACTCCAGGTTCTGTCTCATCTCCGTGTGATCTGGGTTAGCCAGGAAGAATGTGTTGGCAGCTGCCACTGCCTTGTCCAGTTTATTGATCTGGAAAAACACACAGGGGGTCAGCTCATCTTCCCTGATTGAAGGGTGTTTATCAGTGAATTACCATGATAAAAACTACAGACCCTTACTGACAGGAGCGTTCTATTTTTTCTCTTTTAGTGGGCCAGGTGGGGTGTGAGCAGATGAGTTTTCAGTCTATGACTGAAGACATGTAACAGTGCTTCTGTCCTGATTTCAGTGGGAAGCTTGCCACAATGCAGAGCCAGAAGAACAGCAAGCAGTCTGGTTTATCGACCCCCAACACTCTAACTTAATGCAATAATAAATGATTTTTTTTTGCCCACTTGGGAGCATTGGAACACATTGTAAGGACAACAATCATTTGGTGTATCACCTTATGAAGTCATCATGGCTAATGTTAATGTTAGTTTGAACAGTTAATTATTTACCAATCCAGCATGAAAGGAAAATACGTATTCATTTGAAGTCATGTTTCCATTCATCAGGTGAAATTAAATACATTTACTCTCTTTGAGCTCTGTTTTTTGTCTTTACTAGCTCCTGAGGCAAATATTTTGCTCTTTACCTGCTAAATGTTCCACCAAATATGATCACTAGCAAAGCTAGTCACTATCTTTGTTGCTAGTTTCAGTGTGGGGCTTATATGGGGCACACAGTGAATTTTATCAGAGCTTTTCACTGAAAACAGTAAGAGAACCAAAACAGTAAAGTTGGACTTAAAATCAAACAAGGAGCTAAAAGACTTGACTAATTAGACCCAACCTTAAATATTGAGTTTGAAGTTCAAGTGATTTGCTGTAAGATAAATAAATAAATTTAATTTTAAAAAAAACAACAACCAAGAAGCATAATAGAATCAGTGACAGCAAGCTGGCCTCATCTCTTAACCAGTTATACTGATGACCAAGAGACTGGCTCCACACCAAGGTACTGTCAACATTATAAACCAGAAATTTAAATAATTAGCTTCATCGTTGAGGTATAGCTGATCAGCAACCGTCATAACCTGTACTGCATGTAACATATTATTTGTGCTCTTTTTATGAATATCTGTAAGTTGGGAAAATTATTATCACTATTATATTGGAGGTCACAGCGTTAATTTTTGGGATTATTTCTTCCACTTTCCCTGGTTTTGGTGCCAGATAAATATTTGCGCCTGGTTTTTCCATTGCTTTGCTCCTTTCAAGTTCTGTCTGAGAAAAAATAGGGAATGTGATAACCCTTCTGTTGACAAACAAAATGAAAGTGTATATTTGTAAATGCCTACTTTAGCACCCCTTTACTTTACAGCCAGAGAACTCCAGTCAGCCAACAGCGCATTATTCAGCCTATCGTTCTTCGCAGTTCTGACATATGAGTTTATGGGGAGCATTTAAAAAAGCAGCATCAGAGGCCCCAAAACCGCTGGATCCCAAAAATCGACGTCCTAACGTCAGACTACACAGAAGCTGACTCCACCTTAAGACGTGGCATGGCTGTCTCGGTTTTGGGGGTTGGGGCATTTACAGTCTCCAGCTCAACATCAGCTCAGAACTTAATCTGAATGAGATTTCAAGTAAACTGATTTGTGAAATGTGTTTCACCTTGTTTTGGGCCTGCATGTTCAGAATGACTTTACACTGGGATAAAAGACGCACCTCTGTTCGGTACCATGCATTTTATAACCGGACAGCCATGATTGGAATAACAACTCCCAACTTGTAGAGTTTATGACTCTAAACTTGATAAATACCTTAAAATATGCCACTTGTAAGTAATTATATGGGCTCCTCTTGGTAAACTCCAGCTGTACGTCCTCGGTAACTTGATGCATAGTTGGTGTGCCCAGTTTCTCAGTTTCGCAGGAGTTCACACAGTCTGCCCGTTTCAAGATCTTCTGGAAAAAGCCAAGGTCCTCCACAGAACCGGTTCCTGGTATTGGGATTCCGAGAGCGGTCTGGTTGGCGCAGCTCAGCCGGCACTGGACCTTCACGTTTCGAACCGTGGCTTTGTTCCTCAGCGCCTTCTCCATGTTCAGTATAACCAACAACCAATCCCCCTTATAATAGGCTTCCACAGCCGTATCGAAGAGGAAATCATAGGGCTCCAAAACGAAGTGATTGCTCAGATCCGAGGTGCACAGTGGAACAATGAAGCAGAAAAATATTAGCTCATAACGGGACTCCATGATCCTGTACGTCAGGCTGTGCAGCGGGACACCAGTCGGAACCAAAAGACTGCCGGTGAGAGGGGCAAACTTCTTTTTCCGACAGTTACTTCTCTGGAGGTGGGGTTTGAATAGTTGATGTACCGGTAACACCCTCTCTGCCCCCCATCCCCAACATGAACACATTTTAGTCGACTCCTGTAATACAGTAGCCTACATAATGGTCTTTATGTGGGTCTGATGTGCAAGAAAAAAATGCAATTTAATTTACGATTGACAAGGAGAGTAAAATATAGTGAAAAAGTTTTTATTAGCTTAACAGCACCTCCTGTGAATCCTAACCATCCTCAAACCCAGACAAAACTCTAATTTTCATCATCTTCATCATTATCAACTTTTTCTCTTTCTGTGAGACCAAGTTGTTTATTTACAGACTTCCGAGTGGAATAAAATGATAGTCGCAATTTGAGTTAAGACATATTTGGATATGGCATAGTGTTTCCCCCCTAGTTTTAAAAGTTGCACTACAGTAATGTTTTTTAAGCTTAACTGACTTATAGCTGTTCCTGCCTTACCCAGTGACTCAATATTTACACATTTATGACGATTATATATCATAAATTTCACTGTGTCAATATTTTGTGAAATCATAGTCATTCTCACAGAACTACTAATAACATTTTATTTGAAAACACTTATCAGGACACCCAAGGTTGCTTCACGCTGCACAGAAGAGCTAAATAAAATACATACAAATAAAAAAAATGTAAATTAAGTGAATAACAAGACAGTCACAATGGATAGACAAAACAGGACAACAAGTATAGGAAGGCAGGGCTGCTGGTCTTTTGCCTCTGATGCTGCCCTAAAAAGCTAAAAAAAATGTTTTTCTTAAATGTGAAGAATAGAATGTAAAAACAACCAGAGAAGATGTAAGAGCGCTTGAAAAACATATTCCCCTGTCCTTGTTGTGATATTTGTTCTTAGTATAATAACATCATCCACACTTATTTAACAAGATACCAATTTATAATGAGGACATACTTATTGTAATATAATCAAAATGTTCTCAAGAGTTACGTAGAATCACCAAATAAAACAGGTTTATCTGCGAACAAAAAGTTAGAGACATTCTTTTGTGACTTAAACCACTTCATTTTTCTCATGTATTTTTTAATGATCACTGGTTATGTCAAAAAAATTTCAAAATATTAATTTGTCAGATCACCCCACCATTTTCACCTTGAAACCTTACTAGGTTGAGGGTCGCTGTCAGTCTGTCGGATCTTTATGCCCCATTGGTTTCTTTTGGCTGAAACCAACTAGTTTTTTTTCTTTTTTTATATCTATAAATATGAAAAATATTGTCATATACATCCAAGTAAACTTTATTTTTTGTGAGATGAGATGTCAGCTTGTGAAAAAGGACAGTATCTATTCAGTAATAAAATTAAAAAGCAATGCAAACCATTACTTTTTCTTAAGTAGGGAAACACTTCATACGTATGTCATAACTACAGAAACTTATACAAAATTATACAAAAACAAAACTACTGTTTAAGGTTTAGTATTTGCTACAGAATTCTGACTCTACCATACGTGAAGCTGTTCAACGTAGCAGCACTTTATACTGTCAATGAGTAACATCCTTATGATTCCCCGGTTTCAGCTTGTTTAGTTTCTTTTAGTAGACTACGCCAGCAAAATTTAGCTGTTTTTGCAGTGCCTGGAAAGAAGTATATCTAATAATAAGATAAAAAAAAATACACACCGAAAAAAATCAGATTAAATTGTATTTAAATGAAAGCTACTCGTTTAAAATTAATATTTGAACTAAAGAAAAACGATTCAGAACAATTGTTAAGAGTATTTTATGAAGGCATAGATTCAGACTACTATTATCGTCAAAATGGGGCGGAGATTTCCAGACCCCATGAAGCCTCTGGGATATTTGGTCAAACCATAAGTGGTTATAAAACTAGCCGGGGGACGAAGAGATTGCATTTTCTGCATGCCATTCTAACTTCTAGTCTGCCAACCACAAGAGGAAATAGACGATATAAGGTCTGATAAATTCAGAAAGCACACGAACATGGACAGGACGGTCAGTCTTCCCAGTCAGCCCGACAAAACCACCACAGGTAACATTAACGGCAGCTCAGTGAACGATTCCTTGTAAAAAGCATATCAAATCTTAGCCTGTAACTATTATTAGTCCTAAGTAGTCTCGAGACTTTTGTTAAATATCACTCTGTCACTGTTAATATTGACATATTTGGTTTTATTCGAGCGTCTGTGGATAAAATAAAGACGTTAAGTCATGATACCAAACACGTAGTCTGAATTTTCTCACAGCTGTTAAAAAAGAATACGATTTATTCGAGTAACTGCTGTTTCATAATTAATTTCATCGTTTGGTTATATTCTTCACGGTTGCTGAAATGTTATGCAAGCTCAAAGAGGCCGAAGTGCTAGTTAAGTATTACGTTTCGAATTAACGATGCTGTAATTATATTATTATACTTATTGCCTAACAGTAGCGCTATGTTTTGTAATTTGTTTATGAGTAATGATCGTAGTAGCATTTGCAGCTGCTGGCACTGATACTGTAGCTGTAGTAACCTTGGTCCGGAGTGTGATGTAACTCAAGCTATTTGTGCTGTGAAGTGACCCTGGTTGAGACCAGCAGCGCCCCCAGTGGGCTGGAACTGGTCAGTTCCTACCAGACCAACAGGTTGGGAGACCCCATGGACCTGGTGGCTCTAGCTGCACAAGTACAGAAGGTGTGTACAAATATATTTTTTATTTGTTGTATTTTATTCAAACTGATAAGTTATACACTGAAATAGTTCTCAAACACAACTTGACATAAATTTGTTTTCAGGGAGATGAATTCATTAGAGCCAATGCTTCCAACAGACTGACAGTCATTGCTGACCAGATCAGATACCTACAGGAACAGGCAAGAAAGGTAAGAGCATCAGCAAAACACCAGCAAAACAGACCCAAAATGACAAAATGTGCCAGTGTTATAAGTATGCTTGTGACACACAAATGAAACTGTTACTCTTGTTTTGAAATGCTTTCAGCTCAGGGCAAAATTCTTTTCTTTTTCCAGGTTTTAGAAGCCGCTAAAAGAGATGCTGACCTCCACCATGCTGCCTGTAACATTGTGAAAAAACCAGGGAACATGTATTACCTCTACCAGCGGCCATCTGGACAGAAATACTTCTCCCTCCTCTCCCCTAAGGTTGGTGTTACACAAAAAATTATACGGCTACTGATAACTGATAGGCTGAGCTGCCTTTAAAGTTATGTCACCCTGTGTGAACATGAGGTATACAAAAATGTCAGCACAACACCTGTTACCTAACATTCCCTGAGGGTGAGATGCTTTACATGTCAGTGCCTCATCAAACAGCTGCACGCATTCTTATGTCATGTTGAGAGCTGAAGGTGTTTGGTGTTCAAAGTCCACGTAGCCTCAGAAATGAGCTGATAGAGGGCCATGCCAAAACAAAGCAGCTTGGGCTAGGTTTGACTGGTTACTGTTTGTTTGTTTTTCTGATGGTTTAGAAATGTATTTAATTTGATGGAGTTTGACAGTTGTAATCAAGACAGGGATCTTATTAAAGGGTCAGGAACTAAAAAGGTTGTCTTTTTAATTTGTATTAAAATACAGTAAAAATGAGAAATATTTTGTAGACTTCCTGCAATAAAATGACTTTTTAGTTAGTTAAACCCATGCTCACATCCTTAGAGCTTGTTATAGTTAAAAAAAAGGCTGAAACTGTTTATTTAATCAATCTGATCAGTAAATACATTTGTTATTTATGACCATCATCAGTTATTCTGCCTATGGTTTTTTTGTCCAGTCCTGAAAGTCCTATTACATATTTAAGCTAAAATGGTCCAATTGCTGTCCAAAACCAAATAAAAGTTCTTTTTGTCTTTTTTACTTTAAGAAATAATCAACTATTAATTTAATTGTTAAGTAATCATTGTAATGAGTAATAACATTTTTTTCTGTCAGTGAACTTTTAATGAACAAATTATTTCAGCTCTTAGGATAAAACACTTTGAGTAGGGAGAGTGGGTTTGTAAACTAATAATTAGCAGTTACTTAAAGAACAAAGTTCTGTCCTTTGACTGAAGTGCTGCACATTTCACCATAGTAGTTTTTCTCTGTCCTCTCCTCTAAAGGATTGGGGTCCAAGTTGCCCACATCTTTTTGTTGGAGCATTCAAACTTCAACACGACATGTCCTGGACCCCCATAGAGGAGGTGGAGAAGAGGGACTCAGAGATCGCCATCATGGACAAAATTATCAGCCAACGAACGGACTTACCATCTTGCACGGGACCCAACTTTAGAGGCCTTACTGATTAGAGGAGTGCTCAACTGTACTGAATAAAGGACTGCAATTTTAACAGCTCATCGGGTGGATACTGACTATAGTCTTAATGGATATTTAATTGAACTGTCAAAAATCCAAGTATGGATTGAAATCTAAGCATTCATCTTTGTTACTTTTACACAGTCAATTAAATACTGCAGTACTGCAGCGTATGTTTGTATACATATTAGTTGCTGCTATGGATGTATGCAGTTGCAACCTCTGGGTGCTTTTCTAAAACTGCAAAATATTAAATTGGCCTTTTGCAGGTCTGTGCTTGGATGTCTTGTGTAGTTAAAATTTTTAAAACTATGGCTCGTTGGCCTTCATCAAACCTCTTTTAGCCACACTTGGTCTTGGTCATCTTGCCAACATTCATTCCAGGCTGCTCATTTGGCAATTCTTGTAAACAAATAACTGCTGTGTTTCTGCTCACTGTTTCATACCAGAGGACAGTGCCTGTATGTTGGACACACATCATGATGAAGCATTTTCTGTAAAGCTCTTTTAGAAATTATTCTCTGTTTCTACTTCCAAACTTGCCTCTGGCAGTTGTCTACCTTTTCATTGCCTTTGTTGGTGTGTTTACCACGAACTAAGCAGGATGTGAACCAAGTGTAAAAACAAAAACAAAAACAAAACAAAAACAGACAAAATTTCAGCTGCTGCCAAGAAATGAGTCAAGACCGTCCATTTCTAGGAGGAAGAAAAAAAGTCTGAAAGAGACTTATTAAACCTCTTAGTTTTGAGACTGTAGTTCACACAGCTCAATGTCTGAGTCTATTTGACTTATCTTTTACATCCTTAACTCTCAACCTTTGCCTCTGAATGTTAAGTTATATGTAGTAATGGGAAAATCAAGGATTACTTCCACATCGTAATAAGAAAAAGGAGGGTCTGTACTGTCCAAACAATAATTATTTTGAAGCCTAATAAACTGAAAATCTGTTTGAAATAATGTGCCTTTGATCAAGTGTTTCTGGTCTTGAGAAGCTTCTGTCCTGCAGATTATCATCTTGTTGAGCTACCAAGTGAGAAACTACAGATGGCTTGACACTATAAGTAAGGCATGATTTAGGATTGCTCGTCAATGCAAATTTAAAAATGCTATCAAAATCTAGTTAACATAAAAAAAAAAAAATTCTTCATCTAGATAACATAGAGGTGTCTGCAATTTATTTTTACAAACACTGATTGCTTCATAACTATAAACTGATGCTGAGAATCGCTCTTTCCCAATGAATGCATGTTTTATGATCAAATCTAAATTCTGTGAGAATGTCGAATTTTCCAAATTTTGATGAAGACTTGAGGTTCATTTGGCAAGATTTTGAAGCATGTACAAATACACATTCTGATGTACTGTGGGCTCACTGTGAGTGAGCACATCTCACCTACCATATATTTTGGCAAAAGTTGGACAGTTGTAGCAGTTGTGGCTTATTTGTTGTGAATCTTTAAAGTTAAGAAGAAGTATCAGCAGTAGTAGTTGTACCCAGTCTTTAAAATCCCAGTCAGGTCTGTATTTGGACAGTAACACAGTTACTATAATATTGCCTCTTTGTATCAGCACAATGGATTTGAAATGATGCAATAAAGATGTGTTCAAGTGTAGACTTTCAGCTTCAATTCAAGGGATTTCACAAAAATTTTGCGTTAACATTTGGAATAACAACAGGCATTCTCATAGTCTGTTTTTCAGAGGCACAAAAGTAATTGGACAGTTGGCTGAAAAGCAGTTTAATAGACAATTCAGGCCTGTTCCCTCATTATTCCATGGCAAATTAAGCAGATTAAAGGTCTGGAGTTGATTCTAAAGTTAAACTTACCTTTGGTTGCTGGTCCTTGGAACTTGATGCATGCTGTTTAAATATGTCAATACAAGTGCAGGAGACCATCATCGAAATAACAAACCAGACCTTTGAGACAGACAGCATGCCAGCAAGTTAGTTTGTCCAATTTATTCTATTTCACTAAAAATGAAAGGACTATCTGTGAAAATAGCTGTTATTCCTAAACAGTTAACGCAATATTTTGCTCAACCTACTGAATTAAAACTGACAGTCTGAACTTCAACCACATCTGGACTGCTTCATCTCAGATCTATTCTGGTTGTGTTAACAGGTAAAATTACAGAACTTCTATGTCACTGTCCAAATTCCTATGGGTCTGGTCAGAAACTTCCCGGGATACATTTAATTTGCATAGATAGTTTTTATACAGCAGTCATACAACCTAAGTTGAGCCATGTAACATGCTAATATTCAAATTAATTACGCATCTGTCTTTGATTTACAAACTTATAAGATGCAAATTGCTGTAGTTGTATTTGGTGAATAAATGACAACATATATAAGCTAACAAATCATTTGTTTAATTCAGGTCAGAATATTAAAGTGCAGTAACTTTATTTTAAATCAACTCTCTAAAGCAATTTAATTTTAGATACAACATGAGTTAGTAAAGTGCTGAAAAATTGAGAGATTTTGTTAAAATCAGCTTCTTAAAATTAAAAACAAGGCAGTAAGAGGCATCGCAGTTAATTGTGAGTTTCTTCCTGCGTGGATGTGATTGTTTGTAGATAAGAACCCATGTGAGGAAGAAGCCGCCAGTTATCAGTGGCAATATCAAAGTGCACAGCATCTTCCTCTGGCCTGATCTTCAGCAGCATGTGAGACAGTGGCGGGAGGAAGATAAGCACTTTGAACTCTTTTTCATTAGATGTATCTGATACAAGGTAGGGTAGGAAATGTTTCTCCACCATGATCTTTAGAGCTGCCTCCTTCAGCTGGCAGCAGAACAGGCTGGTGGCACAGTCTGCAGGGTCCTTCTCTTCACTCTTGGAGCTGATTTCATCCCACAAACCCTCAAACAGGCTCAGCTTGCAGTCCCGTCCCCAGGACAGGGGAGCAGTTGGAACAGTGAAGACCTGCTGAAAAGCAACATGGATGTCTGGCAGGACAGTAAGCCAGGAGAGCCCGTCCTGGGTTGTGAAGATGGCGCTGGCCTGTAGGGTGGTGGGGTAAGGCTTTCTGGGCTTCAGTCTCAGCCTCACCTTTGGTGATGGTCTCTCCCCGAAGAGACATGGGACACTGATGTCGCTCAGCTCTTCATAGTGGTCTTCTATGAGGCTGAAGTGGAGGCGGATGCTGAAGAGCTGATTAAAACGAGGGTCATCAGCTTCAGTATGAGTCAGCTGGTAGTTTAAAATGATTTCGGAAGCGAAGCTGGGGTCCTCAAACTGAGCTCTGTAGACTTCCAGAGCTGCATCACCCTGTTCTGTTTCACTCTGTTTAAGGTCTATTTCTTTATCAGTTTGTGTTTCTTGTCGTGTCTCATGAGCTTCAGTCAGCCTGAATATGGCTTTCTCTGTCTGGTGAATGGTTAGCATGCTTGTGAGCCCCTCCCCCTCAGCCATGATGCAGGACAGTGTCCGCTTCTTCACCTGCCGTCCACCCTTGGTCAAACCCTCTGCCAACACTCCACCCACCTTCTCCCGGGACAGCGTGGTCAGGAGGGTATAGTATAGGCGGGCGTGGTCTTGGATGTCTGTGTCTTCATAGCGGCAGGTGAGATGCTTCAGGATGTCAGCAAGAGGGATGAGCAGCGAGTCCAGGCTAGGGTGGACGAGGAGGCGCCGGCAAACCCCCAGCAGGTTGCTGCCCAGACGCCAGTCACCACTCACACAGAGGGAGGAGGAAGATGGAGTGATGATGTTGGACAGGAAGCTGAGGGTGCTCTGCTGACAGATTTCTCCTTCCTCTGCCACTCGAGTTAGCATCTTGAGGTGGCAGCTGAGGTCTTGTAAAGTGAGCTGGGCGAGTGGGGCCTTTGTGATGGCTCCCTGGAGGGCCCTGAGGAGCCCCACAGCCCAGCTGGACTCAGTGAACTTGTCCTGGGTCCGGTCAGCCAGGTTGATGAGATGTGGAGCCAGGTAGCTGTGGTGGAGGTACAGCTCACACAGTTTCTCCATCAGGCTGTTGGAGTAGTGCTCCACATGACAAAAGTAGAAAAGGAAGAGAAAAGCAGCTCTGAAAAAGGTAACAACAATCTCCCGGCTGCCTCCGTTTTCCACAATGTGTAGCAACGAGGTGAGGTGTTCATAGAGGTACGTAAGCCCCCTCCCCTCCTCCCCTTCTTCTCCTGCTTCCTCCTCCATGCAGACCAGAGACAGCAAGTTGAAACGTGCCAGCATGGTGGCGCTGTCGTTGAACACAGTGGGCATGAGAACCAAGGCTAGCCGTGGAGTCAGCAGCACAGGGAGGGTCTCGTCACCATCCCCACAGCTGATGGGCCGGTTCTCAGGAAAGTGCAGGATACAGTCCATGTAAAAAAGGTTCTCGGGTGTACTCAGCAGTGGGTGCTGGGAGAGCACAAGCAGTCGCTTGAGGATGAAAGCTTCGTCCTCCGCGCTGAACAGGCTGTCAGTGAACGCACACTTCATCAGCAGGGTGGTGTGAAGGAGGCAAACCTGGAAGGCAGTGAACAAAGACAGGAATAACCATCATCTCAAACCTGTGGAGGTTAACTTAAAGTTGCACTCTGCAGACTTCCTATTTGATTCTTTGAAAAGGAAAAATTGGATCATCTCAGTAAAAATCAATAGCCCCTTTTACACACCGCGCTGAAGGTAAGTATTTTGCTACTAATTAGCTTCACTGTCCATATAAAAGTTATAAAGGCAAAATGAGGGTTCATTGCTGTTCCACCTGTGAGCCTGCGCTGAGGTACAAACAGCTCTGAATCGACGTGGGTTTAAAAGTCAGGCTAGTAGGACAGGACAAGGGTCTGAAATTTTAAAGCTGTGTTAAATAAGTGACCCAACAGCAAGGACATACAGCAAGCAGCAGTTAGCAGTTAACTTAAAGAAAGAAAAGGAACTGAAAAATATCTGCAAATTGGGGTGACAACAAGGTCTGGAGGCTCCTTACTGTCCCGAAGGAGGACCAGATTAACCACCATATAACACAGATGGTAAATGATAGTTATTGTCACAGTAATAACACTAGGTGTTGACACTTCTGAGTTACACAATTGTGTCAGGCTACTTCCTTCCTTAATGCCAGCTTGCTGACTCAAATAACACACTGGGGTAGCATTATGTCAGTGTTTTTGTTCAGTGTAAAGGAACAAAGGTAGTGAGGAATCTCAATGTTCAAAGAGCTTTTGAGTTGCTTTCTGCCAGTGTTCCACTGAGGGGGGCAACAACTTTGCATTGAAAATTGAGATTTTTAAATCTTACACAAAGCCTTTAATATTTCATTAAGTATTTTTGAAATACCCTCTTTCACTTTCTTGTTGTAAGTTAGATCAGGAGACTGATACCACTCTCATGTCTGTATGGTATTTACCATATATATCCATATGTGGCAGGCGCTGGCAGCCAGTTAGCTTAGCATACTGACCAGAAATGGTGGAAACATAATCCACCTCAAAGGAGCAGTAATCAACATTAATTAGCTTTACTTTTAGCATACATACATGAGTGGCATCAATCTTACTCTTTGCAAGAAAGCAAATAAGCAAATATCTCAAAATGGCTGCAATTTAAACTGATACAACCACTGATCTTTTGTTGCACCTAAAGCCACTTGAAAGCTTTTTACCATAATATCAACCACACTTCCAACAGACATTGAACAAGGTGCGTGTAAATAAATGAATACATAAATAAATACTATCAAATTAAATCAAGTGTTTTGTGAAAGACAGTTATTCGCAGACCTCAGTGTGGACACTTTTTAGTGGAACTACTTTGTACTACTGTGTAAGAAATGTAAACAGGGTCTCTTGTGCATTATCTTGAGTAATGAGTAGACACTTTGAAAAACAAATGTTGAGTTTTTGAATATATAATTTTATAATGCTGTAAGCACCAACAACCAAAGTCTATTTTGATCAGCTGTGGACGTAGAAATCTAAGTACTAGCAGATATATATGTCTTAACTAACTCAGATGAGATTGCTTCCCTAAAAAGAACTCTTCAAAAAACATGTGGATTGAGTAAAACATGTCAGAATAACATGAACACTCTTTTACTTCCTCAATCAGTCACAAACCTCGCTTGTGCCAAGCAGTCGCAACAGCTGAGCTCTGAATACAGCCGGAGGGACACCAGGCACCATGGCAACCACCTCTATCAGTCTATGCAGCAGTGCAGCCTGACACAGAGGAGTGAGGAGGTAGGATTCCTCCAGGAGGGAGGACAGGACTGAACGCAGTTCCTTACAATCAGGCCCGGTCTGGAGGGTTGGCACTGTACCCATGGGTCCCAAGATAAGAGAAGACAACATGGCTGAGTCTTTGTCATTCTTTTGGCCTAAGTCCTGCTCTGCTTCAAATGCAACTAACGTATTTTCTCCAAGAAGAGCCTTTAGGTGCTCAGCACCAGCTCCAGTTTCCTGGGTGAGCTGATACACGGCATTTCTTAACACCAGAGTATGAAGTCCTGCGTAGACCTGGTGGAGCCGGGAGGCTTCTCGCTGCCGAAGCCCACCTAAGAGCTCAAGGCGCTGGGAGAGAAGGCCAGGAGAACAGGCCTCCAGCTCCCGCAGGCAGTCACAAGCTGTGGCTCGTAAAGAGCGAAGAGCACCATCACTGTGGAGGTCACTGGTGTCCTGTGCTGTATGAAGGAGCAGGTCCAGGAAGTCTTGAGATGCACGGGAACGGCTGCACACACAGGAAGTGCAAACTAGCACAGTGGTGAGGGCCAGGAGGAGGTGACAACGAAACTGGATAGACTTAGGAGGACACTGAGTGAACACTGACATGAGCTCCAGGGCTGTCTCCTCACCCACTGAGTCTGAGGGACACAGCAGAGTGGGGTGCTCACATAGTGGGGACAGCAGGAGGACCTATGGGGTGAGGAAATTTAAGAGATTTGGACCCATCAGTTTTAAATTAAACAGACTACTAGAAACTAAACCAAAAGACGTCTATAATCATAATCAAATTTATTCTTATTTATTTTCTATCATTGACCAACTTCTTAACATTTGCAGCTCTTCTTTTTCCTGGTTTTAAGACACATTAGCCCCTTAATTGATTCATCATTGCGCTGAATACAGCTGTTAAAGTTTAACTAAAAATCTTTCATTATCATTTTTCGACACACACAATCTAAATATTTTTTGTCTTTATCTGTTTTGCTGTTAATGAGGAATAAAGACATTGACTTTATGACTTAAGTTACCTCTTTTTTCAGAAAAATGACTTAAAAATTAATACCAAGCACAATGACTTATATGGTTGGATGTGTAGGCTTATTTGTAGGTCATCAAGCAGCGAGCATAAATAAAAGCTTTTCGTTGAATTTTGTACCTTTATACTGTAACTGACTCTGTCATCTCGGAGCTCCCGCAGCAGCTCTGCCAGGAAAGCCTCAGCTGTTGTCCCCGAGAGGAAGTGAGACGGACTGCGGGAAAAAGCAGAAATCCTCTCGGTCCAGTTCAAGGCCATTATTGCTCAAATCCCAAACCTTCACGACGAGCAAATTTTCAGCTCAGTGACGCTTTCAACTGTCATTTTTTACACAGTAAACGGTAATTTAAAAATTAAACACGAAACTCTCAACCCACGCACAGCGCTACACGGTGACAGCACCGGACAGCACTCAGAGGTACACAGCGAACCACCACTGACTTCCGTGTGGAGTCAAGTGAATCTTTAAAATTCGCAGTGTGACACTAGCGCCCACTGTTGCTTCGGAGTGTGGACAACGTTGGCTAAATCGTTCATTCAACAAAACATTCATTAATCTTTTCATTTAAGATTAGACAATTTTCAGGTTTCACTCACCTGAAATGATGTGAGTACTTTATAAAACTTTTCAAAACTCGATTCAGCTGGATATATACTTGACAATATGATCAATTAAGATAACTGACCCCACATCAAGAATTAAATATAGCCTGTAGAGACACTAAAAGATAGGAAAAAAATGGAAATCATTGAGCAAAAGGCTTATAGAGCTCCTCTGGAATAATCATGCATTTTAGAACTTTATTTTAAGAAAATCGTTACATTTTATAGAAATGACTGTCCCAAAATGAACCCAATTGTTTAATAGCCAGGTAACTGTGCTTGACACAATAAAAAGAGGAACAGAGCAATCTATTTACTTTTCCAATACAAATTGGCACAGGTTCTTATGGATTATTTGATTTGTAATTTTCATAATTAAAATGATGAAAAAGGCGTGTGTTGTCTTTACAACTGTTGTAAATGTCTACCAATACACGATTAACTCCAATTTACAATTTATTATAACTTCAGAATAACTAGTCCATATTATAATACATATATGGGTACCACCCCCTAAAAAAATAGTGTAAATGAACACTATCCCACTAAAAAGTAGCTGCTGCTCTTTGTCCATAAAATCTGATCTTTGTTCTTGTGTTTTGCTTTGAGACCTATTCTGTTTAGATCTGTTGGTGCAGTAGAGGGCGCAGGTGAGTGCTGTACCAACTCTCTATCACAACAGAAGAAGGACAAAGTAACCAATAGGATCCTCCACAAAGAAATCAACAGGGAAGTCGTTTTAAGGCGCCAATTTTGTATCTCCCCTGATTTTGGAAGTGGCTCTCTGAATTTTGCCTGGATTCAGTTGCCTTTCAAATTGCCAAAATGTCCGAAAATACCTTCCCCGTATATCCTGCGGACGCAATAGTGAACTTTTACCGAACAGAAGTTCTGACTGGTCAAGAGGCCAAACACTTCACCAAGAGCGATCTGACTCCCTCTCCAAAGGTAACGTTAACTACTGTTAAGTGTTGGCAATGAATTTATTTAACGCAACACTATGATAAAACATACATTTCGTCAATATAATAGCGATATAATGTATATGTTTGAACGGTTTGTCAGAGTCACAAAAGTGAGTAATGGACTTTCGTTAATAGCTAACAATAAATAATAATGGAGAGAGAGAACGGAGAAATAGAGCCTGACATGTAAGATGGGGAGACGTCATCCGAATCCATTCAAAACTGTGAAGTTTTGTCTTTAGGAAAAAAAACGCTGCAAGACTGTGTATGTCTTGCGAGTTCTTAGATCAGGTAAAGGGTAGGTTTACACCTCTAAAGTCATGGTAAACCACCACGGTACTGCCGTGTGTACATTACCTTCCATTTGAAATAATGCAATGAAAAAAAAAAGCATGAAACGGCCAACGCCGTCAACACAGCAGCAGGATCAGTGACATAAAATAATTGGATTTGAGATGAAATCATGTGTTATGATCCTAACCTGAACAATCCTGTTTGATATGAGGACAGTTTTTTCAAAAACAAGTTTCATAAAGTAAATGTTCTCTGTGTTGTAAGCAATTATTGTGAAGTGTATTTTGAGAACTGAGCCCCTGATTTAATGTTTTGCACGTTGTATCTAAGGTCAGCATTTAGTAACTCACCTCTTAGAAACACATCGTAAAGTCTTTTTTTGAAGATACCAACTTCATTTGACAAACTCAGACAGAGCAGCAGTGTTTGGTTGATTAATCAGTTAGACAATTAACAGAACATTAATTGGCAAGTATTTTGATCAGTGATTTGTGGTTCAAGTTATTTGTTAAGTCAAAAACATTAAATAATTATAATTCTAGCTTCTGCAATATGTGGGTGTACTGTTTTTCTTGTTACACATGATTGTAAAATTTTTTGGTTTCAGGGCAGTAATCAAATATCAAATATTTTGCACCGATGGGCTTTTTTTAGAAGTAAATAATCAGCTGATGGTCTTCAAGGTTAACACATCAATAGTTTTGTCAATGAAACATCAGAAAGTAGTGAAAGTTCTGCTTACAGGCAAAGCCTAAAATAATTATTTGAAGTTGCTTGTTTTGTGCAACCAGCTAAAGATCACATGAGAGAAGCTTAAACAACCGAATGTACTGAATTTGTAAAGGAAGTCTTTAATAATGCTCAAATGTAGGCATCTTGGGATATGTGCAAGCTGGAAACATTCAGACAGCTAACTGGACAAGATGCGATATTGCCCTCACTATAGATACTGTTTGTATTTCAGCTTTAGTCTTCTGTGGTCAGATAAACTACAGATCAATAACATGGCGCTCAATCTTTCTCTCTTACAGCCAGAGACAGTTCAAACTTTGTACATGAGAGTGTTGCATCTCCTGTATCGTTTCAGACCTGAGTGTCACTCCATGGTAAGTACTGAGTTTAATATGTAACATTTACCAAGCTTGCATCTACGCCTGCATGCTAGTTCATAGGACCCCTGAAATTACACTGAGCAGTCTCATCATTCCCTTTTATTTGACTTACTGTTACCATCAACATGTTAATGTTTCATGATGCAAATATTATAGAGTCCATACAGTTTGTTTTATCCTTGTTTTATATGAAAGCTTTATTTTCTTTCTTTTTTTTGTTTGCCCACAGGTTCCACTTTTGGAGAACATTCAGTATCCAGCATATCAAGAGGGGGCAACTGCTATAATGAGCGTTTACATACGCATGTGAGTTTTTCACTTAGTCTCCTGGATTTAACACAATATACGTACCCACTACACAGAAGGAAAACTATGATGATTTCTAATAACAAGTTTATGGATATTTATTTATAAATATAAGCAAATCATAGAAATTCATATGAACCAAGCACATGGCTGTTTTTGTTAATCTGAGTTCATTACTTAGGAGATAATGTTGGGATATTCCTTCTAAATGGTTGCATCCGTGGTCTCTCTAAACAATTTCCCTATGCGCTGCTAAAATAACTTGATGAAACCTGTTCTGTACATCCAGACCAATCAGTATAGTTTTGTGCAACTCAATCCTTAGCTACAGCCATTATCAGCTCTGGAAAAAACAATGTGTTGAATTCAGAACATTGCTGATTAAGAAAAAAATTTACCATCATCTGAATGCAGTTTGATATGAGTAATAGGTTTGACTCTATTTTATTATTCTGAATCTAATGTTATATTATGTGATACAAAATATGCACACACATATATATATATTAGGGCTGTCATTAAAATTTTCAATCGGGATTAATCGCATTAGTATCCTGAGTTGACGCGCGATTAATCGCAAATCAATAGCAAATTTTTTACCCTACTCTATATGTATCTTAACAAGATATTTATTGTGTTTCTTATACTCTAGGAAAAATTGGAGAGGACAATAATAATTCCTTGGCCATCATGTAGTATTTAAGACTGTGCAATTGTAATTGTGTCACGTGCTCCAGTGGTAACTTGGTTCACATTTAAAAAAAATACAAATTACTTTTGTTTTGACCAGAGAACCACCGGGCAAAACTTTAAAGCTAAACTGTCGAAGTTATATATATATATATATAAAAAGAAAAGGCCCAGCTGACGATGATGGAAGTCATTGTTGCACATATACTTCATCTAGCCAACAATTCTCTGTATATAGAGCCACTGTGTTTTAAGGTGGTGCACCCCTCTTCAGTATTTCCTTCATGTTCTCATGGGCCTCCTTGGGTTAGAAAAATTGGAGAGGAAAACAATAAGATGCCTGATTTGGGCATTCTTCCTGAAAAGGCTGTAGCTCAGTAACCTCATCTCATGTGATTTATGTCTGTCTTTCCATCTACAGTGCATGTACTTTTCACAACTGTGATTTTTTTTTCAGGCGGCAGTTTTTGCCTATGTGTTTGGTGTATGATTTTTCACTGAATGACCTTCTAGCTCCAAGTAAGTATATGCTTTATTTAATTTTAAGTTTGTGCTTTTGTTTTGCAAGTACTGCTGCTAGGGCTGTATCACAGTTTCACATCTGATGAACTAAAAACCCTAAATTCTGGTTTTGTTCTTACTTTCTAGAAAAACAGAAGACTCTGACTGTTCTAAGTGCCATCATGAACTTTCTTCACTTTAGGAAGCAGAGGATGAGTGTGATCTTGGAGAAGCAGGCAAAATTTGTATGTTTGGCTGGTCCACACAGGTTTAATAGAGGTTTAGTTATAAGAGTGCATTTTTATACTACATGCCTTTTATTCTCACTGCTCACTTTACATCATCCCAATTTGAGTGTACATGCTTTGAGTTGCAGAAATTGTATCAGTTTTACTCTTTGTTGTCAGAGGGCAGACGTGGACCGGCTGCAGGCTTACACCAAAGGCAATTTAGAGGCAGAGAAGAAGATTGAGATGTTGACGTAGGTGTTGGATTAAATACTTGTATGTGTGTTTTAGTTGTCTTTTTATATGTTGCTGCTTCCAGCCTCTTTAATGTAATGTTTAGCAATTTTTTTGCCTTTTCAAAATAATTTTTAATGAAATATTTTAGAGATTTAAACTGAAAGAGACATTATTTAGCATTTTCTGAAATTTTATAAAGTAAACAAGTCACATAATGGACAGATTAACTGATAATCATGTTTTAGTTGCAGCCCTACATTTAAATGAATAATGATCTGTTTTGTGATGCAATGTCATGATCACAAGAAATGATGCATGTACTTCCCTTTGGTGACTCAGAGACAAAAGTAGCACTTTGCTCACTGATAAATGTTTCTCATCTTTGTCTAGCACCATCCCACCAGAGCAGCAGGCCGAGGCCGATGAGCTGGCAGCTGCTCTCTCTGAGTTGCACACCACCACCACACATGTAACCCAGGCAGTGGTAAGTGATGTTCAGACAGTCAAAATATTCAAATCTGTTGCGTGTACTCTCAAATAAAAAACATGTTTCTCCTTTCAGAGTGCTAAAAAAGACAGTATTGCTGAGTGGAAAACCAACATTGCAGAGAAGACTCAAAAACTGGTAATGTTATCACGGTGTAATTACATGATACCAACCTTATATGTCTTTGTGACCAACACTGTGGCATTTTGGTCTAATGTCTCAGACATCCTCAGAAAGCTCAGATAATATTTAGTCAGTAAAAGTAGACGCTTTCCATTGAAGGAATTTGCGTGCTGTTCCTGACCTTGGTGTCAGGCCACAGGGGTCACTTATACTGAAAATTTCCCGTTACTGACTGTTTTTTTACCTAACGAATCCAAGGCTCAATAGTACTTCAGGGTTTTGGTTGTAACATTGAGTGTTATACATGCAGCATTGCTAAGAACTACATGTAGACCACCCGTAGTGGACCCTCACTCCAGAGGGACACACACACACATATAGAGCATGTGAAGATAATGCAGATAATAAACAACATGTTAACATGGTGACAGTTGAATTATTTTTGTAATGAAGAGTTGTAGCACTGGTGCGTGTTGTGTTTAGTGACCACTACACATGACTCCATTAAATAAAAGAGCTTTAAAAAAACATTGCTTTGTAGTAAACCATCGAAAAATTGGGAGGGCTTTGGCTTTTTGTGTTCTGATTAATTTGGCATGCAGTTGACACACTCAATATTGATTTTAATAAAAACTCGTGACACTTGTTTCTGGTGTTCTTCACCACTTTTTCGAAAGAAGAGCACAACAGGAGTAACAGGTAAACTAGCTTTTGTTTAAAGTAATTGTTTTCTTTTGATATAAATGATAAGCGATGGATCAGATGAATGCGGATATAAGGAGTGGTTCATGTGGAATTCAGAAGTATCAGATAAATATTAATAAGCAAATCTACACTGGCATGTTTTGGTGACCTCTACTCAGAAACACACAATTATCTGCTCGGTGTGGTGTGGTTGACATGGAAAGAGAGAAGTCTCTCCATACCCTTATTAATGCATATTTTCTAAGTTTGTTCCCTGATATTCAATGATATTATAATTAAGTTGTTTTGAAAATTAAATGCTATTTAATAGGCTGTCTATCATTTATAATTAAAATATGGAAATTGAAATGATTCTAAGAGATAATGAACATCTTTACAATCCTGTATGTCAAAATGATAGACAAGAAAGTCTAACACAACCTCTATCAGGCCCAGCTGAAGGTGGATGTCAGTAACCTGAAGGAAGACATCAGTAAACTCAAGTCTCAGATTGTGGAGTCTCCGGAGGAGCTGAAGAGTCAGATGGAGAAGATGAGGGAGAATGTAAAGAACATCAAGAACTCTATTGTGAGTAGATCAGCATGTTTGCCTCAAAAAGCTGCTGTTTTGTTTATAGGTGAAGTTAGACAGATGGATGTTACCAGTTATTGTGATTAAGTTGTAAGATACGTTTTTATTGGCCCTGATTTCAGGAAGAAACAGATGAGCGTTTGGTGGAGCTGCAGAACATGGTGCAAAGTGTGACTCACACTGAGGCTGAGATCCAGCAGATGTACAACCTGCTGCAGGACCTAGAGAGCAGCATGAACAACACCAAGCAGCGGCAGGAGGAGGTAAGAATCGATCAGAGCTTCCCTCCATTTACTACTAATTGATCTCTCTTCTAGTCTAGCAGATACATTGGGGTCTCTTAGCAGTATGGAGTAGAGGGACAAAATATCGATGCAGTGCTATCTTGTATTGCTTCCTCCTATTATACATTTTCAATATTCTGACAACTAATATCAATATTTATAATTGATAGTACAAACGAAATGATGGAAGAAAACAGTAACAGATTCCTCTGCCAGAGTCACTTCTTCATGACAAATATCCTAATTTTTTTGCTTTTTTACATTGGAATGATGGCACACATGCATGTAGATGACTTTGTATGTTTGTGCATTAAAAAGTCAGTGAGCTAAGACTCCAAACTTGACTTTGTATATTATTTCATCTCAGTTTTCATATCTCTCACTTTTCCAGATGGGAGCTGTCACTGGATGTAGTATTTGGTTTCCAGAATGCATATGAGCAAATTTATTTACTTAAATTCAAGTTAATTATAAATAAGTGCAGTTCTTATTTTGATGCTTTACCCTGTTAAAGAATTAACATTAATGTTGGTAAATCTGTGAAGCAGAAACGCTAGAGTTAAAAAGATTCTTAAGATTTAAAAGATTAAAGATTCTCATTGTACAGTCACACATTAATGTATAGTTTTTCTGCATGTGCAGCACCAGGAGCTGACAGCTCAGTATGAAAAGAAGCAAAAGGAGCTGAAGAACCTGATCATCGAGGAAGGCCAGCTGAAACGAGCTCTGGGCATGAAGTTGGACAAAGAGTCCAAACAGAACATTAGGAGACAGAAGAAGAGAGAGATGAAGGAGCAGCATGTTCAAGACGTGTTGGGGTATTTAAGTCTATCATATATAAATACTGTATATACAACATGAGTCACTGCTGGTCATATCTACAATATAAAATTTGCATAGTTGTTAATCTGATCAATAGAAAGAATTTGACAGTTGTGTTCTAAAAAATGAAAATTTTAAAAACCAAATTTTAACTGTTCTACAGGCAGTGTAACCAAATCCATCAGAAGCGAGAGGAGATGGCTGAAAAAATCCAGGAGATCTCCAGAGAGACGCAGCAGCTGAAGGCCAAGATTAAAAACCTGCGAGAAATCTGCAGCAAAGAGACAGAGAAAGCTCAGGTACGACCGAGAAAGACAGTTTCCACCTCCTTCACATCTGCCTCACTGCCCACATGTTTTTGTTTGAGACTAATATGTTTTACTTCACTGTGTGCAGGCTCTGTATAACACCCTGTCAACTTCAGTGGAGGATCTGCACAGGAGAATTGAGATGCATGTCGTAGACCTGAAACGTGATGTCACCAAAATGTCTGCCAACTTTTAAATGGATCATTTTACATGTTCATCATTATTATATGATTGTGTTGTATTACTTTATGTTTTCATTGTACTAACCTCTTACTTATGTTTTTCAACTGTTCTTTTTTAAATTAAAAAATAAAAGTTGTATTTTAATGAAAGAAAAAACTCTTTTTCACTTGTTAACTAGTCTGTTCAATTATGACTGTTTAGCTCAGAGGCTTCACAGTGAGCTAATATGTTGTTTAAAAATGACCAAACAGTATCAAAATCACCAGTCATTGCTGTGCATCATTGTAGACTAATTGTGTATTTATAGTTTTAACTATTCAGTAACATTCATTAACTTTCCAGATTAAACAGTCTCTCCGGGGTTTAATCTGATCAGATTGCAGCTCATTTGTAAACAACCTCTGGGAGCTGATCGAGGACTCTGCTGTTTGATCTACCCCAACGTTGGTCCAATCAACATTAGCTAAGCCTTTGCTGATTTTATGTGAGCTATGTGACGAGAATTGATCTTGGTTCTTGGGTTAAAAAAAAAAAATCTCCTGAGATTAATCCACTAGTTAACAACTTTTTGGGAGTAGTTGACCACTGAAGAGTGATACACATGGATGCCCTAGAAAACAGTAGCCATATGAGAACAATGTGATAGTAGTGTGGTCCATGATATGGTTTGTACATCTGCTCTGAAGAGTCTTCCTAAACCTGTGAAAAGATATAAACATAGAGCCAGTTAAACAGACACCTATAGAAGCTATATTGTTTGCATTTTGTCCATCTCGCCCCACATGAGCCAGAACAACCTGCCATGCCCTGTATGGCATACACAACCCCCGTGAGGCACACCAAATGATTTGTTTTGTGTCTGCATGTATGTTCTTTTGGTAATGTGCCAAATCCAACAAATATCTAGATGGATTAATGTGCAGCAGTGTCATGATTTACGCACTGTCTGTCCATATAAATTGTATCTCTGGCCATTCAGGGTCCTTTTTAGGTTTGTGCTTGTTAGATTGGCAGGACTGTTTAAAATGGATTGTGGGAGTGTTTGATGTGGGAGTTTGTGATAACTAGAGGTAACAAGGAGACTATTTTAAGATCCTGATGTGGTTGGCCACAGTTCTACTGACCACTAGGGAAGTTACGATGGGTGGGATATGCCCCCCCAAGTTATAATGATTGTCACAATGATAATAATGCAATGATCTGCAGGTGGGGGTCATATCAAGTATCCATGGTAAATGAGTAAACAATCCAAGGACAAGAAAAATGGGCCTCTTTCACCAAACATTCTTAAGAAGAAATTTCTTCATAAAATCCACTTGCACACTTTAAATGAAGATTCTGACATTCACCAATATTTTCTTTTTTTGTTTGTAGGTAAAACCAGAATCTACACACTCACAAGAATACTCTTATGCACATTTGAGTGCTAAAATGTTTGGGAAAAATAAATGGTAAATGGATTTTCTGCTGTAATGAAGTTATATAATATAATTTTTAAATGAAAATAATATTTTTGTCATTTATAATATTTTTTAATAACAGTTATTTTTCAAGACCTATGTTTATCTACACTAATTAGGACCCACTAGAGCAAACAGTTTACGAGGAGATTGGCATTCATCAATCGAAAAACACAGTCGTGCAAAATTTTGCGGTTTAAGAACATGTTCATGAAGCTTATGTAGACTTTTCTTTTCTTTTTTTTTTTCTTACTTTTCTTTCAACTTTCTTGAGAACAACTCAAAGAATTTATGAAAAAAAAGGAGATATTGGTGAATAAGGCCCAGTGGCTTTAATACGAATCCATTTAATATTTTATCTTAAAAATTCTTCTTGATGGGTATGTCTTAAAAAAAAGAAAATAAGGGGTTTTTTTGCAGATAATTAAATACTGACTCATGAATCCTTGTGCCAATTACCGTAGTACTGCTTGACGCTGCTGTTATTAATAGTCCTACTTTTTCTATTATTTTTGTTATATACTTATGCTGACATACTTTTTAGTAATATCACAATTATTAGTCAATTTTCTTTCACAGCTACTGCTATACATATTTCTCTCTGTGTATTTCTCTTTCAACTCAACTAGTCCACACAAATGGCTGCCTATTACTGATCCAGCTTACTGATCCAAGAAGTTGGTTGTTAAACTGAAGGAACACTACATTTGCTTTCAGTCTTGTGTTTTTAAAATTCTCAGTTGACATCTTCAGGTTTTGGCTGCTCTTTGGGTCCATCCTTTGAGCCAAGACGTGACTTGTTGGATTTCTTTAACGTGGCCAGCTGAGCTTTGTATTCTTTGACCTGAGCCGTTGCCAGATGCAGATCTTTACGCAGCTCATTGATTTCTGTAATCAGGGCCAGGTTCTCCTGCAGAGAAGATAAATATTAAGTCTTCAGTAAAACTCTTCAGGGACTTATATCACAAGAAGAAGAAATGCCATGAGCATTAGCCCTATATTGCTTCAATAATTATAAGAAATGGACTTGAATCCATAATGATTGGTCAAAGAAACATCTGTGCAGTGTTCTGTTTTATAAATTACCTTTATCATCTTGAACTTGGCTTCCTCATGCTCTTTAGTAGATTTAGCCAGCCTGGTCTGCAGAGTGTTCACAGTCTTCTGTAGGTGATCCAGACGGACACGAAACTCCCTCTGAAAGTCTTTGTCTGCACTGCTTTTATCCATCTTGGAAACAGCACACACAAATGGCTTGTATATTCCCTGCTTTTGTTGCAGTGCATGTAAAATACAACTCTGTTAGTCTCTGAGCATAGAGGACGTAAAATAACCCAACTGGAATAGAGCCTGCACTTTTAATGTCACTGTTGGTAACCTAAATTTCAGCATTTGCTATACTATATTCTACAATTCTACAATTTCATTTAGCAGACGCTTTTGTCCAAAGCGACGTACAACACAAGCAAGAATCTAGA
>JAQMCX010000029.1:15573993-15586693 GCA_029814765.1 Acanthurus leucopareius
TTTAGCAGACGCTTTTGTCCAAAGCGACGTACAACACAAGCAAGAATCTAGAGGAAGGAAAAACCCGTAGTAAGTGCTAAAAGTGCTTCAGATGTGATTGGTCACAGGTATATATATGTCCACTCACCACATCAACCTCTCGTACATACTGAGCATAGATCATCTTCACACTTTCTTTCAGTTTCTTTGGCTCCTGGATGAAGCTCACACAGTTATGGAGGTCTGACTTGAGTCGCTGAAGATTTGTCTCCAAGTCTTTCACCTTACCATGAAAAAGATAAGAAAAGGAAGGTTCATATGTTTTGAGGTCTACTTTCAGCACATATGTTCATAAAAACTGTTATTGCTCATTCTAGTTGTTCCCGCTGAGAGGAAATCTCTTCTTAAAGCAATGCAACATTGTTCATGAAAAAATTCTACAGATCTAAAAGATGCACAGTGGACAGTGTCTATCAGGTTATAATTTGACAAGTAAAGTGAGCATCATCTATAGATAGTTTTTTTCTTCTTTTTTAACACAACATTGCCACTTGGTGTTCTTGTCCATCTGCCATCACTAAGCAAGGAAACACTTTCCATGGAAGCACAAAGAGAAGATAAACAATTGATTTGACCAACACACCAGGGTCGCCTCACACTAGTACACTAGATTCTTTATTCTACTTTCAGCTGAACTTGTGAATTTTTACAACAAATTAGTGTTATAGATTTTTTCCCAATCATGCTAGTATGAACAGGAGGAATAATCACTGTCAGTGGTAAACTTTATAACAGATGTGATGTGAAAAAAATGTAAATTACCACAAACAATGCTGTTAATACTCTGTGAGTGTAAGATTTTTAATTAATTGTATCTGCTACATATCTCTCCTATAAGATACTCCAGCCAACATTCAACTTAAGCAAATAACTTTTGATAGCTAATCAAAACTTATTAAAACAGGAATTAGTTAAGTGCTCACTGTCTGCGTCTCCTTGTGCATCTCCTTATCTTTGGCACTCAGTTTGAGCCTCAGGTCAGAGACAGTGCACTGCAGTTGAGCATTGTTCTTTTCCATTTGGACCAGCCTTTTCTTCAACTGTCAAACAGCATAAACAAAAACAGCACATGGTATTAAAGCTTAGAATGAGCCTATTCTCAAAAAGACTTCACCATCTGTTACATATATCAGTTTTCTGTTATAATATATCAGTAGTGGAGGCTTTACAAGTACATATCATTGAAGCATTCGTTTTTCAATGTTTCATCACTGTTGCAATATAATGATCAAAACAAGGTAAATCCCATTTTAAAGCAGCCTATTATCTTGACATGAATATCTTTGACTTGACTTTGTAAACAAAATAAAAAACATGAAAACACTGCTAACTATAAAGCAAGGCCTCTGTGTGTCTCTTTGTGTGTATGGCGCTCACATATCCAGAGAACTGTTCATCAGATCTACTTCACACTAAATGTACTGCTGGAAAGACAAGGCAGTACAATGTTGAATATGGAGCAATTTGTGAAGCCTAGCCACTGTTTGTATGTTCAGTTTTTGTTCTTTGTATGTTTTTAACAGGAATGTTTTTAGCAAACACTGTACTAGTAACACTAATTTAAGAATTTGTTGAATGTTGATGTTTAGTAATTTTTTAATGAAACTTGACTACAATCTCTACTGTAGAATATTAGAGCTTGGCTTTTAAAACACCTTTTGGGTCTCACACACACTCACCTGATGGATATGCTCCTTCTTCTCATTAATATCATCTTGTTGAAGTTCAGTCTGTTTCTTTGACTCATTCAACTGGAAATCAATGACAAACTTAAACTTCTCCAGTTCCTGGTTCTTCTTCTTCAAACTATAGATGGTCTCATCCTGTATGTGTAAAATAAGTTTAGAGGGGGAAAGTAAGTTAGTTTCTGTGCCGACTTACTTTTTTGTGACCAACAATAGCTATTAGTGTCACAGTGCTTTCTGTGAATGAGTCATTTTCAAACAGTTAGAGTTTTAAACCAAAATGTAACTCCGGAGATTAAAGAAGTCAATGTTCCACTGGTGTTTTTTAACTGACATTTCGGATAATGGCAAAATAACATTTTAACTTATTATATTGTACTCACTAGCTTCAAGATTAAAAAAAAATATGAAAAATGTTTTCAGAGCAAAAATATTGCAAAAATATAAAAAAGACTAAATCTTCCATAAATGAAAAAAATCTAAACATTGCTAGATAATAATCTTAGCCTTGATCGTAGCTACCTTGTCCTGGTTGGTCTTTTCGTGTCCAGAGATCTGCCTCTTCAGGTCCTCCATGTCGCTTTCCAGGGAGTGGATCAACCCCTGCAGCTTCTGTCGCTCCTGCTTCAGCTTGTTTATGTCTATGCTCCTGTCATCAGCCTGCCTCTGCAGACTGTATAACTGTGATAATATAATCAACAAGAAGAGACTCGGTAGAGGATTACATGACACGTAGATAAAGAGAGAGAATTTTTAAAAAGTGTTTGCTCACCTTTTGTGTCATGATACCGGTTTCTCCTTTCAGAGTTGTGTTGGTTTTTTGCTGGGTGAGCAGTTGCCTCTCATACTTGATTTTGATGTTATTGATCAACCTCTCCTTAACCTCCTCTTCTTGTCTTATGATTTCTTTAAATTCACTGATCTGCTGCTGTGCATCCTCCTGATACTGCACAAAATAAAAGGGAACAGAGAACTTCACTGGTTTCATGCCCCTCCCTTTTACTTCATACTCCACCATGTGCTCCTCCACACTAACCTGAGCCAGGAGCTGAGTCTTCTCTAGCAGCTTGGCCTCGTAGAGTTGCTTCTGCTCTTCCAGGGCTTTTACTCTACTCTCCTCTGCAGCCTTCAGCTGCTTTGCATAGTCTTCCTGCATTTTTTGGTATTTATGCTGAAGATCTTGATACCTCTCGTGCTCCACATTCAGCCTCTGGCTGTTTGACCTTTCTGTGTATGACAGACAAACAGATCAATAGATCCTTCTAGAAACAAAGATCTATGTTGTGCTGACAGCGATGCTGTCCTCTTTTTACCTAAATCCTTCAGCTCTTCTAAGTGTCTTTCAGCTTCCACCAGTAAAATCTCCTCGTGCATGTGCTTCTGCTTTTCCATCTCAGTCTTCACGGCCTATGAAGAATCGACAATAAAGGCCTTAAGTTATCCATTCAAAAGCAAAAGCAACCTCTTCGTTTGCTTAGTAGCAACATCCTGCAAACTAGGTATCAATGTTATTTTCTTGATTCTTTAAAAATAAGCATTAGAAAGAAACAAAGTAATCTTTATTCAGAAAATGAGCCAAAGCAATGAAATACAGACATTGTTGGCTTCATTTTGATCTTAAACTATATTTTCATATTACATTTTCTAATCTTTTGACTATAATGCCAGGTGGCTACTGTACAGAGTGCCAACCTTCTCATTAGTAACTCAAACACACACATTCACACATGCACACGCACACACACACACACACATTCACACACGCGCACACACATCCACACACACACGCACATACACACAGGCATACCTTCTTCTCCTCCAGGTATGACTTTGTGACAAGGATCTCTTCACTGTGGATGATCTGCCTGTCGCTCTTCAGTCCTTGGTCCTCCTTATCGATGATTCTCCACATCAAAAGGCAGCCATCTTCAGAGGCCGTCAGTAGGAGCTGATTGTCAAACGTGATCACCATCTGTGAAAATGTCAAGCTAGTCAGGGTATTCTCCACCACTGTTTATCCTTTGTGGGCTTATTGGGCAGTTAAAACTTGGTAAGAGGCGGGGTACACCCTGAACAGATTGCCTTTTCATCACTGGGCAAACACATGGAGACAAACTATGATCCATGCTGTGACAGATCATTTTTTTGCCCCAAAAAAGTCCTGTTTGCAAAAGTCATGTATAGTTTAATTATTCCATGCACATTGCAATCTGTTCAATCTGTTCATGGTTGTCAAAGCCAGCAACTTAATATTGTTTTAGATGGAATTATTTCCTAATGAAATAGAAAAAAATACATTGATTTAGGCTGTAAGTTTCAGAATTGAACTAGTATTGGTATCTAAGGTAGAGCACAAAAAATAGGTCAGAGGTGATGTCATTCATTCATTCATCCAGTCATTCATCCTTACAAAATATAATTAACAATAACCAGCACTGGATTAAGATTGGATTTGCTGGATGAAAATCTGTGTGCACATTTAGAAAAAGGACTGTGAAAGAGGAAATTTAAGCTAATGGACAGAGCGAGATGCATGAGAGTGTACACAGTGGGAAACTCACTTTTTCATCACCTTACCAAAACTTCCAAGGGGCAGCACTAAAACCATCCGCAGCACTCACACTGAGAAGTTTTGTTTATCTGCTTTTTGAGTCCTAGCAACAGCTGATGTCAATTATCTCAAAATGCCACATGGTTACTTCATCAGTCACTAGTGCATAGTATGCATCAACATTTGGACCAACCTTGGTGACCGGGCCACAGTGAGCTTGGTGCATGATCCACTCATTCTGGTTTGGTAATGGGTATTTCATGGCTCTGATGGTTCCAGTGGAAGACCCAGTGAAGACAAACCTCCCAGAGCGAGACACTGCTATAACTGTATCAGCTACCTCATCAGCAGGAAGCTCCCTAAGAACCTGTGGATCCAGCACATCCTCAATCAGAATACTCCACTGAAAAGACAATCATGAATGCACTTTTTAAAGAGTTTATTTTTTTTATTTTACTTACAAAAAAGTACAAATTTTCTATTAATGCAGGATGAAAAAAAACATGTTATACTGTTCCAAAAGATGTGTATGGCTTTTAACTGAATTAGCTTTGTAATGCCATTCTTGTTCCTTCCTGTTTTATAGAAATGGATACATTTCCATGGTTGCATAACTTAGTTTTTGTTGTATTCAACTCTTAATATGCGATGTTGCAGCTTTGTTGATTAGAGTATAAATCAATGGTATGAAAATAAGTATATGAGTTTTTTTTTTCTTTTTAATTTTAACTGTAAGGTTATGAGACTGAAGTCACCAGTAATTCAGCTTTGGCTGGTGGTTCTCAAATATTTTGGCTTCTGAGTCTAAGTCAGCGCCTTACCTCTTTTAAAAGATTAAAAAGGATTGATTGAATATTGTTTAAAAAGATTAAAAGTGTATGTCCATTAGCTGTGTGAACACCTAAGGCAAAACAGTCATACTGACTTTCTCAGACTGCGGAAGAAATAACATTTTTTTAAAAAACCAAAACTCTTTTGTTTTATTGATTGCACAGTTTTTAAACAACAGTTTTATTCCTATTTTACTTCATCTTGTTTTTACTAAGGGTTTCCCTTTTCAGTATTGAGCACTGTCGTCACTTTATCATGTTACGTCCTGTTGTCCTGTTGGGTCTTGGATGTTGCTCATTGTGTGTTATAAAGGAAGCTGACTCACCCACTGTAAACTAAATCCACCTACAGGTATAAATAAAGTTACCTTACCTCACCTTAAATATAGTTGATAAAACTATAATATTCTTGCTGCTTATACAGTGTTGCCTTGTTATAAACTGTGCTCCATGAGCAACAGTGGTCTGGTCATTGCTCACAGTGTGACTTGCTTTATCTACATTTCCTGCTTGAGGAAGTACATCCAGTAAAAACTCCTATGATATTGTTACATTCATGCAGATTTGGAAGTGTAGTTTCTGCTGACCTGACTATCTTGGATCTCCTTCAGAGTGAGGTCTGCTCCTACAGCCAGGATGGTCTTGCAGTCTGAAGAGAAGGCAACACCTGTATAGCTGCAGGACTTGAGGACACTCTCAGACTTACACTCGCCGGTGTGTGTGTTCCACTCATACACCGCACCATCCATCCCACATGACACCAGTCGGCTGTCATCCATACTCCATTCAATGCTACGCACCTGCAAAAGAAGTTTGGACAGCATTTGTGCAAAAGCTTTTTGTAGAGGCGTGGTGACACCCACCCCCCCACCCTGCCAAATGTTTTGGAAATATGACCCCTCACTCTGATTGGGACACTGCCCTGCAAAAATAACCCTCATAAATAATTAAAATACAACACATGCAGACGGTAGCAACACACTCGCTTTTTCTACCTGTGTGATACATTCCCTGTCTTACTCACCTTTCCATTGTGGCCATTCAGATTGAAGATGTTCTCAAAAGATGTGAAAGAGTAGATGTGAATGATGTTTTCATTGACAGCTGCAAACATGTGGCCACCGTGGCTAAAAGCACACTAAGGGGGGGGGAGAAGGTAATTAAAATGGTAAGAGCTGGAAAGTGCACCATATAGACTGAGTTTAGATACACTAGTTGAACACAATCAATAAGCATATGCAGATAGCCCACCTCACTGCAGCCAGGTACAGTGAACTCCTTGATTGTGCAGATGTCATCAACGAGCAGATTCATCAGCCTGAGTTTGTCGGAAAAGCCCACCAGGATAAAGAGGCCAGTGGGGTGCAAAGCCACACTGTGTGCCTCCTCCTGGAACTCCTTGTACTCCAACATTCTGGTAACAATTCACACAGAGAGGCAATGATGAGAAAAAGATGTCCTTAGCACATCATACTAAGGCTCAGTGTTTACTGCCATTTGGGTTTCGCGTACATACCTGGGGCCAGCTGCACCAACTGGTCTTAAGTCTGGTCTTAGCTAAGACTGGTCATAACTTGGCGTTCTACGTCTGATCTGGTGGTTACACCAGTTGCACCAACAGGGCTTTAACATTCTTTTGGCTAAGACCGGTCGTCTTACGAGGAGGCATAAAGTCTGAATCTAGGCTGTCACTGTAGCTAAAACATTAGACATCTCTACCTAAAACTGTTAATGATGGTGCTTCTAATCAAAAAATTACACAACAAGTGGGCATTTAGACGGGAGAGAGTTGTGAGGGGCAGAAGCAATCAACTGGACATATACAGAGATTATGAGCTGACCAAGATGTTTCTATTCTGCAGGAGAGGCATGTTTGAACTTACTGAAGAGGTGTCACCGGACTTGTAATTTGTGTCAGACCACAACCAGCTTTGTCACCCGCTCTGCAGCAAACATCACCGATAACACTTAGCTGCGTATCCTAGTAATGCATACTGCTCAGCAATTGCTATAGTAACGGGCTGTTCATGTGAATGTGCATTGCCAAAACTGGGAATAATTAAGACGCTCTGTTAGTGCAACCAACTTAGAATCCACTCTTAAGACTGGTCTTAAGAGTGACTGACTTAGGAGTTATTAGGATCAATTGGTGCAACCAGCCCCAGGTGTCAGCAGAACCTTCAGAAACTGGTCCTGTTTGCTTTAACAGAATACTTTGTGGTTATGTGCAGATAGTGTGTGTAAACACTAACTTTCATGTGAAAGTGTTCGATGTTACATTGCTTCATCATCATCTTAGGTGCAACTTGGGTCTATGGCTTCAACTCAGAGACCAAATTTATTATGGGAACAGAAAGAAGTCCCAGAGAGCTAAATAATGGGAGTAGGGGGATGAGGAGTGACAAACTTGTTGCTGGTGAGAAACTTGTGCATTTCCTAGTTGCTCTGAGTGGGTCAATTTTCATGTTGCCTAGCTGCCATCACTCCACAGAGCAGGCTGTTCGCACTGGACTGTCTTTTTTAGACACCTGAGAATATCACAGTTGTACTCTGTGTCAATAGACTGACTCTTGTGAATGAATTCATGGTGCACAACTCACCAGTAAATGTCAAAGAAATACACCAGCATGCTCATTGTTACACTCCTGACATGACACGCCCTCATGAGTCCTAAAGACTCTGACCTCTTCTATTGTAAAGACTGCTGTTTGGTCTCTTCGTTGTAGCTATAGTCACACCTCTCAACAAAAGTGAAAACATGAAGCCATCCCAAGGCTGCTGAAAGAGATCCTTACAAGCTCTTACATGGTACTGCTTCTGCCCAGGAGTCAGGAAATCGAAAGTGTGCACAACCAGTTGTCCAGTCATATCAGTCATATCATCACAAGCTATTGCTTGTACCTGCTACATACACATCACTATGCAGCACTCCGTTCTTGTGCAAAAGTAGACTATATGTAAACTTTTTCATACATTATAAGAAGCAGTAGCCCACTTTATCAATATGTGTATGACTGAATAAATGACACTTAAGATTTGGTGGACAGATTAAGTAGCAAAAGGCCTAGGTGTGATTTTGTCTCTTACTTTGTTTCGTAGTTCCAGATGCGGACAGAGTGGTCGAGAGAGCTTGTGGCTACGAGGGGCTTTCGAATGCAGACGGACAAACCAGTGATAGCCTTAGAGTGGAAGGACTGCAACAGGAACTGGAAATTTATGTGTTCCTCCTGATGGATAGAGATACAAACAGTACATCTCGGGGTCAACATTTGGATCATTAGGGGAAGTCAGTTTGACGTCTAAAACATGAGAGGACAGTGGTGGAAGACAAGTGGAAGACAGTGTCAGGAAAGCAATGGAAGGGAGAAAAGAGACAAAACCAAAATGAAAGAGCAACTTCAAGCCAGGGTAGTAGTTCTCTGAGGATGTACATAGGTACAAAAGTGCTCCAAAGTCCCTATTATCATAATCAACATGTTTGAAAGTAGGTGCTAAAAGCATTAGTTAGGTGTGCTACATATGTCACTGCCTAATTTTTTGGCAGTTGATCCAGCAGTTGTTAGGATATTTCAGTTTGGACAACAGGGGTGACTAAACAAGAGAGGCATATGGGTAGCATGATTGAAAAGGAAAAAGGAGAGAAAGCAAAAGAGTGATTATCAAAAGAGAAAGTAAAGAAAGTAAGAAAAAAGTAATGTGACTTAATTAAATCACTTTTTTGAGTAATAGATCCATCAGTACGAGTGATTATTAGCCACCAAAACATTAAACAGCAACAAAATGCACCAGAAAGATTTTATAACTTTCCAAATTTGCCCTGGCAATTTCCATTTTTATCTCCTGTGCTCACAATCCCCTTGTAAGTTGTAAAAATACAATGTTTTTTTTTTAATTATATTTTTCAGGCTTTTACGCCTTTATTGATAGAACAGCTAAGATATTGGACAGGAAAGAGGGGAGAGACATGCAGCAAATGGTCGGAGCCGGAGTCAAACTCGCGACCACTGCGTGGAGGACTGAGCCTTCTGTACATGGGCCGCCTGCGCTCCCGATTGAGCTAAACGTAAAAATACGATGTTGACATCAATGTGGCTCACTCATATTTAATTGAGAAATACACTGCCCTGTCAGATAACATCATATTATGCAATGCCATAAGTTTTTTGCAGGAAGATACCATTCTTTTGCTAGAGCCCAAAGCACTGACAGACTGCAAAGCCAACACATTGGTCTCATTGAAATGGATAAGGAGGTCGGTAGGCGCGACTGTTGTACCTTGTTCATTTCAAGAGTGGATAGGCTGATGCTGTATAGCTGTCCTCTGTCTGTGCTAACGGCCAGAGTCTCCTCTGCTGGACAAATGCAAATGGTGTCAATCTTCTGGCATCCATTGGGCTTCAGCTCATTGCTGCAGGGATCTGGAGGAATCTGACCGAAAAACAAATTATATAAGATCATATTGAAACATACACAGAACCTGCAGTACCACTGTTAACTGCAGTAACAATTACCTGGACCTCCCTGCTTCTTTTATAACTGTTCTCTTCACTGTTTTCAAAAAGGCAGACTGTACCAGGCCCCAAAGAACATACAAAGCCTTTTGAGTAGGACAAAATGGCTGTGATGCCAGGACCTTCACTGGGATCCTCATTAGCAGCAGCATCTTTGATCTTTTTCATCTCAGCTTGCCTGTGAAGTAAACAAAAGGATATATCACCCATATCTGCAGTTTAAAAAATGATGTTTATAGTATTATGGTTCATGAGATGAGGCAAACAATCCATAATTCAAAACCATACATAATAAAAACAAGTTGTCATCACATAATTCAAGTCTTTGTCAGATCTTTTTGTTGAACTCGTTTTTATTTTTTATGATGAACAATTAAGCTCTATGACTCCAAAGAATAACATACCAAGCTTTAAATATACAGACAATACTTGGTAGTGAAACAAAGTCTTGTTTTGCAGGTCGCAACTAGTCTCCTCTAAGCTCTGAGTCAAGGTTATGTCTTTATCCTTTAGTTTTGCCATTTATAATTTGCCACTGCACTTTTTTCAACTGACTAATTTTAAACAAATAATGTTTTTTTTTCATAAATTTAAAGTATAATTACCAGGTGTGCCTTGGGATTAAATTGCTGTGACATGGAACAGCTCTGCACTCTTACCATGGGTACAGTTAAACTCTTTTTTGGCATATACTTCATATATACCAATGCAGCCTGTGCATCTGTAAACAATGACTGGATCAACAATGATGGCACAAAATCAATGTGGTGCGACCTCTGACCTGTCAACCTGCACAGAGGCCACATTAATCTCTCTTCGCAGTTCTCCAGACTCAAACACCAGCAGCCTTCCTGTATCTGTCCCAGCTATCACACGCTCTTCTGTCATCCAGGTGTGACACAGGAAGTTGATGGACTCCACCTTCAGAAAGCTGCTCTGTTTCAAGGTTCCTTGCGAGTAGCGGAACAGCTTAAACACACCCATTCCACTCACACAGAGCTGCATGTTGTTGTAAGGGTTGAAGCTGACCTGAATGAACATTAATAGGAAATTTAACATACTAAGTGCTTGTATGCCTGCATGTACAAGAGCTATGGCTGCACTAATTTGGTGTGTACGACTCACCTGGGCAACCGGATTACTTAGATTACTGGTCTTCACTGTTGCCAAGACTTTCTCTTTTTCCCAAAGCCAGAGGATCAGCATCCACTCAGGACCACCGGTTTGGCCTATAAGGTATTTGGAATCAGGAGAAAAAGCCATGCTTACAAATTCTTGCGCAAGCATGTCTTCTGTAGTCAGAACCTTTTTCTTTCTGCCCTGCTCATGTAGCAGTTCAAACACTGTGATGGTGGCTTTCTCTCCACACTCTGACACTGCAAGGTAACGCCGGCTGGCACTGATGGCCAGCGCACGCATGCCCTGGCTTTTCTCTGAGCCTGCATAGAAAACATATGGCGATAAGTGATGAGAGAAATATTTGGAATTTTACAGGACAAACACCACATTATATAAACAAGAACCCTAGTAGAAGCAATGGTATTGGGGCCTACTCTACATCCTGAGCCACATCAGCCCTAGGTAAAGTATCTCTGAGGACTGAATACCAATGCGAAAAAAAGACCTTTCCCCATAAAAGTAAGCCAATTTTGCTGAGACTTTTTAGATGGAAAAATTGCATTTTAACAAAAAATCAATACACCAACAGAATTAAATTAAGATTGGTGGAAAATGTATGTCACTCTTTCTTTTATTGAAATCCAAACACAATCTGACAAAGTTAAAAGTTCTAATAAGAAAATAAAGCAGAGTTCATCTTTATCTTTAAACCTGAAACATCAGTAACCCCTCACACATGCCACTGCTTTTAGAATCTGACGTTTATTTTTATCTATTATAAATATTGCAGCATCATCTGCACACTCAAATAGCCATAATATGATGTGTAAACATTATGCATGAACTAAAAGTAGGAAAGGGAAAAGTTTAACATGAAATTCATGATTGATTGTGTTATAGTCTTGCAACAAGATTACTCATCATCAAGTAACTGACGTAACCATTGTTTTAGTCTCTTTTGCAAAATTGAGGCAAATAATTAACCAAATTGGCTTCAAAAAGACTTGAAAATGTTTCAACATATCTCTCAGCCTACCTGGAATGAAGCTCTGATATTTTAGGATGGTGTTGTGGCACACACAATTGTTTCCAGCGGGGAAAACGACAGTTTGCTCATCGAGAAAACACAAATTGTTTCTCACACCTGCCCGTACACCGAAGATGAAATGGGGCTGTGCAACAAGAGTAGCCATTTTCAACGGAATTTAAAGTTGTTTAGACGCAAGCCGGCGTAAGGAAATAGTGAAAACTAGAAAGACTCTCTACACATATCGAATACTTCCGCCAAAATACATTAATTCAGATGTAAAAGCTAGAAAGGAGCGCACACGACACATTGACAAGTAGCGTAATGGTGCAGGATTTGAGTCCCGTCTCTAGGCAACCTAGGAAATTCCGCGAGAACCTGAGAACTTGTTTCCTTCGGACTTTGCGTTCTTTTCATTTCGTTTCCGTATTATTTTCTCAAATGTTAAAGCACATTTGTTTAGGCTACCTACTAAATTATAAAGTTTTACAGGTGGGTGATGGTCTGTGATGATTACAAGTGCTTCGTGGGATTTCGGGGGTTGCCTAGCGACCCATGTATACACTGAGCAGAAACGACATTTTTTATCAAGGACTTAGCTTGATCTAACTTAGTGGCGGAATGCAAAGCAGCCTACTCAAGGACTGTGCAACTAAATTAATCTTAAGGCCAGCTTACACTAAAGATTTGTGAAGAGATGACATGACACTCGTAACTGCTTGCAATGCGCCAGAGTGCAACACTTTAAAACCTGTCAGTTCACACTGCGACTTCATGAGAGCGTACCGTTTCCATAGCAACGAGGTTGCTTATGGCGGCTTTTTTTGGGGGGGGGGGGGGGGGGGGGGGGGGCAATATTTTTAAAAATTGAAAAAAAAGCCACCGTTAATATAAAAGTGCAAATGGTGTGTGTGAGGGTTAAATTTAACAAAAAAAAA
>JAQMCX010000029.1:15586703-15605477 GCA_029814765.1 Acanthurus leucopareius
CCCCCCCCCCCCCCCCCCCCCCCCCCCCCCCCCCCCCCCCCCCCCCCCCCCCCCCCCCCCCCCCCCACATGTATCAAAAGTATCAAAAATGCCTCCCTTAATCTTACAGTGCAAATGGGATGAGTACTGGCTAATTTTCACACAAAGAAAACGTTCTGTGTGTCTGTTCCCAACAATTTTTTTTTCACACACTTCCATTAAATGTCAATCTAATCAAATTCATAACTAATTTATAACTAGGTTAGTACTACCATGTGTTTTCTCATTATGTCGGAGAGATGGACAAATAAATCAGGTGTAAAGTAATTCAGCTGACACTAACTGTTGAATCCACTTTGGTTTGGACTTTGACTTAGAGGGAAAATTTAAAGGAAGCCATGTGAGGACTCCAGCTCACAATCAGTTGAAAACATTGCTATATTCATATAGAAAGTAATGCTTGGGAGAAAAAAATAAATTAACAGTCGTAGGTATTTGCTGCTCTACCTTCTCAACCTTCTCTTGATTATTGAAGACTCAAAATGTTGGAGGAAATAAAATAAAGTGCTAAAAAGGCAAGTTAAACACAAGGAAAATGAAAAGATTCACAGTCAGTCACAGATGAATAACTTAGGCCTATCTTTGTGAGACAGTAGCGCGTGGTGGCTCTTTCAGCTTTGCCATCACAATCTGAAATGTTTCAGACTTCAGCCTGTTACAAAAGGCTTTTCACACCCCTTTTAGCTCTTGAGTAACTCCTCATACATTAATTTTAAGTCTTGACCAGACCATGGTCTGACCCTGAGTCCCAAAGAAGAGACTTTATGTGTCATGATTTGTTGTTTGAGTTCAGCTACTTCCTATTTGATTTTTAACACTTGTGTCCTTCATTTCCCCATATCCTGTCAAGTTTTCTCCTGTGATTACCTGCCCCACCCTAATGTGTTTCACCTGTGTTGATTACTCCACCTGTTCCTTATTACGCCCCGTGTGTATATGGTGTTTCTTCTTTGTCTTTGTCAGGTTGTCTATTGTCTTTACCTGGTTCTGTCTTTGTCCCCAAATCCTGTTTCTGCCACTTGGTCCTGCATCCTTGTTTTCATCCTGCCCTATTTCCAAATGCTTCCCAGATTTTTGTTTTAATTAATTTTTTTTAATTTCCTTATTTTTTGAATAACACTGGCATTAGTTGGCACTAAATCATCAACTTCTGTTGCGGCCTTTGCATCAGTGTTGTGACTTTTGCGCTTATATTTTCCATTAATTGGTTTATTTTTTGCTTTTGCAAAGCATTGTTGCATTTTTGGTTCCTCCTGGCCACTGTTGTGTAGAGATACCAGTGATGCTCGGGGCAGTTTCACTCACCTGCTTTAGAGCCGTCCTATCCCAGCCGTGTACATTCAAGGCCAGTTTGTGATATTTCCAGTAAAAATGCTTTTCACCCCTCCTCTATGGAAGTTCATTTAGACACCACTGTTAACAATGTAATGGACCAAACCAATGACACATTTGGAAATCCTTGTCAACTTTTATGCTAAACATTTCCAACTTTAGCACCAAGAAATCGGCTGTAAGAAGCAGACAAACTAGTAAATACCATTAGTGTCTGTAAAAAGTCCTATAAGTTCACAGTATGAGATTAACATTCATACTCTACATACCATGTAGCAAGTGAAGCAAGTTAATGATGAGTGTACTGTATTCATAAAACCTTTTATCAACAGCCTTTAGTTAACAAGTTCATGCTGCCAACACATGGATAATTCAGTCTGACTGTAGAAACAATGGTCGACAAAACAATCTCTACTTAATTACTTGTTATGAAGTTTTGACCATATCACATGGTCTTTTCAGTAGATGAATTTTCCTCAATTATAATGGAAATTTTGGTTTTTTCGGACATTTCATTATTCTTTTTATCATAGTATGAAAGACATATTTATTAAAAAGTCAACTTGCTTGCTGTTGAAGATCGTGTGGTATGGTCAAATGCTTTGGAGAAAATGAGTAGGTTGACATTTAGCAAAAAGAGAAACAGGTTGAAGTCTGACGGTTTATTTTTTATTTTGCAGGGGATTGGTCTAAGCCATGTCGTGCATATACCACCGACAACTGAGCACCTGAGTGTAAAAATTCACCTAATCCATCATGAATCAGCACTGAGGTATCTTGAGGGTAGCAAAGTACACAAGAACTGATTTTTCCACATTTGGTCAAACATAGTGTGCACATGATGATACCTTTGATCTTAGAATGCAGACTGAGATGAATGAAGCACGTAATATGAGATGCGCTTTCCTTTTAAATTTTCTCAAATAAGGGATGTTGTTGACCTGTTGACTGAAGGAAGTCAATACTATTCATAGACTACTTCATGCCCCTTTAAAGTTTAGCTTATTTTAACATTTTCACATTCAGAACTTTGTTGTGGGGGAAAAAATCCATATTGGATCACAAAAGAGTTATGTACAAAAAAAGGTCTAAGTATGTTCTTTATATATAATGAACACCTTTGCTAAACTAATTCATATTCAAGGTTAATATCCCTTTATAGAAAATAGGATGTTAGGAGTATATAAGCTACAATATATTACACTATACACATCAATCAGCTTGTTTCATGACCTGATGTTAAGCTTTTTCGTGTCCTCTGGAAAGGCTGTTGGAACGTTACTAGCCCAGCAGGAGGCAGTCTTGATTAGCAAGAGATGATGAGGGCATTCAAAGACTGCTGACTCTGTGTTCGCTCCAAAGGTCCACCGGTAGACAGGATCTCACAGGCAGACAGTTCATGATAGAGAGCGTTGAGCACCTCCAGAATGTGGGCTTTCCCTGTGCAAAAACAGAACAGATGAGACCACTGAGGGAATCACGTTACAGACGACCCAACCTGAGAGTTTAATTCAATTCCCAGCTGTCGGTTACTGTAAATTTTCATTGCCTGAACTTGTATTGATTTTACTGGCAGTGTGAGCCCTACTAACCATGCTGCGGGTCGCTGCAAGACTCCAAAGTGCTGAGCAAGATTTTCCCAAGAGACCTCCGTGAGACATTCTGAAACAAGACAGAGTTATTCATAGATGGCTATCAGGCAATTAACAGGCACTTTAACTGGCAATCTGAGTCTTATAACTACAAAGGCCTTGACATATGTTTAACAAGTAAAATTAAATTAATACACACACAGATCGATAATCTGAGTCTCCAACTGTGATGGTTAGATCATGAAGATTGGACAAAACCCCATGTTATTCCTGTGACAGTTAGGACATCTGTTTGCTGATTCAACAGGTCAAAGTGGGATTTTAATTTCAAAGCATCAGTGAGTAAATGTCCATATGGAGGTTTGTCCTTGAACAATGCTAGTGAATACTTTTATTGTGCTTTTTCTCTAATGTCTGGCTAGAGAAAATTATTCCAGTTAAGTGTGGGTGGATTTCTCATAACTGCCAAACCAGCTAAATGACTTTCAACACTTGGAGCTTGAGTAAAGAGTTTGAGTTCACATGATGGTCCGACTGCTGTTTGCAAAATTTGCGCTGTGCTTAAAATAACATCATTATGTTCTGAAATAAGACTTATAAAAACATGTTGAATGTGGTAACTAAAAGTTTTGATCACTTCAGATTCAGCAGTGCAGGCCACATTGTACTAGAGCCAACTAACCAGGTCTCTGAGCTGCTGGAGTAGCTGCAGGATGTCCACGAGTTTCTCCTCCACTAGCGACAGACGAACCCTCTCCGTTTCCAGCATCTGAAGCTCCATCTGAAGCAGCTCAGTCTCCTCTGCCTTCTGCTGCAGCTCCTGTATCAGAGAGTCCTTCATCTGGAAGACACAACACAAACCAGTAATCTCTTTCTGCCTGACTTGGGGTCAGGTCTTCTGCTGTGGGTCTTATTTTCATTACATAAAAAAATGTCACCATTGTTTTTGTTGTGTATTACAACATAGAAACACTGTTCAACAGTGGTGTCATAATTTTAAAAAAGTTCTTGCACAGACAGTGACAAGTGTGTAGGATCAAAAACTATTTGTTCACCTCTGTTTCTAGATTTTCTTATGGATGACAGATCCAAGAAAAGACTAAAGCCAACAATGTTTTAGACCACATCTCAATACTCTCCAACTTCACTATCTGCTAGTGGTGCCCTTACCTACTGGTTCCTACAAAGGATGGAAATCTTTTAAAAAGGTTCAAAAACAGAGTAATCATTATATAAGTCTCATATAAATTCTGAAAAAGCTGGACATTGTAGTTTTGAATTTAAAGTTGATTTAAATAGTTAATCTTTTGTATTGTGGACTGATACACACTGGGTTCTCTGGTGAGTAATTTCAGCAGCAGGATGTTGTACAAGTGATGGAGTCAGAGTAAACTACAGGGTGTAAAACACTTTCTACCCTGTATTCCTCTGCTCTGGGAACTTTCTCACTATATCTACGTTGGGATGAGACCACACTGGATTCAGATACATTAGGTTGTAATACACACAATACTTGTTGGTAGGATATATTCATTTTTGGCTCTGGTCTTTAATGGGATTTCTTAGAAGTATGAAAAATAGCACTACCTTATCCTATACGTTATCCAAACACAGATTAGCAACTTGTTACAAATGCAGCTGAATATTTCACTCTCAGAATCGTCACATTTTTACTCTGTAAGCCTGCTAAAGATCTCAATACAGTGTAAATAAACAAATATTGAGTTTAAAGTGAGTTTAAGTTTGCCTGCCAAAAATGTGTGGAAATCCCTGCAGTGCACCTTTACGTCACGGCATATTGAAGGACAAAGGTCTCACCCCACACATCCTGCACATAAACAAAGCCTCACACACAGGACTTTGTTTAGTTTCAACTTTTCCTGTTCCAGTGTTGAGACGTTCTGGGAACACATTACATCATGGGTCCCCTTTAGCCTGTCTTCCTGTGTTGTGAAAATACTACTTGACTGTAACAGGAGAGCTTTAATTTATGATATTCCTGAATGGCGTGCAGTACAAGGGGGGAGTGTTTCTGTGGTTAGCTCCAGTAAGAAACAGCTGCAAACACACCCACGCACACACAGAGGGAGGCTCTGGAGCCACTGCTGGTGGTTTGGTTAGGTGGAAGCTGCAGGATCATGCCACTAGCTGTGGTTTTGCCTTTGAAGCCCTCCACTTTCATAACAACCTTTAACAGTCCTCTTTAATCGAATTTAACACCATACACACAGCCACAAATTGACTTACGACGATGATAAATAATGATAAAAACCTTCAGAACATTTTCCAGAGGAAACAGTTTCATATAAATGGATCCAGTGGGCCAGGGCAGAGGATACTACAGATACCACCCTGTTGGTGTGATGGAGGTCAGTGGTGGTTTGTACCTGGTCCATGTCTATCTCTGCCTGGCTCTCCTTCAGCTCCAGCTGCTTATGCAACCTGGTCACCCTCTCCAGGAGCTCCACCACAGCGCTGCAGCTCTCCTCGCTCCTCGAACTCCCAAAATTAGACATCAGCTTCTTGAATGCCTTGTCATCGCACCTTATCAACATACAGAGGACAGGAATTCAATCCTAACTGTCAAATAGGAGGAGTTTGACAAAAAATGGGGGGATGTATCTCGCTACTGTATTTGGAAAAAGTAATGTCTGAGCCACAATAGGCAACTTTTACTCTCCATGTAGCTTTCATTTAAATTCTGTATTACATTAAACCTATATAGCAACATTTCAGTGTGCAAGAATAAACTAGCATGGGTCTTTGTTCTTAAAATAAGCACCTTTACATGTCTCAAATGTTTTCCAAGTGTGTTTAGTGGCCGGTGCTTATAAGTAGTGTATTTGATATTTAGTTTGATTTTAGGTGTGAATATGAGTGATTGACATGTCATTTGCCACTTTGGTAACTAAAAAAAAATGGAGAAGTTTGTCCTGGCCTTGTCTATCTCAGTCATAACAGAAAAAAGAGGAAAGCACAATATTCATGCTGGTGAGTATCCCAATGCTTCCTAACACTCTGCAAGGCTTTTTAGATGGAAAAAACCTTGGCCCTAACTATAAACTGCATGTCCCGCACCAAACATCACAAAGACAGAGCTAGCAAATATCATTAAGCTAGCTGATAAAGAAAGCCAAACATAGCAGTTTAAAACAAAAATATACATCATACTAGGGACCAAACAAAGCTAGGAAAGAGAGAGGTTATTGGACTTGCATTCATCTGGTGACTGGGAATGTGACCCCAAATAAATGGCAAATGCTTATATTGCCATGTACCTGGACATGTACAGGCAATTGTTTGCTAACACATTACAACTTTGTAAGGCCAATGTGTCAGCACAGGACTGTGTGTCAGTCAGATTGTTTTGGGCTTCTTCTGCAATCAAAATTGGCCAAACAGAATAATGCAGCTTTAAAAAATAAATATGTTTTAATTAGTTTAATATTCTTGCTAAAATGTACATTAATGTTAGTGGGATATGCAGCACTAATCTATGCTGAGGTCTGCTGTGCTGGCCATCTATCGTACACATTAAACTGTTATATACCTGGGAACAGTATCAAGTTGGCCCGTAACTTGCTTTAAGCTCGTGTCCTGCTTTCAGACTCAGTAATGGTATGAAAGTTAGTACCTTTCCCCGCAGCAGGACAGCCTGGTCAAGATCCTCTTCACCTCATCCACCTGCCTCTGCTGATCTCCCGTCCACTTGTCTTCCTCCTCATCAGAGGCTGCCTGGCCCTCCACTGAGCGAAACAGCTGCTCCTCCACTAGAAACCACAACACACATCATTAATCAAAGGTAAGTCAGTCTACTGTGTTCACATCTGTAACCGTACCTTGCCTCTCATTGTTCTCTAAAGCAAACAGTACTATTGTTGTAATAAGCAGATACTAGGTGTACAGTGTTTTATTAGAAAGGTGTAAGTGTTCCTTTGACTTTTTTCTTTTCTAAATATGAGTATTGAGATTTGTTAGCACTGCATTATGTGCTTTCAGGGAGCATATCTTACTCTTGTCTGGAGTTGTCACAGCGCGCCCTGTTGGAGAGCAGCGGTCATGTTGGGAGTCAGAGCAACACCGCTGGCCCGACCTGCTGCCAGCACTCAGCTGCCGCTCTGCCCTGATGCTGCTTGGGAGTCGTAGTTTTGACACCTCTGACCTGAAAAAGAGCACTACATGCTCAATACAGATGCTTGACTGCATGTTCATGATCCTTATCTGTTGCTGTGAATGTTTCTGCACATACACTAATACTGACCAAGAGGCTAAAACTGCTCTTCAGATTTGTACAGATGAGAAAAGTTCATTCCAAACCAATTGAAAGCATCAAAGAGAACATATCATGTAGCACAAGGCAGTGTGTATTAAGCCACATCTACAACTGCCATGATAATTTTATAGAGGCCTGTGATGTTGTATGCCAAATCTGGGTGGGGTAATTGAAGCCAGACATTGTATCTTTGAGGCATTTTTGCAGTAAAGTGGGTCACTGGTAGAATTGTGCCGTTACAGTGCAGGAGTTAGCTTGGAAGAAGTCAGGCAAAAGCACACTGACAAAATTTTACCAGTTTTTTAAGCTCTGTTACAGATGTTTTCATCTGCACATGAAAAGATACATTACACTTGTATTCTATAAGTCATGTTTCCCTTTTCTCAAAGACACATTCACACATGTGTTCCTGAGCAAAAGACTGAGACTGCAGTTTGCACGATCAATCGTTTAGTAATGGTTTGTATTTTCTAGGTTTCTCCTGCTGTCTGCTCTTTTGTGTTGGGAGAAATCTGATAGGGGGCCTTCGTGGATCACAGAATAAGTGTTTCCAGATGATGATGTCTTGCTGGAAAAAAAGAGAAAATCTCAAAAAAGGTTTGACACAGCCCTACTCTCTAAAAAAGCAAAACAAAAAAAAAAAAAAGAAGTAAGTCATAAGGCACTCGTGCTTATATCCTGTTGGCACAAGGCGCACTGTGCTGTAACACAACATTATGCTCTGCATCTGTGTACTCCTTAAGATTCCTCTGTGCAAAATCTAGGAGAAAAAACTGACTTCGATGAAGGTCAATAATTGCAGCATGATTTGAGGCAATCAATCAGAGGGTAGTGTTTGAGTTAGTGGAGGCCAGGGTGGAGGAAAGAAGCAGTTAGTTCAAAAGGCCAGCAGCTGCAGTCAGACCAACATGAAACTGGTGCATGGACGTGAACAAACACAAAACTTTGCTGGTTGCTGTGGAGACGCTCAGACTCTGGAATGAACTAGTGGAAGGCTTTTTCAAATGCAGGCTTTGGTGTGACTAATTGCACTTTAATTGACAGTGGTTTGAGGAAGGCTGCAGCCTGTGTCCAGTGAATACTGTAGCAAGGCCACAGATTCGGGCTACAGCTTTTGACATGCATAGAGGTTCAAAAATGGCTTTATGTCTCAAGATACAAAGAAGGACTCGAGCATATACACTCTCACTTTTGAGACTCCCACACCTTCAACTGTCACATGTAAACTGGTTCTAATTTGTTTTTGACTGTTCTTGAGATTTAAACAGTTCAGGGAGGGTTTCTCGTCACATAGTTTGACAGTGATAAGGTACTCTGAAATGTTTGGTGATGGTGCTGAATATGTAAATTCCAGCTGAATGAAACTAGACACCTGAAAGTAGTCCAGACAGACACTATCCTGGATAATATGCAGACTGTGGGATGTAGCAGATAAATTTGATCAGCATTTCATTAGACAGGCATCATGGCTCTTGCCAGTGGACAAAATTAAAAGCAGCATGTGTGGGTTTGACCTGCCAGAATGAAAATATCCATGAATTTTCTTATTTTGCAAAGACAGAGACGGTAAAATTCCTGCACACTTTTAAGTGTAATATGAGTGGAAATGTCTTGTCAAAAACTGTCTCTATGTTTATAATACACACTTACTAACATGTTTTATATTTCTTGCAAGTAGTTGGAAAAAAAAAATTCACATTTTTTGCACAAAAGCAATTAAAAAGTGCACTAATCAATAGTGATATATCAACGAATAGGTAAAGGAAGTTGCCAAAAATGACAAACCAAGACAGCATCATCTCCTGATTTTGAACTTCGCTTTAGCACTAACATATTTCAACCAACTGTTTTTGATATCCAACTTTAGAGTTTGGTTTGGTCGCACTGCTTTCATCAACCATGTTTCCTTATTTTAATGTTTAGTTTGTTTTGTACAAATATACAGAATAGATCAGTTACCGTGCTATCAATAATACAGTTTCCAGCAACAGGAAAGCTTTTCTCCTGATACAGCAACTGTATGCTAACCCTAACCCTACAGTCAGCAGACAAAGTTGGAGATGTGCATATTAAGACAGTCTATTGCTTAACACATAAAGTGCCAGAATTTTTCTTAGTAGTATCGTTATAACTTTGAAAACAGAGGAAAATAAAGCTAACTTTCTCTGTCATAAATCAGCTCAATAATTAAGTGAGAATTTACATACTTCATAGTTATCATGGAAGTGCTCAACAAATACACTTGACCATGTCCTGACATGCCTGTATTGCTTTTTCTCAGGCACCTCTTAGTTTATCTGCAGCCAAAATACAATTAAGATTTGGAATGATTGTAGTCTTTCAAAGAAACAGAAAACCTGAAAGGAAATGCGAGGAAGTATGTTACAGTTTCCCTGCTGCATGTCGCTGTTACATTATTCTTCACAACAAAAAAGCTATCCCATTTACAATAGGTAGAGGCAAAGGCTGACAGAATAGCCTAGTGGTATTGTTAAATATATTGAAGCAATTTGTAGCATATTTAGGCCTAAGTTTTACTACACAACCCCCACACGCAGGAGTAAAATTATACATAAAAAGCTGTACCGTGCCACGTCAGTGCATTTCTAATTAAAAGGATCCTGCATTCTGCTTTATTAGCAAATATCTGAAGCCATTCCTCTGGCCTGTGGTGGGTAGTCCAGCTGTTTGTTGTTAGAGCCAGGACACCAAGAGTTCTCTCTGTGTTTATCACAGAGCTGCGCTGAACTGAACTTTCCTTCAACACACCACCCATCACTGTTCCCCCTCCTCCACTCCCTGAAGAGCAGTTTCCTCTTTCAGTTGTCATTGGTCAATGACAGTCTCCTTTCTCTGCAGAGTTAAAAATGAGAGCACGCTGTAAACCTGAGCTTGAACTTGAAGTCCAGTGCTTGTTGGTGCCCTGCGGCACGACAGAGAGCAGTGAAGGGTTATGTTTACTTAGCTGACGGTTATTAATCAAGTCCTCTTGGGTCACACCCATACGATGGCTTGGTTTCTGGGATACAAATAAAGCAGCTTCAGAGATGTGATTATTGTTTAGCACTAGCTGAGGACTTAATCCCAAAACCAATGGCTGTGAAATTTACAGAGGGTAGTGAAGCTTTCCTTAGCAGGGTGCAAAGACAGCCCCAAAAGACAAACGAACGAGGGTATTAAAAGTAAAGGGAAATATAAAGGGGGACAAGTCCAACATGGGTGGGTTGCATAAGTTTATAGGGTATTTTGGGTGTGTTGTATTTCTGCTGATGACAGCATACCTCTAAACCAGAGAGAGGGAGAGCAGGGCAGCGGTTCAATGGGAAAATGAGCCCACTTGGCTGTGTGAGTTTTTGAAGGCTGTTCAAGATCAACAGTTAGACATGAGCAGCAGAATGCCACGGGTCCCACACATCCCTCAAGTGTGTCCTTTTCACATTATTTAAAGGGGAGGAATGCCGTGGCAGCACCTGCTCCACACAATGCTGCAGCTCTTGTGCGGAGGCAGAGAAATGGTCTGCAGGACCCTCCTCTCCCCTCAGCTCTCAGGCGCCATGCCGAGAGCATGAAAAGGCTAGGAGATTATGTCTCCCCTGGGCCCTGCCTTTAGAGGACTAGAGGTTAGAGGCATACAGAGAAAAAGTCTGCAGGCGTGTGGATAAAACGAAAAGTGAGTTTTAAACTTGCACACCTTAGACACATGTGCATTGGCATGCTCTCTAGAAAATCCCTGCATGATACAAAATAAGAGCATTTAATCAAAAATAACAAAGCTGAAGAATATCAGGATGAAAGATGACCAATGTTCATTATTGTTTCCCCACCCTACATCTTTTCTGTGAGTACAAAGCAATTGCTCTCTTGTAGGCCTTCAAAACAGGTCTGTCATTTCATGAACAGACAGCTGAGTGTTTGCTTTTTACTCCAGATGGTAGACTCTCCACCCCCTCATTTCTTTTTGTTCTCCTCGCCGTGCTTCCTATTGTCTAATCCCTTGGCCTTTAGAAGCCTATAGGCTGCAGTGACTGATTTATACTCCCTTTACATTATAAATGGAACTAAAATGTTCACTTTTAGACAGTCTCAGTATAGAAAGACTTAAGTGTGCTAATGAAATGTGTGGTTCCCATCTGACTCTCAGCATCTGCTGTGTGCTAGCATACAATCCAAAAAAATCACAGACATATTATGCAACAACACATACCGATGACTGCACTTTTTGAACTGACTTCTGCTGGGATGTCAATGGAAAGTTGAAAGGGGATTTTCAAGATGAGAAAACTGCACATCAACAAATGCTAAAAACCCACTAAAAATGGAAACAAATTAACACACATTACCTCAACCTGTAGTTCTGACGCCTCGTTTTATGGACTAAGTAAATAAACAAGATATTAAGTTTTGATTAGTGAGTCTTAAAAGTGCTGGTAAACTGATTTTGTCTGGCTCGATTCTCTTCACCTGTTTCTAATATGCCGGTAGTTTCATATTTAGTGTGCAAACATGAGAATGCTTTCAATCTACTCTAACGCTTGGTGACAAAGTGAATAAACATATTTCCCAAAAAGTCCGGCTATTCCTTTAAATGTTCAGGATATAAATTATTCTCAGGGATGCATTGATGCCAGGTGAACCAGCTGCTTTAATAGCATAAGGATGCCCAATTTTTCTCTATCCTTATCCTAATAATCACTTTTTAGAAGAATCCACAGGACAGAAGCGAAGCCAGCTGTCACCCACCCCCCAGCTCTGTAACTCTGTATCTCTTGGATCCAGCAGCATCAAGTTAATCTCATTACTTGTCACAGCAGTTTAGAAATAAGCCACAGGGATAATGTTACGGTCGATCATTTCAACAGACCCCTTGACACACTACTGCATCTCCAAACCAACCACATATGATCAGAGACACTGAGACAGCATGTTGAAAGATTAATGACTTAATTTGGAGTAACTCAGAGTCATACAGTTTCTAAATGAGATGTAAAGGAGGGCAATTGCATCTTGCTGAAATCTCAAAACACAATGCCTCAACTGGCACCTTTCTCTCTAACTGTGTCCTTGGATGAGATGTGACTGAGCAAGCATTGAGGCTTTTAGTAGGAATATTCATGGAGCTTGGTTGCTAAGATCCATAGGATGGGGGTGCCTATGTGGTATTGCTCATTTGGAAGAAGAGTGAAAGAAGTGCGCAGAGATTGATGAGAATGGTCAGTCTGTTGAGGTTCTCACTCAATGGAGCTTTCTTTTGACAAGTCAGAGCCTTTGTGAGGTTGAATTATTTGTCATTAGGGTATCAATGGAGGGGCAATGAAAAGACTTTGGAACATAGTCTGCATAGATTAGTGGAGTTTAGGGTTAAAGGAAGGGTATTCCGGTTGCAAAATTAGTTATTTAAAATCGTAACAAGGCAAGTAGTAGCCAGAACTTCAGTCCTATGCATCTGGCTGTGTGTGATGCGGGTTTGATTTCGTAAAAACAGCATTAGGTAGATGTTCCAACCATTTAGACATCTGCTACCTAAGAGGGCCAGACCTGCAGACACTGATTATAAGGTTGGAGCAGAGACAACAGACACCGAGATAAACATTAAACCAATGGCTTTGTACTTTAAAACTCCAATTACACCCTTACTTCTACCAAAATGAATAGTTCTCAACGGTAGCAGAGCTCAAGCAAGACCAACCTGCCACACACGATGCCTGTTATATCAACTAAAACACAACAAGGCTGAAAATTGGACTAGTAAACCACATCAAGCCTCCTTAAGTAGCATGGCAGGGTGTTCCAGGCTTGAAGCCAGGAGTAAACAAAGTCATTTTATTCTAGAAGGAATAATAAGTCATTGTGGTTCAATCTAGCCACAAAGGCCTCTGTAAAGCCATAACCTGCTGAAAACAAGCCCTTCATTCTCATGACATGATGAACAGCTGTTTGTTTTGCTCAGAGTCTGACAGCTTGTATTGGACCTAATGGAGAGGTGAAAATGTCTTTCACTAACCAATGCACTCTCTAAATGACCTTGGGACAGTATTTTTTTTAAATGCATCAACATGACATGCATGTAAAGTTGAAAAAAGTCTTTATTATTAATATTCCTATTATTATCATTATTGTTAAACACCTTTATTTGTGTATGAATATGTATAAACTGAATTAAGATCAAAATGTCAGTAACAAAAATGTTTTTCAACTGTAGCAATCACCTTTTCTGGTTGGGTAGTAGCCAGGATTTTAGAAATTTTGAGTTCAAGATAGCAACCTTAAACTACATCACTGCCACCTCCAAAATTCCCAAAATACAGCTGAAATTCTACCTTCTACACTCATTTGTTAATTGCATTTTAATATTTCATAGTCACTCAATTTTCTCTAATCTTACTTTTAATTATTTCTATAGTGCTCGGAGACATTAAGAGTTCATGACCACAACGATCTCAACGGTCCAGCCTTCCAGTTTATTCCCTTAATATGCATCAGTCAAGCTAAAATTTAGAGCTAGTGTTTAATGACAAATTAATATTTATTGAAGTATCAATTATATGAGTGAATTGTGGAGCAGTAGTATATTCTATAAAATTATTAAAACTCAACTCATTATTATAAAATGTTATTCTATAGATTTATGTAGACTTTTCCTTTATTGTTTTGTAAAACCATTTTTCACCTTCTTAGTGGCTTTATTGCACCCGTGCCACTTTTTACTTCATGATATCTCCTTTCATAATGTCACTTCTCATGATAGTGGTGTTGTCACAACTGTCTCACCTGTTAGTCAATTGCTTCTTTTCTGCCTCTTAAGTGAGAAAACTCAAAGACTGCTACCAAAATTTGCCATTTAGCACCTCTTGGCTGGAGAAACAACAATACATAGAATCCTAATTCTGAATCAACTGACTGCTGCTTTAAATAACGGACAATGTAATAGACAGATGTAAATTTATTTTAGATTTAGCTTGAATGGCTACCTGCTTATTTCTGTTGCTAGTTTCCCACTAACTATTCTTCTGACTGACAGCCTGTGGCAGGAGGTTAATACGACAACATGGGTAGTGAAGAATAGGACTGCAAGCAAACATGGATGTGATGAATGCAATATTTAAAACCGTAAAAAAAAAAAAAACCTCTAAGCTTTGCAAATGTTTAATAAAGAATAAAATACCAACGTTTATAAGACCTCATATAGGCTTAGGCTAAACACTGTGTTTTGCTTAGAGACACTGAACGAAAATGTAACTTTTGCTAATTTACAAGAAAACTCTACAGCATACCCACATACATTAACCACTTCTGGCAACAACTACAAAACTGTAAACTGGCTAACCTAAAGGTATTGCCCAATTCCAATGCCCACACTCACAGACTCATAGGCTTTGGGTTGCAAGGGCTTTGGATACCAGCCTGATGCTGAATAAAGTAAAGCAAAATGGCAAATCACACCGACTGTCAGGCTAACATAGCACAACACTTGCAGAATTTGACATGATATCACCTCCATGATCATTTTTAATGACTGTTGTGTCAAGAAAAGTCCAACGCTTTTTTTGTTTTTTATAAGATCGGGCTAAATTATAAGCTGTGGCTATGGTTTTAGAATGAACAGTACAGTTTTTTTGCTTAAGTGCTACATGTGACACCGTTTTACCAGTGCTTTACCTGTAGTAGAGGAGTTCTGATTCCAGCTGGAAGATGTGTCTCTGCAGCACCGGCACATGACTGGCCTTAGTTTCCAGTTCCTTCACCTTGCCCAAGCCATTGAGCAGTGCCTGCCTGGCCTCCTCCACCTTCCTCCTCATGCCCACCTGCTCCCTCTTTAGGGCTTGGTTGCAATCCTCCAGTGCAGTCACAGTCTCTTTAGCGCTCCACAGTTCCTGCTCCAGTCTCTGGTTACACAACATGGCTTCCTCTACCTGTCGGTCTCTGGAGCTCCGCAGCACCTCAATCTCATGGATAATGTTCTGCAGGCTCTTCAAGTTGCTGTATGTGCCACTTTTCGGGCTGGTATTGCTCATACTTTTCTGGGCAGCTTGCTGCTGGTGGGCTATAAAACAGCCTTCCTCTGGTTTATGTTTGGAGTGACTTTTCCACAGTCCTACCTAAACAGAAGTGCAAAAGGTGACTGAGGAGGACCAGATATTCCCTGAAACCAATAGTGCACCTGCTCATAATTTGCACTGAAGAGGTCCGATTTTGGTTCCTCCTTCTAAAATACTTCAGAATTTTTTTTTTTTTTAAATATGTAAGTTACCTTTAAAATATTTATATAAGTTATCAAGTCACAAGTTGTAAGCCATTATTCAGGGACTTTGGATTCCTCATTTTTAATTGACCACTAAAACAGTAGTTACAGGAATTAATAACATCACCAATAATGGGCTACAGGTTGCAGTACCAAGATAAGACATGCCTTAGTGGTTTCTACATTTTAACCAACACTGAATTAATGGTTAATATGTCATTAAATTATGCCTTATATAATTATAAATCCAAAGAAGTTTGTATGCTGTGGAAAATGTAAATAATAATACAATGCAACCATTTACTTACTACTAATGTTTATCGAGTAATATTTTTACAAAGTGCTCCTTACCCTATGTAGTGCAACCTTGATTCAGTGATGTCTGGACATTGTGAAAACAGTAACGTAAAACAGAATGTGATCCTTTGCTTATTCTTTGCTGATTATTTTGACATACTCAATTTAAAAACATTTGAAAACAGTGCAAAGACAATGTATTTAATCATTCATTTAATGTTTTACATTTAATGTTTGATTTTATGAAGCATAAACTTATTCTTATTTTTATACCAGCAACATGTTTTTGTTCACAGGTAAGGATGGGAAGAGGTTTAGCACTTCGTGAAATACATGATTGTATAAAGGATATTACTATATGAGCCTGGGCACAGTAAAACTGTTGTAGGTGAACACAGTTGGTATGCAAATGGTTGCAATCTGTTTTGGTTAGGTTCCACAAAAGTCTCAACTTTTTTAAATTCAGTGTTGGATTATCCTTTTTAAAGTCAAAGTGTGGACCTCACTCCATGCTTATGACCAACCGAACCTTTCAAAAGTGCCTCTTCCATACCCAATCATAACACTATCAAGTGGACATGTTTACCTAGGGAATGTTTCAAAGAGGGTTTTTTAACCCCTATAACTTTGCAAGTCTCGTGTTGCTTTTATTCCTGTCATCAAATTCAGAATAAGCACACAATTAGTTTACAAAAACCAAAGAGGTTGATGAAGTAAAATACAGTATATTGTCTTTTTACTGTTTTCAGTTGAGTCAGTGTCAAAAAAAATTGGCATATGACCACATTCTGTTAAAGCCCCTCAGCCCTTTTTGGTAATCAGAGTTGTAAATCAGTGGCATCAAATTAACAAAAGTATCCAGAGGAGCAAAAACTTGGGTTGTCAGGATTGTGAAAACCAAAGTCATCGATGAGAGATCATCAATAACATAAAAACATATGAGATTCTAACTTTTGGATGAGCGATCATGTCTGCAGTTGTAGGTATTATTAAAGGGTAAAGTTTTGTTAATAAATAAAGTGTTTTAAAATGTGGTCTATAAGTTGTAATAATGCTTTTATTAATAATTTAAGTCCTTACAAATTCTGTAAGTCATAGGTTGCCAAGTTGTGGAAAATCCCTCTAGGTATTGTTTACCTTCTTCCAGAAGGACAATTCCCTATGGGCTTTAGTTCAACATCCATCCAGTGGACTGTTCAGTGACTTGTGGGGCCGCATGGAACCAAAATCCATTATTAACATCTTATTAAGGCTAAAATCAAGAACGGTAAACCTAGCTGATTTTTACAACCATTAATTTATATTTTAAAATCATTTAATTGTACTTTATCTGGTGAAAAAATGTTATATAGCACCCTCAATGGCAACCTCAAAGTGTAGGTGGTTGTCTTGGGGTGCAACACAGCCCCTGTTCTCTAAGGTACAAGGTTCATTTATAGCTCTTACTACAATACAGAGTTGTGTAATGAAATGCTACTCACCAAACGAAGAAACAAACAAAATATAATAAATGAATCAATAAATGGGCATAAAAGCAAAAATAAATAAATAAACTAGGCCTATTTTTTACAGTAGAATGCATGGGATAAATGGAGGAGTGCAGGTCAAAGGGCCTCATGATATGGCATTTGATCCAACTTCCAATTAGTTGTAGGCTATTGAGCAGACATTCTGAAAATGCACGGACAGCACCGTGTTCAACATGTTGGAAAAGTTTTCTGAGACTTTTATGCAACTTAAGTATGACAAGCACTCTCACCTGCAGAGCCAAACAGCGGGCATCACTACTCTGAAGAGCCGCTCGCATGTCCTCAATCAACTCTCTCAAACTTGCATTCTCGTCTTCCAGTTTTGATATTCGGTCCTCTGCTTCCTCCAGCGCCACTATCTCCTCATAGCACTCTTTGGTGCAGGATCCAAGCCTGCAGCCGGAGGCGTGCCGTCCCTCTGAGAGGGGACAGGAACCGCCGCTCACACCCACGGTGAGCAGCTTCTCTCGCCGCCTCAAAGGGCTTCTCAAGCGGATCTGAGTCTCTATGTGCTCGCTTTCTTTCCCAACCAGCAGTCGACCGTTCTCATACTGACACCCCGCTTTGGTGCTGAAGTATCCGCACAGTTTAGCGTGGAAGTGTCGGAAGGTGAGCTCGCTTGGTAAATGGTCCAAAGCCCCGGCGCATTCTGTGTCCTCCGACTCTTTGTTCAGTCCCAAAACCTCACATAGGATGTTAAAATCCTCCACAGAGATTTTGCCCCCACCTTGATAGTCCATATGATGGAAAATTTCCTGTAAGTATTGATCCAGTCCCGTAGCCAAAACTATAATTTCGTTCTCCACTCCCCGGTCCAGTCCGTAATGGTAAGCAAGAGTGCTGACTATCCATTGTGTCCTGCGCGCTGGTCGGCTGTACGGATCAATGGAGTCGAGTGCATCCATAATTTCTAATCAGCAACATCATATTTCCTCACACTTATCACTGTTGATTCATTTCTTCTAACATCGCCCCGTGTGTGTATCTCAGGATCATCCCCTCAGCAGAAACTCCAGGCAGACTGACGGAAGAGAAATGAGGCGTGTGTTAAACAGAGCAGATTTGAATTTAGCACTGCCCCCCAAATCCAGAACCAGGGGTCCCAGTAACGTACACATAGGCTACAATAACGGCCTCATACTGCCGTTTCCCCGATTATAATTGCCACCAGGTGTGTAAACTTTTGTCATTCAGCAGAGTTAGACATTTTTGGCTAGGGTGCCCAAGGGACTAATATAGACTATGCGGAGCAGAGGCATATTGTCTTTTCTAACTTCACAGTTCTCACACATCATGTCCTTTACGCAGTCATCTGGGAAAATCATAAGATCATGAGTTTAGACCTTTTTGCGAAATTTAGACATCGCTTCTACCTCTGATGTAGCATGTGCGAGCTACCCAGATAGCAAGATATCATTGAATCAACATTGTTTTTCCATCTGAACTGTCGGAATGGTTGATATCGAAATCTCA